>NDFG01000639.1:2678-35844 GCA_002167245.1 Sporophila hypoxantha | reverse complement strand
GTCGAATGGTGCTTTAGAGACTTGTCCACAAAATTGCCAGCTTGCTCCTGGTCAGCTTTTCTAATATGTCAGGAGTCCTTGGTAATCCAATGGCCATAACTTTTGCCAGCTCTGTGAGTAAGGGGAGCTGAGGCCTGCATGAGATTTGCCAAGATGCAAATGACCCTTGAGCCTCATTGCAAAGGGTTGGATACAGAGTAATGGGGAGATGAGGTCATTTCATCCCCACGGACTTGTGAGGACTGGATCTCCCTCACACTAGTCAGCAGCTGTTTCTGACCCTGTCTCTTCTGTCTTCTGCTGACTTGTTGGTTCTTCTTGCTTGCACAAGTGAGCAGAACTGGCTGCAAAAGGAGAACATCCCACAATCTCCACCAAGAGTCCTGCTATCTCTGTGTTGCAGCCTTTCTCGTTCATTCCGGCATGGGAACTCTGGCTGTTGGGCTGTGAGGAGGGTGGCAGTGGAATTTCAGCCCAAGAACTGGTGACCATTCCGGTCCCTTGTGTTGCACTATGACACAGGTGTGGTGCTGGGCACTGCGAGGGCACTCTGTGCATCCTCAGAGCAGAGCTGTTTCTAGCAGAAAGGCTGGTGTGGCTGTGGGTTTCAGAGGGAGATGATCGTATTTCATGGGGTTCATTTTCTAGTTATCTGGTTTTGTAGTCATGTAGTTTGTCATCTTGATCCTTGTAGAAGCTCCTGTAAATGCCTTCTAGAGAGCTTGTTGGTATTTGTTGTTTGCATCTCCTGGGAAACGCTCACCTGCAACAGGATAGGTGAGCTTGAAGTCTGAGCCCAGATGAATCCCAGCAGCTGGCGGGAATAATGAAGCTTTGAAAGCTCTGGAATAGGGAGCCTTTAGGGGTAGGGGTTGTTCTAGAGGGTGAAATGCTGGCAGGTTGTCAGGACATCGTCATGCTGTGCACATGCAGCTCTCAGCTTGTGATCCATGGACTGATCCTGGAACTGCTCGTTCAGCTAAAAGCTGTGACACTTTCCTCTGTACCTGTGGTGTGCTCTTCCTTGTGCTTCCATCAGCCAGTGAGCTGAGCAAAGACTCCCCTTTGCTTTGTTCCAGGTGAGGACACCACACAAGCCTTCATGCAAGAGTGTGGATGCCCCCATCGAGCTGGACAGGAGCACTGTGACCCTGAGAGAGACGTACGTCACCATGTCAAACAGCACGACTGTGCTCATCACAACCGCAGCGATATCACAGCCCGTTCCAGTGGAAGGCTGTTGATACTGAGGAAAGGAGGATCAGCTGAGGCTGAGGTAGGTTTGAAGAATCCTCAGAGACATTCCTTGCCCAAGGGTAAAACTAACGTATGGCTTCAGGAGATACTGGGCTTTTGAATGGCTTCGGGTAAGTAAGACCAGCATCTCTGCCTGCCCTCCCCAAGCAGTTGTGGTGTCAGGAAAAGCTGCCTGGGTGGTGGTGGATTCTCCCTCAGCTGTGCAGAGGCTTTGAGCACGAAGGTTCTCTTGAGGGCTGTGGCTTTGGAAAGCTCTCCTGAGCTTGCAAGTGTGGAATGGTAACAAGTGACCCTCTGATCCATTTGGGACCCATGCTCAGGGTCAGCCCTTAGCTGTGGAGCTGCTTCTGCACTTCCACTTCTCTCTGCGAGACATGGACTATTAAACAACCTGCTGGGTTTGTCTTTCCTATGCTGCAGGCAGTATCACAGGATAATCAGCAGCAAAGGCAGTTGTATGGTTTTCTGAAGGAGCGTGAAGTGGAAATCGCTTGCCGAGAACGCCTTGCTCTTCTCAACCACACCTTCCACAGGAGCTAGCAAAGATCACAGAAGATCCATGCTGTTAGAGATGACATTTTCTCCTGAGCCAAAGGTAAATGATGGCAGAGAGCCTCCCTTCCTGCTTCTCTTCTTCCTCTTCCTCTCATCCCTGAGTAAGGTCACTGACTATTTGTAGCCCTGTCATGCTGGCATTGTATGTGAGAGGTGTGTGGGTTTGGTGATGGGGCTGGGTGCTTGCAAAAAGCATTTCTGCCCTGTGGCTCCTGGCAGGCAGCAGGAACCTGACTAAGCTTCCAAACTCTGTTGTCAGTGTTATGATGAGTGGTACTCAATCCTTGCTTGTCACTGATGCTCTAAATAACGCTTACAGGACTTTGGTTGAAAACAAAAATGTTATGTCTGAAGATAAATGTTTTGCTGTCTCCTTTGCTTAGGAGGGTGAGATCAGGCCGAATTGCTCGGCTGAATCAGCGTGCTCTTCACGCCCGGGCAGCCCAGGGCTATGAGCGAACAGTTTACTGCGACATCTCGGGTACGGCTCCTTCCCCTGCCCCTCTCACCACAGTCAAGGCCAGCTGCAAATACTCCCCCAGATCACTGGGCTCCTGTGCCATTGCTGGGGAGGGTCTGTGCTCAGCAGGGCACTGCTGGCACATGCCCACTGTCCCTGCAGCTTCCAGGGCATCTCCTCTATTTTGATTTTTTCCCTCTCAGCTGTTCTGAATGCTGCCTGTATTTAGTCTGCTCCTCCTCCTTTGGGAAAATACACTCTGAGGTGCACCCAGAAGGAGGAAGAACAAAATTTCTGGCATTTCCTAAAGTTCCACACTCAACATAGGGGCTGTCTCTTATACACATCTAGATGTGTATAAGAGACAGGGAGGAAGAACAAAATTTCTGGCATTTCCTAAAGTTCCACACTCAACATAGGGGTAGAAGAAAGGATGGTCTCTATGGATGTACTGCATCTCCTGAGGGAAGAGAAGGGTCCATATCTGCTCCTGGGACATCAGGAGCCGGTCCCATGCAGCACAGAGTCAGGGGCTAGCACTTAGGCAGCCTGGAAAATGCAGGATAGCAGAAGGAATTACTGCACTGAAATAGAAATCTCTCCCCAGGCCGTGAGAACAGGCTGCCCCTGCTCCTCAAAGGGGAAGGCCTCGGGCCCCGGGTCCATTTCCACTTTGAGGAACTGAACATCGGGGAGGTTTTTGTCAGAGTAAACCACAGATTTGAGGTAAGCAGCAGGGTTGGGGTGGATTCTGGTGGCTCCTAGGCTAGCAGTGAGCCTTGTGGACCTGTGAAATTCCTGGCAACTTGGGTAGTTGAGATACTAGTCAAATTTGGGGGATTTCTTGGAATCTGGGTCTTTTGGATGGGGTCAGAAAGGTGTGTCTGTTGTTCATGAGACCCCAGGCCCTGCTTTTGGGCAGTCTTCTTTGGAGATCAGCTGGGAGGCTTCCTGCAAAACCGCTCGACACATGAAACCAACACTGGGTCAAAAAGCTGCATGTTCAGAGGCTTTTGTTCCAGGCCCAGACACAAATCACCTTTGTGCTCAGGCTGTCCAAAAGCAGCTGGAACAAACTGGCTGCATTTGATTTCAAGTCCATTGCAAACAGTTTTCCATCATGTCCCTCCTGCATATTCGTGGGAGTCAGAGGAAAACCATCCACCCTCCTGGCCCAGTGCTGGTCAAAGCCCTTGGCAGTGCTTTCCCTTGCTGACCAGCCCCTCACCACACTTCAGCCTTGATGTACCTCTGGCTCTAGAAAGAGCAAAAGTGTTTCTGGGAAGGAAGCAAAGGAACTTTCTACATCTTTGCTTCTGGTTTCTCCCACTCCTGCTGTAAACAGCTTGGGCTGCAATGGAAGCTGAACGTGCCCTGCCCATGSTGGGGTTGGACACYTTTGAAATCTCTCTGGTGATGTCACTGCTAATGCTGTGATGCCCAGTGCTGCTCTTAGGGCCAGGTGGGAATGAACTGGGTGATGCTGAGCAGCCCCTCTGTGCTGCAGGTCAAAGTGGACTATCTTTGCCAGTGGGAAAACCCCAGAGTGACTCTGCTTATGTGAAGTCATCACTGCTTTGCATGAAAAACCCAAAGCTATACAAAGCTGTATTTCAAAGTTGTATTRTTTTGCTTCTGCCATGCAGCAGCACAGGGCATCTTCTGTCTTTTACAGGTGTTAATAGTTGAATTTGAAAGTGACTCAGYCTTCTGTAAGAAAGGAACATTCCTCATGGATTTCCACTTTGCTTTTCTGCTGCTGCAGGCATACCTGATCAACGATGGGCCTATTGAGGCTCCCTTCAAACTCATCCCTCCAAGCACAGCCATGGGCTCCTGCTTCACCTTCCTGCCCCAGGAGGGCATCGTGGCACCAGAGAAGCTCCAGGTCATCCGGCTCTCCTTCTGTCCCACCATCCGGGGGGAGTTTGAGGAAGAATTCTGCTTCCATGTGCCTGAATGCCCTAAGCCTGTGACCTTCACTGTCAGGTGAGGAGGGCTTTGGGAGCTTGTTGGGCACATCTGTAGCTGTCTCTGGGTAATCATCTTCCATCTCCCTCCTTTTGTGGTGGAGCAGAGAAAAAAGGTGTTGCCTGAGGTGGCTTTGGCTCGGGCATTCCTTTAGTGAGGGGGTGCCTGCTGCCCTGTGTGGGTACCCAGGAGCAGGAGTGGCTACTCCCTGCAGGGATGTCTCCTGCTTAGGCTGTTGCAGGCAGTGGGATGGATCAGCTTTGGGCAGCAGCTGCTCTGGGATTTCCCACCCGAACACCCAGCAAGGCCCCCAGGGCTTTGCAGATGGGCCAGCCTGGGTGATTCTGCACCAGCAGCAGTGGTTTTAAAAACTTGTGTTAATAATCCATGCCAGATGGGCAGCAGCAGCCTCAGCTCAGCTTTCCCAGCCATGCTGTGGGGGACAAGCTGTGCTCCCAGCTCCTGTGCACTGAGTGCTCTGGTGCCTCCTTTGCACAGCCAGCAAAGGGCTGATGTGGGAGTCAGGGAACTGTGCAGCAGGAGCTGTCCCAAGGACTTGGGCATGTGCCAGCTGCTGAGCACTTTGCTTTGGCTGCCTCCTGCTCACATGGGTGCTGTGCTGAGCACAGGCTGCTGGGGTGATTTGAAACCCTGGGTGGCTCTGACAGGAGCTTTTATCCACCCTCTCCCTAAGGACACTGAACCCTTTGTGTCCACTGTTCCCTTTAACAGAGGCACTGCCTCCCTGCCTTTGTCCCTGCAGGGGCTCCGTGATGGGACCCACTTTCCATTTTGATGTGCCCGCCCTGCACTTCGGTGACATCGCCTTTGGTGAGTGTGCCCTGGGCTGGCACCACAGTGMCAGAGCTTGCTGTGGTGCTGAAATGGAGCACTTGAACAMAAGAGCATTCATCACTCGTGTTCCTCCACCACAGCCTCTTCAGGCTGTTCATTCCAGGCCTGCTGGTGCCTCAGGTACCCTTTTGCCATCATGAGATCAAACAGGACCAAAGGAATAAAAAGTCAGCATCACTGCTTGGCCACTTTTGTTTCCCTTTTAGTAAGTGGCACAATAAAGAAAGGTGCCAGGCAGGAATATGGTTCTGTAATAGCAGATTCATCCTGCTTAATCTGATTTCATTGCTAAGGTTTCTTCAGCTGGGGGCAGCTCTTTTATCTTTGTTTCTTTTAACTGTGCTGCTGAATGTTGTCTGCATGTGCTTACCTCAGTGCCATTTGAGAGCGTGACATCCTGCTGGTGCCTCTCTTGCCTCCCTGCTGCAGTCACTGTTGATGGGCATGGAGAAGCCCTGGGCTGTGCCTGCASTTGGTTTTTCCTCCCCATCTGGGTTTAAATGACTCTTGGTGAGCAGGCTGGGAGATGTCTGCTCCACACATAGCTGGCCAGCCAAGCCGTAGATCCACTGCAATGAGCTGTAGTTCAGATAACAAAGAAGTCAAATCCAAGCACAGTTTTATCCTACTAGCAGGATATTCATACCAGGAATCATGAGATATTGATGTCTAAATGGGTATTTGTGTCATTTTCTTAGGTTTTGCTCACACCTTGAAGTGTTGCCTGTTTAACACCTCCCTGACACCCATGGGCTTCTCCCTCTACGTTCCTGGGGATGGCTTGGGAGTGCCCAGTGCTGACAGCTGCACTCAGATAGGCAGACCCAGCATCCCATCATGGAGGAAGAACCTTCAAGTTCTGTGGAGGCCGAGGGAATTTACCATAAGTCCCTGCAGCAAGGACCGTTCCGTGCGCCAATGGAGATCCCAAGGCATAATCAGTACAGCTTAATGAGAAGAGTCCAGTTGTGGGGCTGAAGCTTCACTGCAGTTGTGGCAGGGCTTTAGCTCTGTGCCAGCTTTGAGCATCCTGGCGTGAGAGATCTGCACTGCTGGGAGGCCCTTGCTAGCTGGGTTACCCGGATGTTCCTCAAGGAGCACGTTTTGTTTTCCCAAATCATACACTTGAGATCCAATACCATACGGTCAGTCCTGAACAATCTTGTGTTTTTGAGAGCAATTTCTTTGATTGCAAGTGGCAGAGGAAAGATGAAAAGAGAAGGTTGCTGTTAAAGAGAGAGATATCATTGTAGGAAAGCAGTTTTCTTTTCTCCTGGTTCTTGTTTCTCGTCTCCTGGGCAGGCAGATGGAGTTTGTATTCACTGCAGAATCTTCCAGTGGGGACAGAAAATGCTCTGCAGCCATGAACTGCCCAGCATGTGCTGGGCCACACACTGCCCTCAGCTTCTGCTGTAAGCTGGACCATTCCATTCAGAGAACAGACTTCTTCTGCATTTATGTCATTGTAGTCAGGTGAAAAATTAGTCCCTTTAGCAAAATCTGATCTTGCCAGAGGGCTTCTTTTACTCTCCAAGACTGTTGCTCTACTTATGGACCAGCAGAAGAATTGAAGCACAATCCTCCCTTTGTCTACCATGGAACAGAGCTTGGAGCAGCACACATGGTGCATGAGATTTTGGAGTTAGCAAATACTTGCTGCACTTCTTTTCTTTTCTGCCAGGTCACCCTGTGTCCCAACACTGCTGGGGAGTACAAGCTGGAGCTGGTGCTGGACGTGGAAGACGTTGGCAAAAAGGTGTTTGCACTGCCCCTCACAGCCAGGTACCAACACCTTTCCTGCACCTGCTTGTCTTTCCTCGTGCATCCAGCACCAGCACACTGCCTGGCTGCAGCTCCAAAGGAGAAGTGTTGCCTCATGAGCTGGATCTGCCCATCTGGACATGAGAACAGTGCCAGGAAAGCAGCCCAGAGTGAGATACCCCCCTGCTCACAGCCAGGCATGGCCCTAGGCCTTTTTCTAAAGGGAGCAGGAATAACATTATTAATTCTTGGCCTGGGCTTTGGTGCTTGAGCTGGAACAAATTTCCAAAGGCTTGCCTGTCCTTCTTCCTGCAAATGGTGAACTTGTGCTGGCTTGTGAGCACCCTGCAGCAGTGGTTTGGAACACAGTGAGCAGCCTGCTGAGAGCTGGGCTCTGGTTCACTTCAGCAGTGCATGTGCAGTGGGGAAGAGGCTCCAGGCAGGAGTGGGGAGAGCAAGAGATCTTACAAAAGAGGAATGTGGTCCTTGATGTGGCAGGTCAGCTCAGCTTTCGCTGCTTCCCTCTGGCTCTTTTGASTCATGRTSTCAGAGTTGAGACCAAAAGTCATTCTTGCTGCAGCAGAATTCCATCCTGCTGTGCTGCTGTGGGTGTCAGTTTAATGCCAAGAGGGATGCAGTTCCCTGGTGCTGTTCCCTCTCCCAGGCAGAGCCATCCAGTCAGTGCCTGGGCTGCCATTTTGTCAAGCAAGCACAAATGGGGACAGTCAGTGTAGAGACCCATGGGGGAAGGAATTGAGGGAGCTCTAGGAACTGAAAGAAGTTGATCACCTGCCCTGTGGGCCTTGTGCCCTCCACTGCTGGAAGAGATGATTCAGTTTTCAGGCAGGACAACAGTGCTGGAGGAGAAAAGGGAGCTGATACACTGGAGTCTTGTGTTCCTTGAGCCTTGGTGGGCACTGGMCCTCATTGGAAAGGCTCCCCCAGAGCTCATGGACCACTGGGACTGCTACAGGAGTCACAGGAGTCCTTGCAAGTGTCCTTGGGCAGAGAAGGGGCAAAACTGCTAAGACAGCTCTGGACTACTGTGGGACTGCTCTACTGCTCTATTCTGTTAGATTTGCAAATATCTTATGCTCCATTGCATGCACTTCAAGGACAAAAGTTCTCCKTGCTCCCAGTGTCTCCAATTCCCCCGGGGTCATTTCTTTGCCCAGGTGCGTCGTTCCTTCCCTGCGAGTGCCCAACCCTGTCGTGGACCWGGGGCACTGCTGCTTGAAGGCGCGCTATGATGAGAAGGTGACCCTCGTGAACGACAGCGACTTTCCTGGCTGCTACTGTGTTCTGCCTCAGGTTTGGCCTTGCATCCATCTCCTCCCCTCAGATGTTACTGAGGGGCTTATCAGGGGAATAAATGGGTTTGGATAAGACCTTGCTGMTTTCTATTCAAAGCTAAAGGGTTTCTGAGAACAAGAACCTAAATACAAACTTTAGGAAGCAGTTTAACATCTTGAGGAAGATGTTTAGATTCTAGTCCTTGACTTGTTTTCAAGTGGCAGAGCTTAGAGGGCAGTGAAAATCTGATGCAAGGAGGCTGTCAGCACCCAAGTGGGTGTCTGTGGATGCAGCAACTTTCGGACCCTCCTGGGGATGCTCAGCACCTACACCTTGCATCTTGTTTTTTGCCTTTTTGCTTTCTCCTGAGAATTTTTACAAGCGTGTGGGAGTTGCTCTCGTGGTAGAGGTTAAGGAGTTTAAAGTTTCCTCAGTTCTGAAGATGCCTTTGATTCTGTCCCTGCCAGGAACACAAGGAGGAGGCTGCTGCGTGGTACTCCAGCCCTGCACCCGCTGGGATTATCCAGGCTCACAGCTCGCTGGAGATCCCAATCACACTCGAGGCCCAGTTGCTGGGACAGTGCAACATCACTGCTAAGCTGGCCGTGTTTGGGAGACCAGAAGCCCCACTGGTGAGAGCAAGGGGAACAATGTGCCATTGCGAGCACTGCTGCTAATCCCAGTTCGGGTGGTGCAACTTGCTACAGCGAGGTTCTTATCCAGGAGACCAGCTCTGGGATCTTTTATATGCTGGTTTGGGACCTACCAAAGGCGAGACTGCTGGCACTAAGCTGTCAGGCTCAGTGGCCTAGAACAGATGAAGATGGAAAGCCTCTCATATCAACTCAATACAGTGGCCTGTGAACCCCCAACGGTAGCACATGATGTTTAGTGAGAGTGACCTACAAATCATAGCGCCATCGGTAGTACTTCGCGCCTCATACCGACGCTCGAATTGAAATCCCAGACCTGAGTTCCTCTTGGAGCGTGGATGTATAGAGTGAGCCTCACACTGTTATCATGGATGAAAAATTTATAGTTCTGCCCTCTCTCTTTCACACATAGCTCTGCTCTTGCGCAGCATCACACACGGGACATTCCCTGAATCCCTGCTAAAGCACCGTTTGCTAAAGCACACCACTGAAGGAATTTTTGTGCAGAGCTGGACTGAGGCTCTCTGAAAGCCAGGTCCCTCAGATCTCAGAAATACCCACCTCAATATCTCCTCAAGAAAGCCCAACCAAAACCAAATGGGAATGTCCACACAACTTGCAGCTGGAGCACAGGCTTTTGCTTGTTTTTCCATCAAGTTTTGAAAATGGATAAGGCAAGCAATTCCTGAACTAAAGCTCCTAAAGAGACTCTGAAGATTCTGAAGAAATTCCAGATTGTAAAGAAGATTCTAAAAGAGCTCCTAAAGAGCGATATATCCTAACACAGCAAGATGACTACAAAATACAGGCCAGTCTGCCAGGCACAGATGCTCTTCATCCCTCATAGTCCTGCTTTGTGCCATTGAGCAGCCCACCAAAGGCAGCAGAGTGCTGCAGAGTGGGCGCTTTAGCCAGCATGCTATGCTGACAGGGATGTTCGAGCGGGCTGTGTCTGTCTTTTGTGTAGCAGTAACACTTGAGGGACAAAGCTGCGGTCTGCTTTTATTCTCCTTCCTGAGGTTACCATTCTGTATGTGCTGCTGAGCAGGGCTGTTCTTTGTCCCTTTGAAGAATCCTGGTAGATGAAGGTTTGTGTGCTTCTATAAGCCTTTGCCTCGGGCAGGATCTTTCACTATTTGTCACTAGCTGGGTCGGCTATAGGTGAGCTCCTGCTCATCTCCAAAGGGCTCTGCCCTGCCTCTGCTGCTTCTGCCCACTGTCACCTAGAAGTGAAGCCAGCTGCTGAGGCACAGCTCCTCCCTCCAGCTTCCTCCAGGGAGCCTTGGGCAGCAGCATCAGCCAGGCTGCAGCCCCCTGGGCCTCCCTTSTCCCAGAGGAATAAAAGATCATCATGCAGGGCTTTAGTTCCTTATTCTTGAGGTACCAGCCATGGTACCTCAAGAATAAGGAACTATAATTTCTGGCTCTTTTTTCACAGTCATGTTTGTCCCAAAGGGATGTGCATTTTTGGATGTTGCTCCTTCTGACTGAAGGTACTTCTGGCAGCTGTCCATGCCATTCCTTCAAGTCAGACATCACAAAAGGTTTTACATCATGGAGGCTGMTTTTTTCTGTGGTTAAATCATACTCCAGGCCCTCCAGTGAATCTTATTGGTGTTGTGAGTTTCATGCATTCAAGTCCTGTGTAAGAGTTGGGGTATTTAGGACCAGTGAAATCCAACAAGATTGAATAAATTGTCCTGCTTGCCACTGGTGTGAGCAGGTAGTTTAGCAAAGGGATCCATGTTCCTCGTCCCACTGTCTGTGCCAGCTCTGCAAGAACAAGCCTTTTGAGTTTCAGACTATTAAGTCAGTTCAGACTTTTTTTTTAAGGAAAAAATACTGCTTGAATGATGCAATTACTAATTAATGCCCCTTACTCATATATATGGTGATTACACATAAGCACAAATTGAAGGCAGCTAACTTGCCTCATCTCGACTCTGCCTTGCTTCTGACTCGTGCTGCTTTCAACAGTGTAGCTTTTTGAATTGCAAAGAACTTAGTGTTCAAGGATGGCTGTGCAGCAGCAGAAGTTGGGAAGGTGCTTTGGGCCAAGGTGGAGCAGTGAATGAAGCAGGCAGGAGGTAAAGGAAATAGCCATGTGGAAGAGGTGTGAAGAAGCAAGCATGGCAAACAGCAGTTCTTTGTCCTCTGATCATGGGAGCTTGTGGCTTTCAGGTGGCATCACTGCAGACGCCATGCTTGCTCCAGGCCTTCTGTTTCAGTCTGCATCACTGACACCTTCAAAGGGCCATCATTATCCCCACTCTAGGAATGCTCTTAGAGCCGGCTGTGTTTTTAAAACTGCCTTTGTTGCGTCTTTTTTTTGACCTTTCCTACCTTCTTCCTGGAACAGGAAATCCGTTTAGAGTGCTTTGGCCAGGGCCCCAACGTCTATGTCCATCCCAGGAAGATAAACTTCGGCTCTATCCCAGTCCTAGAAGACTGTTCCAAAACTCTCTACCTTGCCAATCAGTGTGAGCGCTTCCTGCATGCCTTCAGGTGGAGGTGGTAAGTGTCATGGGGCTGTTTTTCCAGGGACAAGTGCTGGTTACTAAGCAGCCCTTGACTCGTTTTGTGTATGCAATGTTTCTGTATTGTTCTGTGTGAAGTGGAAGCAAGATATTCCATCCAAGGGCAAGCAAGAGGAGCCAGGATCTCAGGCACGCCTCTGTGAAATAGCTTGCAGAGAGGTTGGAGCAGAAATGAGTCTGGATCATGTTTTGCAAGTTCTCTCTTTATTTTGTGGAGATACTTAAACTGTGCAAGCATGTTTTTGGAGCTCTGAGAACAAGAGAAAGCCTGTGGCCCTTTGCTCCTAAGAGGGCATGGATTTCCCCATGGACTCCCCATTCCATTGCATTTGCTTTTTGCCAAACTTTGTTAATGCAGAAACCAGGGTGTGAGATCTGCCCTCAAACTGCTCATGGGGAGCAAGTTTCACAACTCCTGTGGGTCAAACCAGTAATGTGTTGCAAACAAATGCACCTGTGAGGCTTGTGCACCCCCAGAGCCTGTGGTTCTGTAGCATTTCAGAATGGCTCTGGAGAATCCCTGCAGAGGAGGAAGTTGTTTCATTCTCGGAGTTACAGAGGGGACAAGCCACAGGGCTGAGCTGCAGCTGCTCCTCTGGCAGGAGAGCAGCCAGGAAGCGGTACGTGGCTTGGGGCTGAGTGGGATGTGCTCCCTGCTGGAGGGGGATCTGTGAAAGGCTTGAAAAAAGCTTTGAAAAGAGATTTGATCTTCTGTCTATTGGGTGGTCTAACTTCGTGGAGCTGGTTAACTTCTAGGTTAAAGCCAGCCCTGACACTGTGACTTGTTTGTTTTGTGGATAAATCTCCGGTGTTGTGTGAGGGTCCAGGTCAGCCTCTTGGGCCAAGGAGGAGGGTGTGATTTTCCTCTTGCTGCTTTTCCAGCTGTTTGGGGATAACATTATCCCAAAGTGGAGGATTGGCAGGGCAGGCTTTTCCTGATCCACAATGGAGTTCTGCTTTCAGCCTCTGCAGGGAGCAGTGCACCTTGGCTGGTGCTCATGGTGTAAAGTGTGGTTTCACATGCTCCTGCCAAGGCCAGACCTGCAGAGCTGTGTCTGTTACAGCTGGGCTGTGCCAGGCCTTTCCTCCTCTCTGGGCACTTCCAGCTTCTCTGCTCAGTCCATGAAGTCCATGAGAAAGCAGATGACAAGAAGTTCTTGGAAGAGTGGCCATGCCCCAGATGCATGTTGTCCAGTTTTCTTTCTGCTTTCCTGCTGTCCTGCTCTGCTATAAGCCCATTTGGAGGTGACTTTTCCAAAGCAGAGGGCCCTGGGGCACCTCTCTACAGCTGATGATTGGTGGGGAGTGAGGGCTTCAGTCCCTTAGGGGGTGTTGAGAAGCACTGATGGCCCCTTGGGAAAGGAGATTTGGGATTTGGCTCAGCTGGCTTTGCAGAGTTCTTCTGCAGGCTCTCAGCAGTGTCCTCCAGCTGTGTGGCTGCTGGGCTGGGATTTGAGCAGTCCTGCCTTCCTCTGGCCGTGAGCCTTTGTGCACACCCAGCTCTGCTGCCGGGAACCAGCAGGGAGTAAACAGCTTCCCTTGGCAAGCATTCCAAAGAGAGCTGGCAGGGGGAATTGCCTTCTCCTGAGGAGGAGCATCCCTTGGGTTGAGCAAAACGGGGCTAATGACCCGAGTCTGTTAAAGGAAGGTAAAATGCAGGTTGTATAAGCTCCTGGGGAGTTGCTGTGCTGGACACCATAGCTTACATTTAGGGAAATTAAACHTTTATGGTTTTTATACTCATCTCTTTAGCCTTCCTGTTTCCTGCACCTCACAGCAGAGCGGGGTCCCTGGCTTCCATCTAACTTTGTGTTTGGCTTGTCCTACAGACTGGGAAACGTTCCTGCTGGAGGATTGAGCCCAGCAAAGGAGTGGTCCCCCCTAATACTGACATGTCCGTGGCTGTGATAGCAAACCTGAATGACACAGTGAAATTCCAGGAGAAGGTGAAGGTGTTCATTGAGAACAGCCCCGTGACCATCATCTCTCTCCAGGCTGTGGGCATTGGCACCACAGTTGTCACGGACAAACCTCTTGGTCCAAAGCTTGACTTGAAGTCCTGCTTCAGGTAGGAGACTCTAGAAACTTCCACATCTCCTGTGCATTCAGCAAGGAACAATTTTTCCATAGTCCTTTGGGCTGGATCTTCTTCAGTACTCAAGGTCCTAGCTCTGTTTCCATGAAGCCACAAGAATTCCTTTAGAAATATGTCAAATATCCAGATATCCTGGAAAGCCACAGAAATGGAAAAGCTGGAAGACCTGGCAGGGCTGATGCTTTGAGCCTGGGCAGCCTTTTGGGTAGAGGTTTTATTGCAGAGTGTGCAGTCAGGGAATGCCATCAGGGTGAAGCTGAAGCTGAGGGATGCCAGGGAAATAGCAGCTCCCATGACATTTTCCATCTCTCTTCTCTTCCAGCTTCAGTCGCTGCTTTTACCACTTCCAGCTGACAAACAGAGGCCGCCGCATCCAGCGGCTGTACTGGAGCACAGAGGGGTTCCGCACCTTCCYCCGCAGCTCTCGCGCCCCTGCCCCCGCTGGCACCAAGGGCAAAGGTGCTCCCCGCATCCCCAGGCCTGGCAGCCCCGTGTTCAAGCTGTGCCCACTGCAGGTGGAGCTGAGGCCGGGCCAGACGGTGGACATGGTGCTGGAAGGCTGCTCCAGCTCTGTCCAGGTGAGGCCCCTGCCAAGGCCTGAGCCTTCCCCATCAGATCCTCTCCACTGCGGCTTCTTCTGCAGCCCCTGACATTTGCCTGGCACAAGCAGCAAGTGACTTCAAGAAACTGTTTAAGGCCACTTGCTTTCCTTGCTGGCCACCATCAGTTGCTAAGGCTCTTTCGTGTTTCCCTAGCTACCATAGACCCAACTTGCTGATCCCAAAATACAGGCTGAAGGAAGTACTGTTCCTTTGGGCAAACAGGGCTTACCTGTGTCATGTGCTGAGGCAGAAAGGAAGAGCAGAGAAAAGAAGTTGCACTAGACTAGAAGCCCAGGCAGGAAGCAAATTAAACTGTCAAGTGCTTTTTCTGAGGGAAAAAAAACTTTCACCCAGGGAGTAAAACAAAAGCCCTGGGGATGGCAGGAGTGTCTGGGAGCAGCATTGCTTTTCCTCTGAAGACAAACATGGGCACAGGGCTGCTCTAGCTATGAGTCCTGGAGGGGGGAAACACAGTGTGCCAGCTCTAATGATCAGTGCAATGTCCATCCAGGCAGGAAACTGTTCCCAGGGATCATCAGAATTGACAATTTGACTTTGGTCAACTTTTCTGTCACTGCTTGCCCCAGTCTCTCAGCCAGCCCTGGTGTCCCAGGGGCAGCCAGGTTTTGCAGCACCCCTGGAGAGCAACTCAGAGGGGGAGATTTTAGCAGAGTCTGGAAGCGTTCCCCTACCTGGACCTCTCTTTCCAGGGGAAATGAAACTCTGCAGAGAAGCTGCCAGCTAAGTCTGGTATGCATTCCCTGGCTCCAGGACCCCTGGGCACAGATAGAATAAATAGGTGGCAGCACAGAAAGAAAAGAGAGCTGTTGAGGAGAGCAGAGACTAATTACAGTCCCTAATCATAAGTGACAGGAATGGGGCCCATGGGTGGGTGGCCAGGCAGTGTGGGGTGTTGGGCCTGCCAGCACGCACTGGGAGACAAGGGAATCTTGTGTGCAGAGGTGAAGGAGCGGCTGCTGTGTCACGCTGTGGTGGGGAAAGAGACAGCAAAGAAAGAGATCCTGAAAGTGGATGTCATCTGCAACTTCATTTGCCCTGTAGTGCAAATGTCCCCAGACCATCGCTTTCCGTGTGGAAAAGGTAAAGTCACCAGATTGCATCCTGGCATTTAAAGGTGTAACCTTCGATTGGCTGGAAGTAAATAGAAATAGATGCACTTCTGGGGCTGAAAAATGTGAAATGCATTGGAAGGGGAAGGAGGTCTATGGCACTTGAGGTTGTTTTCCCTTGTCTCCTGTTTCTCTAGAAACCCAGTGATGTCCTGACACTGCAGTACCAGCCGCTGACATTAAAAAACACCAGCTCCCTGCCATTCAGCATTGTGCTGCACTTGGAGCAGCCCTTCCTGGTCTGCAATGGGAAGCGGAAGCCCCTTCTGCAAATTCCAAGGTGAGCCTCTGAGGGCTTGTTCAGTGGGGTTTGAGGAGGAGGGATGTGGTGGTGCACTTCTGTTGGGAGCTCTCAAGTTGAGAAGTTTATTCTGTGTGTCAGCAGTGGATTGGCCTGAGCTGAAGCAGCAAAGCTGCTGAAGGAATCCAAATCTTATCTGAATGGTACAATCCATGCTGGCTCTAAAACATGAGGAGAGGGGAGCAGGAAAGCAGATTGAGGCAAGCCATGCAGTAAAGGTGTCTCCTGGAAAGCATGCCAGCTCTCCAGCAGCCACCCCCTTGGATTGGGGCTGAGCACAGAAACAGGAGCCTGAGGGAATCCTGGACTGGACTGTGGTGCCTGCAGTCAGAGCCCTGCTGAGAGAGATGAACCATGAGCTGAGGAGGCCCATGCTGGGGTCACTTGGAGCATTTACTGTTTCTGCTGTCAGACCTTGGGCCATCATCCCACAGGTGATTAATTACTGCTCATCTCCTTGCAGCCTTTGAGAGTGGATGTAGGGAAGGAACTTCATCTCTACATCCGGTTTAACCCAGCTTATAAGAACAATCTGATCAGCTGGGTGGTAAAGAAAAGTTCTCAGATGAGCTTGTTGGAGCATCCTCATGTGAGAAGATCCCTGTTCAGGCTGAAGTCTACTTCCCAAATCTCCACCTCCGACCAGGCCGTGGACTTTGGCTGCATCATAAATGACACTGAACAAGTGTTGCACATGGAGATGACCAACTGCAGCCCACTGCCTGTCAGCTACCACTGGTCATTCCTGACAGACAGCCAAGTGAAAACACATAAGGTATGAGCATCATCATCCCCGTGCTGCTCCCAGCATGGAGCAGCTCCAGCTGGTTCTGGAGTGGCTGTCACTGAGCTCAGCACACCAGCACCCAGCCAGGGGCTGCAGTGCAGTGAGGAGCTGCTCTTGCAGGCACCTCTCTCTCCCACTACAGGTCCACCATCACAGTTATGTTATTTTCCAGGTTCATCCCTTCACCACCTAAATTCAAACCACGGTCATCAAAGAAGAAGGGAGTGTTGCCATGGAGATACTCCAGGACTGAAAGTGTGGAGGAGCCAACTGAAACACCAGAAACAATGCAGGATTCTGCCCAGGAGGATTCTGCCCTGGAGGATTCTGTCCTGGAGGATTCTGCCCTGGAGTATTCTGACAAGGAGGATTCTGATAAGGAGGATTCTGCTCAGGAAGATCCTGCCCAGGAAGATCCTCCCAGAAGGATCCTGCCCAGGAAGATCCTGCTCAAGAGACTCTGAGAGAGGACTCTGAGCAGGAGGATTCTGCTCAGGAGGACTCTGACCAGGAGCCAGCAGATGCGAGCATTCTGGATCAGAGGTGGATTTTCTTGTGCACCTACCACTTGCTTTGCCTCCTCAAGTGCCACAAAAAGGCAGACTCGTGCCAACCTCCCTTTTTGCTGCCCTTCTGTCCTGTGCCCTGAAAGTGGCAGTTGGACATGGGGTGTCTGGGGAGGTAGAAATAGGAAAGTTTTGCTCAGAGGAGCTCACTCAGATCCTACAGACCTATGCTGAGTTTGGGATTTTTGGCTTATTTTCTTTACAATGTAAAATGAGGTCTTTATCTGCATCATGAGGAGAAGGCTTCCAGCTTCCCATGTGTGTCAGTCCATGAAGAGTCCTGATCTCCARGTAGCCCCTTCCAAACCCAGCTYGAGCACTCACATCTGTGCCTTCACCCAAAAGCTGCWATTGCAGTGACAGCTCCAGAGCTGRCTTTTATAAAGCAAGACTTTGCAAAGTCACTGTCTCTTCCCCCAGACAAGGAAAAAGGCCTTTGATCTGCCAGCTTGCCTGGTGAACATTAGTACTTTGGAGTGGGAAGTGGCCCCTTGTTCTGCATCAGGGGGAACAGAGGCTGCTCATGGGGCAATAAAAAACAAAGATGTAAGGAAGCAGAAGAATTTCTCAAAAGCCCAGTGTTGGCATTAAGTTTAAGGAGAAGGGTTGTATCTGCTCACACACAAATACCAGTTGTTTCAACACTGCACAGTTTTTCTGAACCAGGAGAAACAAAGCCCTATAGGGGCTAATGAACAGTGTGGCTGAATATTTTCAAATAGAAGCACAAAATCATCTTTATTTCCTGGTTGTTGCCATGTATGCACAAGTAAACCAGGGAAACTCAAGTGGCCATCTCGGAATCCTGGAATGGTTTGGCTTGGAAGGGACTTTCAGAGATTATGTAGTTCCAGCCCTCCCTGCCTCAGTGCTGGGGGCACCCGGTTCCCTCAGGCAAGTTTGATGTAGCAAGTGCAGATGGAGCCCAGGTCTCATCTGTGGGTGGGCTTGGAGCCACACTCGACTGATGGCCTGGACATTTGCACACTTGATTTGTGCCCAGGTCCCTTTTCAGCTGCTCCTGCTGTGGCAGGTGCTGGAGCCTGCAGCAGAGTGCTCTTGCTCAGAGCAGCCAGCTCACTGCAGCCCGTGCTGCTGTTTTCCAGGGGCTGTCATCCACTCCTGGGGCGTCTCACAGCCCGGTGAGGATGAGGGGACTGAGCTGCTTCTCAGAGATGGAGCACCCCAAGGTGGGAATGCAGGAGGTAAGWGGGGATTTGTCTCACGTCCTTGTTTCCAGMGTGGGAAGTGGTTCTGTAGCCCCACTGCCACTGGTGGCCCTCAGCACTGCTCACAGAGGGGCCTCACATCCTCCCAGTSCATCTCAAAGCTCTGCTGAAGCAAGTGATCCCTGGAGAGGCCATGTGGGARGTTTTGTAGGGCTGCCCCAGGATGCTCCCTGTGCAGCACCTSTGGAGGGCATTGCTCCCATRTACCTCATCAGGTGCTTTTCAGGACATTTTTGTAGGAACTTTGGCTGTAGCAGCTTGAGAGAACAGCACCTAAGTCAGAGAGGGGGAGAAAGGCCTCAGAAGTCAGATGAGCCTTCCCCCAGCTCCAAGGGCTCCCACCTCCAAGTCTCCTGTTTTTCTGAAGACASTGAGAAGTGGTTCCAAAGACAAGTTCTGCAGCAGAGAGAATTTCTTGCTGCCAGGAGACATTCCAGTTGACTTTTATGTAGTGTGTACTCATGGATAAGTGATTATGGGAGAAGATTTCCCCATGGTCCCTCCACTGGTCAGTGGCATGGACACAGGATGAGKTTAGGATGATTCTGGCTGTGTTTGGGGAATAGGCCCCTCCAGCTATGACTCTGCTTTATTTCAGGACACAGCTGCTCTTCTGCATCCATTTGCACTCTCAGCATCTCKTCTCTCCTSCCCTCCCTGCAGGTTTTTGATGTCCGGCCCCTGTGGGGTGAGCTGCAGCCAGGAGAGAGCGAGCAGGTCACCTTCACCTTCTTTGGGCACYCCAACATCGTGGCCCGTGTCAGGGCGCTGTGCCACGTGCAGGGAGGCCCCACCTACGAGGTGCTGCTGGCCGGGGAGGCCTCGTGCCCCAGCTACCAACTGGACGTGCAGGAGATTGACTGGGGGCTGCAGGTACCACAGGCTGCTCCTGCCACAGCTCCTTGSCTGGCACCATGGCCACCTCCAGCCCAGGCTCTCTCCCCCTCTCAGCTCCTCTGCTGCCTCTGGSCCTTAGAACACAACCTGTGASAGACAGTCCAGCATCCCAGCTGCTTTGAAATGGCCATCCCCACCCCTCCCCTCCCTTCCCCCTGGCCYAGGGACAGGACACTGTCCTCTCAAGGCACCTGACACTGCCTCCTGGGGAGCACAAGGCTCCCAGTGWAGATGTCCAGAGGGACCTGTCCCTGAGATATCCCTCCTCTGATCTGCTCCTAAAGCTTGAGCTCCAAGGAGATGCTCTTGTCAAATGCTCTTGCTTGATCCACAKAATCATCCAGGGAGGAAGTTGGGCTTTCAGTCACTTCAGTKGCTGAAAACAATGTCCCACAATAATCCCCACTTTACTTCTTTTCACTTTAAAGTCCACAGATACTTCCAGTTGCTGGCACTGCCTGTGTTGTCCTGTGTGTCTCTCTTGTCACCTGTCTGTTTCTTTCCAATATTTGCATGCAGCTGCCTTTTCTTCTGGGATGCCTCCCAGAAATGCACTAACTTTTAGATACAATTCAATGAGGACAAAGTTGTCAAAGCAAAACAAAACTGTTCTTTAGTAACAATTCAGCTGAGCTGGGTGTGTGTCTCCCTGCCCCAGAGAGGAGCAAACACACCCTCCAACAAAAAGGCAATCTTTGTATCCCCTTTGTGCCCAGCTGGGACAATCTCTGGCCCCTTTCCCCRTGGAGGGGCATTYGGAACTTCCATTCTCTCCAYTGCCAACTTTTCTGTCCCTTCCCCTCTCATCCTCCTTCCTTTTGATCAGGTCTTCATCCCCGTCCCTCTGCCAGCTCACAGCAACACCCAACAAACCAACCTGAACAAATCCAAACCACAAACAACAACATGCAGAACCAGCAACTTTCATTCTTTAACTTCATAAGCTTTTGGCTTCATCTCACACATCTCAGTGCCTCCTCCTCTGTTTCTCCTGGCTGTTGGTGGCCCCTCAGAGTGCAGAGGACCTGGTCCCTGGTTCATTTATTGCTGGCCTTTACATGGTTTTACCAGCTCTCTGTAGTTGTGTGGTTGCATTGTGGCTGTGTGCTTTCAATGCCATGAAAGAGGAAGGAGATTGCCAGCATCAGGCCTGTGTCTGTAACTTCTCCCTCCTCTGTCCTCTCTCCAGGTGCATAACAAAGTCCTGACAGCAGAGGTGACCCTGCGGAACACCGGGGTTATGGAATTCACCTACCTGGTGCCAAACTCCAGCACTGGCACTGCAGCAAAGCCTCTGCCTGGAGTGCCCGTGGTCGTGCCCACCACAGTGAGTAGCACAAGTCATTGCCTCTGGCCCTGTGTCAGGCAGCTCAGGAGAGAATTAAAGGAAAAAAGGGGGGAAAAGAGGGAAAAAAGTGGGGGGYAKCCCCCAGCTGTGCTGGGGCTGCAGCCCTGTGAGAGCTCAGGAGSACACACTGCACCCCAGGGGTGGAGGTGCAAGCTTTTGGGCACAAGGAAGGTAGAAAGTGATGTGGTCTGATGGTTGCTTCTAGATGAGAACCTGTCCCCTCAGCCTGTCTGTCCCCTGAGCCATCCCACATCAAAGCTTTGATGCAGTCCCTTCCTCCTCTCCTGTCCCTGCAGGGTGTCCTTGCACCTGGCCAGAAGCAAGTGTTCCAAGTCTATTATCTGCCAGGAAAGCTGGGAGCCTTCCGCAGGACTTTCCAGGTCGAAGTGGCTCATCTGGAACCGGCAGAAATCACCCTGAAGGGAAAGGGGACCTTCCCTGGGGGTGCCAAGCACCCACCCAGGATGCTGGAAGGTGAGCACTGGCTGCTGGCTCCCAGGAAGATCCCCTGGTTTTCCCCCTGCCATCGCACATCGGGCAGCTCACACCCATCTCCACAAGCCTGGAAGTTGCAGGGCTGCCAGACCAACACTTTGGCCTCTCTGGTTGCTTCCTGAGTTTGGAGCAGTTGAGTCCATTTAGGCTTTTTCCCAGGATCCTTTTCCCAGGATCTTGCCAGCACATTGCTGTAGGCCTGGATAGATGATGGCTAGGCAGAAAAGCTTGGGAAAGCTGTGAGAGAGGCTGGCAGGGCTTTTGGCAGGGTTGCATGTGCGTGGCATTGCAGGGGATGAGATGATCCCCTGTGAGTGAGAATGAACATGAGGATTCAGAGAGGAGCAGCAGCATCCATTGTTTCTGGGACAGGCCAGTGTTGGGGAAGTGGGACTTCTCAGCTTCAGTGGGATTGGCAATGTGCCTTGTCTTCTATTTATGGATAATTTTTTCCTTCAGAAGAAGAGGAGATACTGCAAGAGGAAGAAAAAAACCCAGAGGAAGAAGAAAAGGAAAGGGATGAATCATCTGTCCCCATCTCTGGTGATGGAGTCACTGATGGAGAGTCACTGATTGTCAGAGCTGAACAACAGGCTAGTGTCCAACACCTCCCCAGGGCCTCTTCAGCTGAGGGGCTCCCCCAGCAGCACACTGGGTCTGGTGGAACAGGTGGCAGGGTTATTCCCACTTGGGAAAAGGGAGGTAGTAGCAGCTGTGCTCCCTCCCAAAGCTGCCTTTGCTTGTGGCCAGCCCATCCTCCATACTTGGAGCTCTCAGATAGATACTGCCATAATCAGATTACAAGATTTCTGGGCCACTTGCTGAATTTGGAGAGCTTGTGCTGTGTTCTCTTTTTGTGACTGAGAAGATATGTTGTATTCAAGTGTTTATACCTAGAAAGTGAGCAGAATATTCAGAGTCAGTGAAGGGCCAAGCACCAGCAAACTCTTCTTCATTTGCTGTGTAAATGGCAAGAAGGGCAACTGAACTGGTGAACTTTGTCATCTCCAAATGGCCTAATTCATGATAGCCCTCATGTACTTTTTTTTTATTGGCCTATGATTCCACAAAGCATTTCTCTCCTGTTCTGGAATACAGACGTTAAGCGGAAAAAAATACTATTTAAAAAAAAAAGGCAATTTCTGCACCTGTATGATGGGAATGATGTGMTTTCTTCTCCAGTGATACTGCCAACCTTGAGATTTCAGCTGAGGATAAAGAAACTGAATCATCCAAACATTCTTCAGAAGACAAACCTTGAGAAGACCAAGGGAAACTGGGAAGCTCTTTGAAGAACCTACTGAGCCTTAAGAACCTCGAGGATTGGCATTGGCATTCCTTGTTTACCAATAAAGCAGGGAAAGGAATCTCTTATGGGAAGAAATCTGTGAAGSCTGAGCCCTGCCCAGGCATGGTGCAAACTCCATGAGATCCTGCACAGTCTTGCTCTTCTCCCAGTGAYGCTTTTCAGGACAGAGAACTGGATTCTCTCCACCTCTGGGAAGCACCTGGAGCTTTTATAGCCACCCTTAACRACTACTTGAAGTCCCKCCTGTCCCTTGCCACTGGAATTGGAGAGCTAATACTGTAAACCCCCATCATGAAGCCAGTGACACCCTTAGGATGGTCATGGATGACAGTCTGATAGCAACCACGGTACCTTGGTGTACTTTGGCCCAGATAACCCTGGGGATTGTGGCAGGCTCAGAGAGAGCACTCTTGGTCAGGAGTGAGATGGATGGCACTGATTATGTGGGTCATTATGACTAAACTTATTGCTAAGATAGTATCTACATATTGTCAATGCAGTATAAAATATAAGCAGGTCTGTGGGAACTCTGCACATCACTCCGGATGTGAGGAGTATCCCGAGACCACGTTGGGAGCCGAGACCCCCTCGGGGGGCTCAGAGACCCTGGCATGATGCCCAGAACACTTGGTGGTTGGACTTTGATCCTGCAAGTGAATTGCCAAGTTTGGTATGAAGACTGGAAGATCACACGGGTTCAAAGGGTGTTTTTATGAGGTGTGCACAGGGTGAAAAATGTAGATTTTAGGATTTTAGTATTAAGGTAATGGAGACAAGATGGAGGGAACAGGGCGTGTCTCGTCCTTCTTCTTTCTTCTTCTTGTTCTCCATCTTCTGCTGTGATGTTGGCACCTGGGGATTGGTTTAGGATAGAGGTGCACTCTCTAACATGGGTGATGGGCATTGGAAAGTAAAGGTAAATATGATATACGTAATTTGTAGTATAAAAGARYACGCGGCCTCGTGGGAGGGCGGAGAGRYTTSTGGCTGCCMTGCTGGACYGACCTCTGTCTGGCAGGGAGAAAATTTTTTAGATAAGATAAAATAAACAACCTGAAGACCGAACATCAGAGAGTCCAGTCTCATTCTTCCGAACCTGGGGCCGTTCCCTGGACCCCCCAGCTCACCTCGGGGGCAGAGAACAAGCAGCCGACCCCAAGACAGGTCTAATATAATATGAGCAGCTTTGGCTAGAAACCTGCAGGTTTACAGACTCTGCAACTGCAGAACTCACAGGGACAAAGCAACAAAGCACCTATGGAGCTACTTTCAGGATTTTATCTCTGGACATGAGTGGATCTTAGCTGGATCTGCAGCCAGAGGCACCAGGAAGCTGCTGGGCATGCAAGGAGCTCGAGTGGCACAGGAGGAGGGTGGCAGGAGCCTTTCAGCTCTTGCTCCTTGCCAGATGCAAGGGAACCCTGCAGGGCTCGGCCTGATGCTCTTCCTCTGCCTTCTGGATGCTTTCCCATCCATCATGGGATTTCAAGCTCCAGAAGAGCAGCCTCTGTGAGGTGCACTCRCAAAGGCAAAGGTGTTCTAAAGTGAAAATCACTGCTCTAACTTGTGCCACTTTGCTGCTGAGTTTAACAAGAGGAGCATCCCACCAGCACCCATTTTTGCAGCTCTCTGGCTCCCAACTAACTGCACACGTGCCAGCTGTGCCAAGGAATGGGGATTTCTAGCTGTGATCACATACTGGCCAGATTGTGCTATKATGGCAATTGATTTTGAGAGGAATAGTGGATTTGTCTTTACAAACAAGCTGTGGGTCTGCTGGTAGATAAAACTAGCACTGGGAGATAAACAATGGGAAGGATTCCACTGATTGATGAATGGAAAAAGATATTTGCTTTTACAAATAAACTTTAGGTTTGCTGATAAATGAAATTGGGCATTGAAAGATGAAAGAAACAATGGGGAAGAAAAACCCCTAAATTCCATAAGAATTAAAAATTAAAAGGGAGGGTTATACCTTAGAGGGAAATCTTTGGTATCAGGTGTWTTGGGAAGTCTGAACCTCTCAAGTACCTCAGGCAAGGGGGAAAGAGAGAAGGGAAATGTGGCTGGGAAATTGGGATAAAAAGGGAGGCTGTGTCCTCCAAAAATTGGAGAGATCCCAGGGGAATGCCCTGTTGTGGTGCGTTTGCATTTTTATATTAATTGTATTGTTCTGTAAAGTTGGTTTGTTCTACTCCCCCTCCTTTAAGTTAAAATGGTTCTGCCGCAGTTTCTCTGTTCCCYCTCTCCCCAAAGACTGTTTTATGCCAATCACCTCTCCCCTCCCCAGTTCCTATGGTTACCTATGTCAGTTATTTTTCCCCTCCCCTYTTTCCAAGCGGACTTCGATGTATCCCGTTTGGTTTCCCCTCCCAGCTGCCCTACCAATCACTCCTTGCCCCCACCTTTCTCTCCAGAATCTTCTCCTTGGGGCTTGGAGTGATTGGACCAGGGGCCGGGTCCCCACGTACACTATGTCTCTATTGGTTCTCCCCTTACGRTGTGAATATGTATCTYTAATTTTATTTGACCGAGGTCGGGTGCCTCCTCCCACTCTGTATCCCTTATAACCCCATTGCASCCGCCCCTCGGGGTCAATGTCACTGGCCTTCTCTTGGCTCCCCGTTTGTCTGCTACCCTGAGTTGGGTTATAAATAAACTCGGACTTGCCACGAACGGAGAGTCTTCTCTTCTTCCCATCGGCAGCAGCGTAGTGCCAGTTCCGTCCCTGAGGGAGAGTCCCCCTTGCTACAGCGCGGGGGATCTCCCTAGGCACTGTCCCCTGGTGCCTCAGCTGCCAAGGCACTGAAGAGTGGGACAGTGCCCCATAGGCTGRGGCGGATTTGCTGGCCGCTGGCCGGGACATTTGGATTTACGGCAGCACCCCTGSAATGCCCCATGGCCTCTKCCTCTATTCAAATAAAGAAAAAGGACTCCTCTGTCTCCTRTTTGGACATAAACCTCTGATGTTTGTGGATTAATTTTTTTAACAACTTCTTGACTCAAATTTATACTGCTCTATCTTGTCTTCAGGCRTCAGTGTGTTTGGCATGGAGCATTCAGTCATTAACTGTTCAGAGGCTCTTGCTGTGCTGTTGGTCTCTGACAATTCTTCAGGGGCTGTTTTGTAAGTTCTGAACCCCACTCTGTTGTTCTGTACTTGGTAGGTTGTCCTTGTGAATCCTCACCTCCACTTTTCTGTCCTGGAGAAGGTTCCTGCCAGCAYCTGAGTGAGATTTGATAACAAGATGGCGAGGGACAGACTTCAGTCCTGTTGCCTGTATCCTGAGTTTTCCATAGCCTATGGAATTGCCTCGTGAGAAATGTTAAATTAARCAAAATTCATTGCACATATTGACCTGCCCTCTTCCCTCCACAAGCCCAAGCAAATKAAAAAAAGATTGTGAAAGCACCTAAAACCTTTTGTATTTTTATTGTGCATTCTGTAAGTGCTCAAAGATACCACACAAGACTGTATGGATCATATGGATCATGTTGTCCATGCATGGCACATGTAAGAGGCAGACAGATCCCTGAAAGTTTTCCTAGGTTAACTCKGACACAAATTCCATCAAATAGTATATCTCATMATAGACAAAGCAAAGCACAGAAAGTATCTCTGATCACACAGAACAAAGGCACTGAAACTGAGAAGGAAKTGAAACAGACCTTTTCAAAGTCTGTTTCATAAAAAATATTGTGTGCTTCTRGCAGCTCTTAGATTAAAAATTGTATTAATCTAGTTAGGGATCATAATCCTAAAGTTCCAATTTCGATGAGATTCAAGTGTAGCTTTCAAAAAGTAGGTACAAAGGAAATGAACCAACCTCCTTTTTCCTCTTTCAAAATAAATTCATGGCCAGACCAAGTTGTCACAGATTACTCTTCTTTCTTTCATGTATAGATGCATACAAATTAGTGAAGTAATTCTCAGAGGATGAAAATAAGTTGTCAAGATCATAATCCACTTCAAAGGTAGGTCTCTCTCCAAAAATTACAAGAGCAAGAAATACAGCAAAGTGTGCAGTCAGTCCCCATATCTTGAATGACTTTCTGTGTTCCTGGTCATGGTATATAAAGCAGTGTATGCGAGTTGAGTACCCTGAGGAGGTTTTATAAGAGAAGGTCTTGTAATTTAAGGGCCTGACAAAGTACTCCAAAGGCACAACAAAAACCTCGCTCACTTCATCTGGGTTAGGACTGACCTGGAATGTTTCCTCTATAAATCCTACAACTGGTGTCACCAAGTTATTCATCTAAAAAGAGAGAGGGAAAAAAAAAAACCCAATAAATAAGTAAATTTTAAAAAATCAACAAAACCCTCATACACTTATGTCTGTACCAAGTAAAAATGTTAATTACTTAAAAGAACATTTCATTGTTACAAAATGAGTACAAGAAGCCTATGAACTACTGTTAACTGCAATGCAATTTAGTCCCCCTAATGGCAAGCTATGTAATTTGACTTGAAGAATTTGATGTCATATTTTTGTATTTGTCAAAAATGACTTTACAAATACTCTGTTCGTCCTGTATAATCACAGAGCAGTTAAAAAGGCTTGCCAGTTTGCTACAGAAGTACAAAAGCATGCATGCTTTCCCATGGCTCTTCCTTATTGATGGTTTTTAATTCTGATTTTAATCCAGATTTTCCCRATCATTCATCCTATTTATATATTGTTTTCCCGGGATATAGGAATTTTCCAGAATATTTTTCTATAGGTACAGAAATATTATTGCAATGTATTTAGCCATAAAATGTAAGACTTTTTGAAACACCTTATTTATGGACATTTTAATTCTAAATGTAATCCCTGCTTCCATGGGAAGGCAAAATCACTGAAATCATAGTTTGCATCAACAGAACACTAAAATTCTTTAGGATACATTGCTAGTTCTATTTATTCAAACTAACAAAGACCACTGTCCTGCAGAAAGGAGGAAGAGCAAAACAGTGATTGTGGTATTTGATTCAAGTCTGGAAAGATTCTGTCCAAGTCAGAAGCACCTGGAATGTACATACTGAGCAGACAAGAGTATCATCTGACATGTACGATATTCATGGTCTCCAAAACCTACACCATCTCTCCTACTGACTGAAGTAATTGGCTGGAAAACAGGGAAAATTTGATCCTTTTTACACACTGCCTCTGAGCTATGTGGCTTTAAGGTTATCTGTACAAAAATTATAATTTAAGAAGTTAAATAAAGCCTAAATAAAGCTTTTTGCAGTACAATTTCAAAAGCAGTTCTTTCAGTTTTTAATGGGGACAGGATATTGCTATCAGATAGAAGAACAGGAGGCATAGTAATAAAGTGCTATCTGGTGAACAAAAATAATKTTCAGAAACAGCAATTCCTCTGTTRTYTGGGAAAASTGACCCTATGTAATACTGAACACWGCTATTGAAATTGAGAACCTGTTAATTTACAAATGGTGACCTACACTCCAAAGACACCTCTGAGAGTCTCCCTGATAGAGGAAGATGATGCACACAATCCTGGTGCACATCCCCTCTGGTGCTCCCTCTCTGTCTGCACAGCCCTGGAGTCAGCAGGCACCAAACAAGACAGCTGTGAGGCTACAGCAGCCTGCTGCCACCCTGCCTGGGTGAGTGAGCTCTGCACAGCTCCAGGGATGGAGATTGTACAGCCTGTCAGGAACATCTGCTCCACTTCTGGGCTGACCTCATGATGAAGAGAATTTCTTTCTTGCATCTCATCAAAATGTCTGTGCTGCTGCTGTGTCCATTGCCTCAAGAAGAGCTCTGGTATTGTCCCCTSTCTGACACCCCAGGAGAAGAAAGCAGCCAAATCCCCTGGCAGCCTCCAAGCTGAGCAAGCCCCCCTCTCTCAGCCTGGCTGCTCATCCATCACCCACTRGCTGCAGCCCCGTGACTGTGCTCGTGGCTCTCTGCTGAGCTCTCACAGGGCAGCAAGGTCTGTGMGGTGCTCCAGGGCCACTGATGGTGCCCCAGAGCTGCTCTCACAAACACCAKACCCTGGGCAAGAACCCTTTCCCTGGGCTCTGCTGGACACACGGGCTGTGCATGGGAAGAAGTGGRGCCTCTTGGCAGTTCCAGGTTTGAAAAGGTCACTGCCAACCACACAYAAGAAAAGCACCCAAACTTATTCTGTACTGACATGCTGACTTACTTTATCAATTCCAGGCATCAGCTTACAGATGACTTCCACCTTCTCTGGCTGAAGACCCACTTCTTCTTTAGCTTCTCGGAGAGCAGTGTCAATGTCATCTTTATCAGTGTCTTCCCTTTTYCCTCCTGGAAAGCAGACTTCCCCTGGTGATCTTCTCAGCTAGAATGTAACAGAGTACTACTGTTAAATATAACAAAGTTTATGTTTCTTGTTGGATCCACACAGATGCATGTTYGTATTGCAGRATCCCTTTATGTTTATCTTTCCAGTCYAAGAAGCTGGAAATGGTGGTTAAGGATTTTGCAGACCAGAAGAAACATGCCTTAGCAAGAGTAGCCAGCTAAGAAAATGCTGAGATAGCTATCATCCCCTGCTAATCCATAAATCCTCACTATCAAAAAATAACCTGTACCTGTACAGCATTGTGTAATTCATACCGGAACTTCTGCTTTAGTATGTCAAAGTTCACATTTTGCATCATCTTGTTTATGTAAATGGCTGACAGATTAATCCACACAGACAACTTGTAGAGCAAGATCTAAATACCCTAAGAGCAAAAACTTTTGAAAGACAAAATTAAATAAAGTACCTGTGAGAGGGGAAATAACATTTTGCTTCAGCCCAAAAAGGTTACAGAGCAAAAGAATGAAAATGGTTGGTTCTGTTTCCTATCCGTTGTTATCTGTGGTTAAAATGTGTTTTGTTTAATCTGTTGGGTGTTGTTGAGAAGTGGGAGAGGGCCAGGGTTGAAGACATGACCAAAACAAGAAAAAAGGATGAGAAGGAAAGGGACAGAAGAGTTGGCAGTCAGCAGAGCCTGAGTTCCTGAGTAGCCATTCAATGGGAAAGGGGACAGGGACACCCCCAGCCTCGAAAGGGGATTAAAGATCACRATTTTGTCAAAGTGTGTGTGTGTGTTTTTGCCTTTGGGGAGGGAGACACACACCCGACTCAGCTGACTCATTACAAATTAAATTATTTAGTTATTGCTTCAAAGACTGTGTCCCGTCCTGACTGTATCAAAAAGTGAGTTATTTCTAAGATACCTTTAAATACATTCCAGTAGTAGGCTTGTGCATCAAGGATCAGTAACAAACACATTTACAATCAATTTAACAGCTAAGTAACTYTGATTATTTAAGTAAGACCCAGCAACAGAAAAAAGTAATTCCTGAGTACAGGCAGTTGATGTACACAGGGATGGAAAACAAGAGTTGTAGAAGAAAACAAAATGCTAGAGAAGGAGTTCTGGCAGCCTTGGTTGTTGTCTTTTATATATTAAAGGGAGCAAAGAGTAATATTAACTGCAGACTGAAAAACCTCATTTAACAAAGCTGCGCTCCATGGTCAGTTTCCTTATTTAAGTAAGCAACCATTGCCGACTGCGCAAATGTTAATTTCCCGTCACGGGTTTCCGGGATCCCGGCATGTTCCTGGCACGCAAACACCAGAACCAAAGAGTGTAAAAACCGCCGGCCGTGCCCTTGGGAACACGCGGGAACGAGGGGGCACTGGGGCGCGCAGCTGCCGGGAGCGCGCACCGCTGGTTCCCGGGAAGGATCGCGCCCCTCGGAGCCCCCGGTACCTGCAGGGAGCGCACGGTGAGCAGCAGGTGCAGCCGCCCCGCTCGCACCATCAGCGGCAGCAGCACGGCGGCTCTGGGCAGCGGCAGGCGGGAGAACCTGTCCCCGATATCGAACTGCCTCAGGCGGTGCCGGGCCTTCTCCATGGGCCCGTGCCCAGGAGCGGGCAGAGCGGAGCGCCGGCACCCTCCGGCCGTGCCCCGCTCGTCCCCCGGGCAGGGACAGGCACCGGGAGCGGGGCCCGGCTCCTCCCGCRCCGCCGCCATCTCCGGCACCGCCCCCGGCCCGGCACGGACACGGCTCCGCCGCTCAGCGCTCGATCCTTCCTGTGGAACGATCGTTCCTGCCTGCATTTTATGATTGGCTTTTCGCAAATATTGAAATGAATATTGTATCTGTTGTGTTAGAAAGTAATGCTGTATTAATTCTCTTAAGTACTGTGTTAAATATAGTTTTAGGTTCTGAAAAGTGTTAAAATAGAAACTATGCTATGTAGGATATTTTTTTTTTAAAGAAAGGACTCGCAGCGAGATAGCAGCCACAGGGCACCTAAATCTTTCAGAGAAAAAGAATTTATTGCCCTCTTATCAGAAGAAACGAACTTCTTCCCGCCTCGAAGGCGCTGTCAGGATTCAGAGGAAGAAGTTGACGATGACCAGACAGAATCCTGTGTTTGAATGGAATTTATGCGTCATGTATGAGATGTATGAATATGCAACAGGCTGTTGCTTTTAAGGGTTAATCCTTTGTTAACGGGTGTCCTTTTTCGGGCTTGTGCTGCCCAGAAAAAGGTACCCAGACTGTCCATAACTCTTTGTCTCTATTGTCTCATATTGTCCTAATCKAAATTYTCCAAATTATTATTACTCTGATTATATTACTATTTTTATAAGCATTTTATTACTATTAAAATTTTAAAKTTTTAAAAACAAGTGATTGGRGTTTTTCACAGTTCCCTTTTCCTTTTTTCCCTTTCCCCCTCTGGGCCTGCCCCAGACATGCAGAGGGCTCCATTGATTCTGTGCAGTCCCACCTGAACTCTGGCACCAGAGCAGCTTGCAGTGGGAGAAGGACCATGAAAGTGCTGCATTCGTGACCAGTCACAGAACCATAGAACATTGAAGGGATCTTAAAGATCACCTTATTCCACCTCCATGGTGTTGGAAATGCACTAACCTTTAGATACAATTCAGTGGGGACAAATGGTCGAAGCAAAAGAATACTCTATTAGTAACGAGCCAGGTGTGTGCTGCCCTTGCCCAACACACCAAGACACCCACCCCCTGAGGAAATGGCTTCTTTTTATACCCTTTCCTGGCCAGGGCTGTCCCTATCCCCTTTGCCATTGGATGGGTACTCAGGAACTTCCATTCTCTCTTGACAGCCAACTTTTCACAGAATCACAGAATGAATTAGGTTGGAAAAGACKTTTAAGATCATCTAGTTCAACCCATGACCTAACACCTTCTTATCAACTAAACCATGGCACTGAGTGCCAAGTCTACTCTTTTTTTAAACATGTCCAGGCTTGGCAGCTCCACCTTCTCCCTGGGCAGGCGATTCCAGCATGCAGTCACTCTTTCAGTGAAGAATTTTTTTCTAACATCTAACCWAAACTTCCCCTGATGCAGCTTAAGACTGTGTCCTCTCATTCTGTCACTTGTTGCCTGGGAGCAGACTGACCCCCACCTGACCACAACCATCTTTCAGGGAGTTGTAGAGAGTGATAAATTCTCCTGAGTCTCCTTTTCTTCAGGCTGAACGCCCCCAGCTCCCTCAGCCTTTCTTCACAGGGTTTGTGTTCCAAGCCCCTCACCAGCCTCGTTGCTCTTCTTTGGACACACTCAATTATCTCAACATCCTTCCCAAGCTGAGGGGCCAGACTGGACACAGCACTCAGGCTGTGCCCTCACCAGTGCTGAGTACAGGGGCAGAAGGATCTCCCTGCTCCTGCTGGCCACACCATTCCTGGTCCAGGCCAGGAGCCATTGTCCTTCTTGGCTACCAGGGCACTCTGCTGGCTCAAGTTCAGTCGCTGTCCATCAGTGCCCCCAGGTCCCTTTGTGCCTGGGCACTGCCCAGCCACTCTGTGCCCAGCCTGTAGCGCTGCAGGGGGTGTTGTGGCCAAGGGGCGGAACTCAGCACTTGGACTTGGTAAACTTCATCCTGTTGGACTCAGTCCATCTATCCAGCCTGTCCAGGTCCCTCTGCAGAGCCCTCCTACCCTCCAACAGACCAACACATGCTCCCACCTTGGTGTCATCTGCAAATTCCTGTCCCCTCCTCTCTCATTCCACTTCTTTTTTAGTCAGGTCTCCAACGCCGCCCCTCTCCCAGCTCACAAACACTCAACAAACCAACCAGAACAAATCCAAACAACACCATATATAACTAACACCTTTTATTCTTTAACCTAGCAACCTTTTGGCTTCAGCAAAATCTCACCTCATGTCTCACAATCCACCCTTTCCTTTTATTATCTTTTATTGCTGAAGCCCTTGATTTTATTACCCGGCCTATCTGGTCAGCACAAACTGGCTRCTTTTGTGAAGCAGTTATAAATAAGATTAATCAGTCTTTTCTTAGGTCGGTGTTAAATTCAGTCCATTTAAAAGTTCCTGATTTGTCAGTTCTGGTTGCTGTCCATAGTTCTCCTCCAACTCAAGCAAAGTAGGATGTAGATACACCTGCGTGCAGTGCCTGCCATCAGCAGTTCCATCCGTGCTTGCTGSGAMGATGCAAACCTCAGATGGTGACTGTAGCACCAAAGGTTACCTTCCTCGGTATCCATACCTGCTTCCTGAGTTCTGTGCACTAGAACAGCACACTGCAGGGATGTAGAGGTGAAGCATAGAAGCCATGACACTCCATCCAGCAATTTGGAGAGTCTTAGAACATCATTTCCTATTCCTCTTTTGTCAAGGTCTGGTTTGCCTTATATTCCCACTGCTCAACACCCGAGGGGTTGCAGCCCACAGTGGAGCAAAAGGCTCTCAGGTGGCAAATACAGAAGTCAGCCCAGTCTTGCTCTTGACTGCTCACTATTAAATCATCTTTTGAAGATTAACTTTTAAGGGTCACTTCCTTGTACCACTGTCCAAGTTTGGGGAGGAGCTTCCACTGGCCCTTTGACTGGAGAGGCGTGAGAGCTTTTCTGCAGTCCTGGTAACTGTTTCAGTTGTTAAAAGCACCTGAAAGGGACCTTCCCGCGCTGCTGTTAAGGTATCATCATTCCAAGTTTATTAGAACCCAATCTCCTGGTTTTACCTGGTGTATGTGCAAGTCTAGAGGTGATGTTTGGGGTAACAGCTCTTTTCTTCTAAGAT
>NDFG01000637.1:16414-30158 GCA_002167245.1 Sporophila hypoxantha | reverse complement strand
TTTTGCCCTTTTTTTGCCCCATTTTTAGCCCTTTTTTTGCCCTTTTTTTGCCCATTTTTGCAATTTTTTTCCCATGTTGCCCATTTTTTGCCCATTTTTTCCCATTTTTGCCATTTTGCCCCATTTTTCCCATTTTTCCCATTTTTGCCATTTTTTACCCATTTTTTCCCATTTTTGCACATTTTTGCCCATTTTCCCATTTTTTGCCCATTTTTGACCCATTTTTTTTCCCATTTTGCCCTTTTGCCATTTTTGCCCATTTTTGCTCATTTTTTCCCATTTTTCCCCATTTTTGCCCATTTTTTGCCATTTTTCCCCCATTTTTTCCCATTTTTGCCCCATTTTTGCCCATTTTTTACCCATTGTTTGCCCTTTTTGCCCATTTGCCCATTTTTTGCCCATTTTCCCCATTTTTGCCCATTTTTGCCCATTTTTTGCCCTTTTTTCTATATTGCCCATTTTTTGCCCATTTTTACCCATTTTTTTTTCACCCATTTTTCCCCATTTTTTGACATTTTTCCCCTTTTTTTGCAGGGATCTCCGCCGGGAACCCCTTGAAGTGACATTTTTTTGCCCATTTTTGCCCAATTTTTGCCTTTTTCCAATTTTTTCCCATTTTTTGCCCATTTTTGCCCATTTTTGCCCATTTTTTCCCATTTGCCCATTTTTAGCCATTCTTTCCCCATTTTTAGCCATTTTTGCCATTTTTCCATTTTTTCCCATTTTTCCCATTTTTTCCCATTTTTGCCCATTTTTTGCCATTTTGCCCATTTTTGCCCATTTTTACCCATTTTTTTCCCATTTTTTCCGCATTTTTGCCCATTTTTTCCATTATTGCCCAATTTTTACCATTTTTTCCCAATTTTTTCCCATTTTCCCATTTTTGCCATTTTTTGCCATTTTTTGCCCTTTTTTCCCCATTTTTGCCCATTTTTACCCATTTTTTCCCATTTTCCGCATTTTTTCCCATTTTTGCCCATTGTTTGCCCATTTTTTGCCCTTTTTTCCCATTTTTTTGACATTTTTCCCCATTTTGTTCGCAGGATCTCCACTGGAGAACCCCCTGGTGAAACGCCTGATGACATTTTTTGCCCATTTTTGCCCATTTTTTCCCCCATTTTTCCCCAATTTTTTCCCCATTTTCCCCGCGTTTTTTCCAGGGATCTTCCGCCGACCGGAAGACACCTCCCTTGGGTGCACATTTTTGCCCTTTTTTGCCCATTTTTGCCTTTTTTGCCCATTGTTGCCCATTTTGTGCCCATTTTCGCCCATTTTTTCCCCATTTTTGCAGGGATTTTGCGCCGGGAAACCCGCTGCGCTGTGACTGCGGCCCGCTGCTGCTGGCTACTCTCTGTGACATTTTTTTTGCCATTTTGACATTTTTTCCCCGTTTTTTCGCAGGGATCTCCGCGGCTAACCCCTGGGACATGTTTTGCCCATTTTTGCCTCATTTTTGCCCGTTTTTTCCCTCATTGTTTGCAGGGATTTGCTGGGGAAAACCGCTGCGCTTGACTGTCCCTGCGCTGCTCCCGGGGACATTTTTTGCCCATTTTTCCCATTTTTTTGCCCATTGTTTGCCCATTTTTGACATTTGTTTTCCCCGTTATATATTCCGATCATCCCGCCCGAGGAACCCCTTGGTGACATTTATTTACCCATTTTTGCCCATTTTGTGCCATTTTTTTCCCCATTTTTTCAGGGATTTGCGGGTAACCCGCTGCGCTGTGACGCGCCCTGCGCTGGCTCCCAGGTGACATTTTTGCCCATTGTTGCCCATTTTTGTTGAACATTTTTTTCCGTTTTTTCGCAGGGATCTCCGCGGAACCCTTTGGTGACATTTTTTTTACCCATTTTTACCCATTTGTTGCCCGTTTTTTGCCCATTTTTGCAGGGATTTGCGCGGGAACCCGCTGCGCTGTGACTGCGCCCTGCGCTGGCTCCCGGTGACATTTTTGCCCATTTTTTCCCCATTTTTTGACATTTTTTCCCCGTTTTTTCGCAGGGATCTCCGCGGCAACCCCTTGGTGACACCCTGGTGACATTTTTTTACATTTTTTGACATTTTTTTCCCCATTTTTGCAGGGATTTGCGGGGTAACCCGCTGCGCTGTGACTGCGCCCTGCGCTGGCTCCCGGTGACATTTTTCCCCATTTTTTGCCCATTTTTTGACATTTTTTCCCCATTTTTTCGCAGGTATCCCCGCAGTAACCCCCCGGTGACACTGTGGTGACATTTTTTGCCCATTTTTGCCCATTTTTTCCCCATTTTTGCAGGGATTTGCGCGGGAACCCGCTGCGCTGTGACTGCGCCCTGCGCTGGCTCCTGGCCTGGGCCGCCGCCCGCCCCTCCCCCCCCGAGGGCCGCTGCCGCTCGCCCCTCCCCCACGGGGGCGTGGCCTTGGCCCAGCTCCGCCCCCAGCAGCTCCAGTGCCACAGACACGGTAACTGGGATATACTGGGATGGACTGGGGGGGAGAAATCCGGGATTTTTGGGTGAAAAATGGGGATTTTGGGGTTAAAATGGGGATTAAAGGGTTAAAAATGGGGATTAAAGGGTTAAAAATGGGGATTTTGGGGGGGAAAATGGGACTGGGTTATACTGGGAGGGACTGGGACAAACTGGGAGGGACTGGGACAGACTGGGATATACTGGGAGGGACTGGGAGGGAAAATCCGGGGGGATTGGGGTGAAAAATGGGGATTTTGGGGTTAAAAATGGGGATTTTGGGGTTAAAATGGGGATTTTGGGGTTAAAAATGGGGATTTTAGAGGGGAAATGGGACTGGTTTGTACTGGGATATACTGGTTTGTACTGGGAGGGACTGGGAGGGACTGGGAGGGAAAAAATCCGGGATTTTGGGGTTAAAATGGGGATTAAAGGGTTAAAAATGGGGATTAAAGGGTTAAAAACGGGGATTTTAGGGGGGAAAATGGGACTGGTTTGTAACTGGGATATACTGGGATATACTGGGAGGGACTGGGGACGACTGGGACGGACTGGGAGGGAACACGGGGGAAAAAAATCCGGGATTTTTTGGGTGAAAAATGGGGATTTTGGGGTTAAAAATGGGACTGGTTTGTAACTGGGATATACTGGTTTATACTGGGAGNAAAAATCCGGGATTTTTTGGGTGAAAAATGGGGATTTTGGGGTTAAAAATGGGACTGGTTTGTAACTGGGATATACTGGTTTATACTGGGAGGGACTGGGAGGGAACGGGGGGGGAAAAATCCGGGATTTTTTGGGTGAAAAATGGGGATTTTGGGGTTAAAAATGGGGATTTTAGTGAAGAAAATGGGACTGGTTTGTACTGGGAGGGACTGGGACAAACTGGGAGGGACTGGGACAGACTGGGATATACTGGGAGGCACTGGGAGGTGAAAATCCGGGGGATGGGGGAAAAATGGGGATTTTAGGGTTAAAAATGGGGATTTTGGGGTTAAAAATGGGGATTTTAGGGGGGAAAATGGAACTGGGTTGTACTGGGATATACTGGTTTGTACTGGTGGGAAAAAATCCGGGATTTTTTGGGTTAAAAATGGGGATTTTGGGGTTAAAAATGGGGATTTAAGGGTTAAAAATTGGGGTTTGAGAAGGGAAAATGGGACTGGGTTATACTGGGAGGGACTGGGTTATACTGGGAGGGACTGGGACAAACTGGGATATACTGGGAGGCACTGGGAGGTGAAAATCCGGGGGATTGGGGGGAAAAATGGGGATTTAAGGGTTAAAAATTGGGGTTTGAGAAGGGAAAATGGGACTGGTGTGTAACTGGGATATACTGGTTTATACTGGGAGGGACTGGGATGGACTGGGAGGGAAAAATCCGGGGCTTTTGGGGTGAAAAATGGGGATTTTGGGGTTAAAAATGGGGATTTAAGGGTTAAAAATGGGGATTTTAGAGGGGAAAATGGGACTGGTTTGTAACTGGGATACACTGGGATATACTGGGAGGGACTGGGAGGGACTGGGGGGGAAAAATCCGGAATTTTTTGGGTTAAAAATGGGGATTTTGGGGTTAAAAATTGGAGTTTGAGATGGGAAAATGGGACTGGGTTATACTGGGAGGGACTGGGACAGACTGGGAGGGACTGGGACAGACTGGGATATACTGGGAGGGACTGGGAGGTGAAAATCCGGGGGATTGGGGAGAAAATGGGGATTTTGGGGTTAAAAATGGAGATTTTAGGGTTAAAAATGGGGATTTTGGGGTTAAAAATGGGGATTTTAGAGGGGAAAATGGAACTGGGAGGGAACTGGGATGTACTGGTTTATACTGGGGGGAGGAAATCCGGGATTTTGGGGTTAAAAATGGGAATTTTGGGGTGAAAAATTGGGGTTTGAGAAGGGAAAATGGGACTGGGTTATACTGGGAGGGACTGGGACAGACTGGGATATACTGGGAGGCACTGGGAGGTGAAAATCCGGGGGATTGGGGTAAAAAATGGGGATTTTGGGGTTAAAAATGGGGATTTTGGGGTTAAAAATGGGGATTTTAGAGGGGAAAATGGGACTGGTTTGTACTGGGATATACTGGGATATACTGGGAGGGACTGGGGGCGACTGGGGGGAACTGGGATATACTGGGGGGGAAAAATCCGGGATTTTTGGGGCAAAAAATGGGGATTTTGGGGTTAAAAATGGAGATTTAAGGGTTAAAAATGGGGATTTTAGGGGTAGAAATGGGACTGGTTTGTAACTGGGATGTACTGGTTTATACTGGGAGGGACTGGTTTGTACTGGTTTATACTGGGGGGAAAAAAATCCGGGATTTTTGGGGCAAAAAATGGGGATTTTGGGGTTAGAAATGGGGATTCTCTAGGGGGCAATGGGACTGGTTTGTACTGGGAGGAACTGGGACAAACTGGGAGCGACTGGGAGGAAAAAATCCGGGCGGTTTGGGGTTAAAAACGGCGATTTTGGGGTGGAAATGGGACTGGGAGAGGACTGGGGCTGTCCCCAAGCTGTCCCCAGCGATGTCTCCAAACTGTCCCTGTGTCCCTGGCTGTGTCCCCAATGTCCCCAGTGATGTCCCCAATGTCCCCAGTGATGTCTCCCAGCTGTCCCCAAGCTGTCCCTGCCTGTGTCCCCAATGTCCCCAGGGTGTCCCTGGGGCTGTCCTCAGCCTGTCCTTCTGTCCCTGGGGATGTCCCCAGTCATGTCCCCAATGTCCCCAATGTGTCCCCAATGTCCCCAATGGTCCCCGAAGCAATGTTCCCCAAACTGTCCCCGTGTCCCTTGGGGATGTCCCCAAGCTGTCCCCTAATGTCCCCAATGTGTCCCCCCATGTCCCCAAACTGTCCCTGTGTCCGCAGTGAATGTCCCAAGGTGTCCCCAATGTCCCCAGCGATGTCCCCAAGCTGTCCCCAATGTCCCCGGGGCTGTCCCTAGAACTGTCCCCAATGTCCCCAGCGATGTCCCCAAGCTGTCCTCAAGTGCCTGGGTCTGTTCCTGTATCCCTGGGGGTGTCCCCAATGTCCCCAGGATGTCCCTGGGGCTGTCCTCAGTCATGTCCCCAATGTCCCCAAGCTGTCCTTGTGTCCCTGGGGTGTCCCCAAGCAATGTCCTCAGGGTGTCACCGTGTCCCTGGGGCTGTCCTTGTGTCCCCAGCGATGTCCCCAGGCTGTCCCCAGGGCTGTCCCTGTGTCCCTGGGGATGTCCCCAATGATGTCCCCAATGTCCCCAAGCTGTGTCCCCAGTGTCCCCAGGCTGTCCCTGGCTGTGTCCCCAATGTCCCCAAGCTGTCCCCACTGTCCCCAATGTCCCTGGCTGTGTCCCCAGTGTCCCCAATGTGTCTCTGGCTGTGTCCCCAATGTCCCCAATGTCCCTGCCTGTGTCCCAATGTCCCCAATGTGTCCCTGGCTGTGTCCCCAATGTCCCCAGGGTGTCCCTGCCTGTGTCCCCAATGTCCCCAATGTGTCCCCAATGTGTCCCTGCCTGTGTCCCCAAGTCCCTGCTGTTCAAACAGTTCCCAATGTCCGCCAATGTGTCCAATGTTTCCCTGCTGGTCCAAGTCCTGCTGTGTCCCATGTCCCCAATGTCCCCAATGTGTCCAATGTCCCAAGCTGTGGCCGTTCCAGTCTCCTCCCTTCTCCTCGTTGAAGAGCACCGTGTCGCCGGAGGCCCGCGGTGTCCCTGCTGTGTCCCAATTGTCCTGCCTGTGCCCCAATGTGTCCCAATTCCCCAACTCGTCCCAATGTCCCCAGTGTGTCCTGCCTGTGTCCCCAATGTCCCCAGTGTGTCCTGCCTGTGTCCAGTGTCGCCAAATGTCCCCACTGTCCCCACGTGTCCCTGCTGTGCCCCAATTGGTCCCCAGTGATGTCTCCCCAAGTCCTGGGGCTGTCCAATGTCCCGCAATGTGTCTGGTGTGTCCCCAATGTCCCCAATGTGTCCCCAATATCCCCAATGTCCCTGCCTGTGTCCCCAATGTGTCCCCAATGTGTCTCTGGCTGTGTCCCCAATGTCCCCAATGTGTCCCCACTGTCCCCAGAGCTGCGGCCGTTCCAGTCTCTCCCGTTCTCCTCACTGGGAGCAGCGCCGGTGACGCTCGGGGACGGCGCCACGGTGTCCCTGCTGTGTCCCCAATGTGTCCCCAATGTCCCCAGTGTCCCCAGAGCTGCGGCCGTTCCAGACGTTGCCGTTCTCGTCCCTCGGAGCGGCGCCGGTGGCGCTCGGGGACGGCGCCGCGGTGTCCCTGCTGTGTCCCCAGTGTCCCCAATGTCCCTGCCTGTGTCCCCAGTGTCCCCAATGTCCCTGGCTGTGTCCCCAATGTCCCCAATGTCCCCAATGTCCTTGCTGTGTCCCCAATGTCCCCAATGTCCCTGGCTGTGTCCCCAGTGTGTCCCTGGCTGTGTCCCCAATGTCCCAAATGTGTCCCCAATGTCCCCAATGTCCCCAATGTGTCCCCAATGTCCCCACTGTCCCCAGAGCTGCGGCCGTTCCAGTCTCTCCCATTCTTGTCCCTCGGAGCAGCGCCGGTGTCGCTCGGGGACGGCCCCGCAGTGTCCCTGCTGTGTCCCCAATGTCCCTGCCTGTGTCCCCAATGTCCCCAATGTCCCCAATGTGTCCCCAGAGCTGCGGCCGTTCCAGTCTCTCCCGTTCTCGTCCCTCGGAGCGGCGCCGGTGTCGCTCGGGGACGGCCCCGCGCTGTTCGTGGCGCAGCCGGCGCTGGGAGCGTGCGCCCTGCTGGAGTGGGACCAGCTCGGGGGCAGGTTCCGGGCCCAGAGCGTGGTGAACGGTGAGGGAAATTGGGGGGGAAAAATGGGGGAATTGGGAAAAAATGGAAAAAATTGTGAAAATGGGGAAAATGGGAAAAAAACTGAGAAAAAATGGGGAAAATATGAGATAAATTGAGGAAAATGGGGAAAAATTGGGGAGAGATTCTGGGTGCCCAGTGTCATCAACAGTGAGAGAAATGGGGGGAAAATGGGGGAATTGGGGAAAAATTGGAAAAAATGGGAAAAATGGGGAAAAATGGGGAAAACGGGAAAAAAAATGGAGAAAAACGAGGAAAATATGGGAAAAAACTGGGGAAAAATGAGGGGGAAATGGGGGAGAGATTCTGGGTGCCCAGTGTCATCAACAGTGAGAGAAACTGGGGGGAAAATGGGGGAAATTGGGGAAAAATTGGAAAAAATGGTGAAAAATGGTGAAAAATGGGGAAATGGGGAAAAAACGGAGAAAAACGGGGAAAATATGGGAAAAAACTGGAGGAAAATGGGGGAAAATTGGGGAGAGATTCTGGGTGCCCAGTGTCATCAACAGTGAGAGAAATGGGGGGAAAATGGGGAAATTGGGAAAAAACGGGAAAAAATGGTGAAAAATGGGGAAAACGGGAAAAAAACGGAGAAAAATGGGGAAAATATGGGAAAAAACTGGGGAAAAATGGGGGAAATTGGGGAGAGATTCTGGGTGCTCACTGTGATCAACAGTGAGAGAAATGGGGGGAAAATGGGGAAATTGGGAAAAAATGGGAAAAAATGGTGAAAAATGGGGAAAATGGGAAAAAAATGGAGAAAAATGGGGAAAATATGGGAAAAAATGGGGGAAAATGGGGGAAAATGGGGGAGAGGTTCTGGGTGCCCAGTGTCATCAACAGTGAGAGAAACTGGGGGGAAAATGGGGGAATTGGGAAAAAACGGGAAAAAATGGTGAAAAATGGGGAAAACAGGAAAAAAAAACCGGAGAAAAATGGGGAAAATATGGGGAAAAACTGAGGAAAATGGGGGAAAAATGAGGGGGACGTTGTGGGTGCTCACTGTCATCAACGGTGAGAGAAACGGGGAGAAAATGGGGAAATTGGGAAAAAACGGGAAAAATTGTGAAAAATGGGGAAAACGGAAAAAAAAAGGAGAAAAACGGGCAAAATATGGGAAAAAATGGGGGAAAATGGGGGAGAGATTCTGGGTGCCCAGTGCCATCAACAGTGAGAGAACCTGGGGAAAAAATGGGGAAATTGGGAAAAAATGGGAAAAAATGGTGAAAAATGGGGAAAACGGGGAAAAAAATGGAGAAAAATGGGGAAAATATGGGAAAAAACTGGGGAAAAATGGGGGGAAATGGGGGAGAGATTCTGGGTGCCCAGTGTCATCAACAGTGAGAGAAATGGGGAGAAAAATGGGGGAAATGGGAAAAAATGGGGGAAAACGGGAAAAATGGTGGAAAATGGGGGGAAAATTGAAAAAAATCGGGGGAAAATTGGAAAAAATGGGGGCGAAATGGGAAAAAACAAAGGAAAAATTGAAAAAAATGGCGGCAAAATGGGGGGAAATGGGGGGAAAGGGAGAAGAACGGAGAAAAATAATTTTAAAATGGCGGGGAAGGGGGAAAATGGGGGGAAATGGGGAAAATGGTGAAAAATTGGGGGAAATGGGAAAATCTGGGGGGAAATGGTGAAAAGTGGGGTGGGGATGGTGAAAAACAGGGTGAGGGACAGCACGGTGCCCAAGGTGCCACCTCCCCAACATCTCCAAGGTCCCCAAGGTCCCAAAGGTCCCCAACATCTCCAAAGTCCCCAGTGTCCCCAGTGTCCCCAGGGTCCCCAAGGTCCCATCACCCCAACATCTCCAATGTCCCCAAGGTCACAAAGGTCCCCAAGCTCCCCAATGTCCCCAGGGTTCCAAAGGTCCCCATCATCTCCAGTGTCCCCAAGGTCCCCATCAGCCCAACACCTCCAAGGTCCCCAAGGTCAGCAATGTCTCCAAGGTCCCCAACATCTCCAATGTCCTGATGTCCCCAAAGTCCCCAGTGTCCTCAATGTTCCCAGGGTCCCAAAGGTCCCCAACATCTCCAATGTCCCCAAGGTGCCATCATGCCAACATCTCCAATGTCCCAAAGGTCCTCAACATCTCCATGATTCCCAAGGTCCCCATCAGCCCAACATCTCCAAGGTCCCAAATGTCCCAAATGTCCCCAACATCTCCAGTGTCCCCAAGGCCCCATCACCTCAATGTCCCAGTGTCCCCAAGGCCCCAAAGGTCCCCAACATCTCCAGTGTCCCCAAGGTCCCCATCACCCCAACATCTCCAATGTCCCCAGTGTCCCCAAGCTCCCCAGTGTCCCCACAGTCTCAAAGGTCCCCATCACGTCAACATCTCCAAGGTCCCAAATGTCCCAAATGTCCCCAACATCTCCAGTGTCCCCAAGGTCACAAAGGTCCCCAAGGTCCTCAGATGTCCTCAAAGTCTCCAATATCCTCATCACCCCAACATCTCCAATGTCCCCAGTGTCCCCAAGCTCCCCAATGTCCCCAAAGGCCCCAACATCTCCAATGTCCCCAAGGTCTCCATCAGCCCAACACTTCCAAGGTCCCCAACGTCTCCAGTGTCCCCAAGGTCCCCGGCATCTCCAGTGTCCTGATGTCCCCAATGTCCCCGGTGTCCTCAATGTTCCCAGGGTCCCAAAGGTCCCCAACACCTCCAATGTCCCCAAGGTGCCATCATGCCAACATCTCCAATGTCCCAAAGGTCCTTAACATCTCCAGGATTCCCAAGGTCTCCATCAGCCCAACACCTCCAAGGTCCCCAACGTCTCCAGTGTCCCCAAGGTCCCCGGCATCTCCAACGTCCTGATGTCCCCAATGTCCCCAGTGCCCTCAATGTTCCCAGGGTCCCAAAGGTCCCCAACACCTCCAATGTCCCCAAGGTCCCCATCACCCCAACATCTCCAGTGTCCCCAGGGTCCCCAACATCTCCAATGTCCCAAGGTCCCCAGTGTTCCCAGTGTCCCAAAGGTCCCCATCACCCCAACGTCCCCAGGGTCCCCAACATCTCCAGTGTCCTCAATGTCCCCAAGCTCCCCAAGCTACCCATCACCCCAATGTCCCCAGTGCCCCCAATGTCCCAAGCTCCACAACATCTCCAGTGTCCCCAAGGTCCCCAGTGTCCCCACTAACGTCCCCTCCCACTGCCAGGCTCCTCCCCGGTGTCCTGCCACCCCGTCCTGGTGGGTGACACGCTGCTGCTGGTGGTGGCCCAGCTGCGCGGCGGCTCCTGGGTGTGGCGCCGCTCGGGCGGCCCCGGCTCCTCCTTCGTGCGCCACCAAGCCCTGGGCCAGGGCCACCTGCGCCGTCCCCACGCCGTCACCGCCGCCCGCCTCGGCGGCCACCTCTACCTGGGCGTGGCCGACAGCTCCAAGGGCGGCACCAGCACCGTGTTCCGCTGGGCTTCCGGAGCCTTCTACCCGCACCAGGCGCTGCGGCCGTGGCGGCGCGACACGCACCTGGAGTTCCTGGAGCTGGGCGGGCGCGCGGCGCTGGTGGTCTGCAGCGCGGCCAGGAGGCCCCAGGTGTACCTGTGGGGCGGCGGCGGCTTCGCGCCGCACACGGACATCCCGCACGTGCCCGACGTGTACGCGGCCAAGCACTTCCGAGTGAGGGGGGACGTGTTCTTGTGTCTCACCAGGTTCCTGGGGGACGCCAAGGTGAGCAACGGGGGCGGGAGGGGGTGGTGGAGGTGGTGGGGGTTATGGGGGTCCATCAGGGTCATGGGGTTATGGGGTTCCATCAGGGTTATGGGGTTATGGGGTTCCATCATGGTTATGGGGTTATGGGGTTCCATCATGGTTTTGGGGTTATGGGTTCCATCATGGTTATGGGGTTATGGAGGTCCATCAGGGTTATGTGCTTATGGGGTTATGGGGGTCCATCATGGTTATGGGGTTCCATCAGGGTCATAGGGCCATGGAGTTCCATATCAAAGTCATGGGGTTATAGGGGTCCATCATGGTTATGTGGTTATGGGGTTCCATCAGGGTCACCTGGTTATGGGGGTCCATCAAGGTTAGGGGGTTATGGGGTTCCATCAGGGTTGTGTGGTTATGCGGTTGCATCAGGGTCATGGGGTCATGTGGTTCCATCAGGGTTATGGGGTTATGGGTTCCATCATGGTTATGAGGTTATGGGGTTCCATCAAGGTCATGGGGTTATGGGGTTCCATCAGGGTTATGGGGTTATGGGGTTATGGGGTTCCATCAGGGTTATGGGGTTATGGGGTTATGGGGGTCCATCAGGGTCATGGGGTCATATGGTTATGGAGATCCATCATGGTTATGAGGTTATGGGGTTCCATCATGGTTATGGGATTATGGGGGTCCATCATGGTTATGGGGTTATGGGGGTCCATCAAGGTCATGGGGGTCCATCAAGGTCATGGGGTTATGGGGGTCCATCAAGGTCATGGGGATTCATTGAGGTTATGGGGTTCCATCATGGTTATGGGGTTACGGGGGTCCATGAAGGTTATGGGGTCATGTTGTTATGGGGGTCCATCAAAGTCTTGTGGTTATGGGTTCCAGCAGGGTCATGGGATTATGGAAGTCCATCATGGTTATGGGGTTATGGAGGTCCATCAGGGTCGTGTGGTTATGGGGTTCCATCATGGTTATGTGGTTATGGGGTTCCATCAGGGTCATGGGGTCATGTGGTTCCATCAGGGTTGTGTGGTTATGGGGTTCCATCAGGGTTATGGGGTTATGGGGTTCCATCAGGGTTATGGGGTTATGGGGTTCCATCAGGGTTATGGGGTTATGGGGTTCCATCAGGGTCATAGGGCCATGGAGTTCCATATCAAAGTCATGGGGTTATAGGGGTCCATCATGATTATGTGGTTATGGGGTTCCCTCCTGGTTATGGGGTTATGGAGGTCCATCATGGTTATGTGGTTATGGGGTTCCATCATGGTTATGGGGTTATGGGGTTATGGGGGTCCATCATGGTTATGGGGGTCCATCATGGTTATGGGGTTATGGGGGTTCCATCATGGTTATGGCATTATGGGGTTCATCAAGGTCATGGGGGTCATCAAGGTCATGAGGGGTCAGCAGGGTCATGGGGTTATGGGGTTCCATCAAGGTCATGTGGTTATGGAGGGCCATCAAGGTCATGGGGTTATAGGGGTCCATCAAGGTCATGGGGATTCATTGAGGTTATGGGGTTCCATCATGGTTATGGGGTCATGGGGGTCCATGAGGGGTCAGCAGGGTCATGGGGTTATCAAGTTCCATCAAGGCCATGTGGTTATGGAGGGTCAGCAAGGTCATGGGGGTCCATCAAGGCCATGGGGTTACGGAGGGTCATCAAGGTCATGGGGGTCCATCAAGGTCATGGGGATTCACTGAGGTTATGGGGTTCCATCATGGTTATGGGGTCATGTGGTTCCATCAGGGTTATGGAGTTATGGGGTTCCATCAGGGTCATGGGGTCATATGGTTATGGAGATCCATCATGGTTATGGGGATTCATTGAGGTTATGGGGTTCCATCATGGTTATGGGGTTATGGGGGTCCATGAGGGTCATGTGGTCATAGGGGGTCATCAGGGTCATGGGGGTCAGCAGGGTCATGGGGTTATGGGGGTACATGGAGGTCATGGGGTTATGGAGGTTTATCTAGGTCATGTGGTTATGGGTTCCATCATGGTTATGGCGTTATGGGGTTCATCAAGGTCATGGGGGTCCATCAGGGTCATGGGGTTATGGGGTCCATCAAGGTCATGGGGATTCATTGAGGTTATGGGGTTCCATCAGGGTCATGGGATTATGGGCGTCCATCAGGGTCATGGAGTTATGGGGGTCCATCAAGGTCATGGGGTCATGTGGTTATGGGTTCCATCAGGGTCCTGGGATTATGGGGGTCCATCAGGGTCATGGGGTTATGGGGGTCCATCAGGGTCATGTGGTTGTGGAGGGTCAGCAGGGTCATGGGGGTACATTGAGGTAATGAGGTTATGGGGTTCCATCAGGGTCATGGAGTCATGTAGTTATGGGGGTCCATCAAGATCATGGGGGTCAGCAGGGTCATGGGGTTATGGGGGTACCTGGAGGTCATGTGGTCATGGAGGTTTGTCGAGGTCACAGGGGCCCATTGAGGTCATGGAGGGTCAGCAGGGTCATGGTGGGTCAGCAGGGTCATGGGGTTATGGGGGCGCATCAAGGTCATGTGGTTATGGGGTTCCATCATGGTCATGGGGTCATGGGGGTCCATCAAGCTCATGGTGGGTCAGCAGGGTCATGGGGTCATGGGGTTCCATCATGGCCATGTGGTCATGGAGGGTCACCAGGGTCATGGGGTTATGGGGGCGCATCAAGGTCATGTGGTGCCACCGCGGTCACGATGGTCAGCACATGGCCACGGGGGTCCATCCGGGTCACGTGAGCCCACCTCTGACCCCCTGACCCCATGTGCAGGTAGGTGATGGTGGGGGGAGGGTTCCAACCTCACTGAACCCAACGCAACTCAACCCAACCCA
>NDFG01000637.1:0-13222 GCA_002167245.1 Sporophila hypoxantha | reverse complement strand
CAGTGTCCCCTCCTGGTGCCACCATCTCCCCAATGTCCCCAAGGCCACCATCACTCAATGTCCCCAAGGCCTTGTGTCCTCTTCTGGTGCCACCATCGCTCTGATGTCCCCAAGGCCACCATCACCAGGATGTCCCCTCCTGGTGTCACCGTTGTCCTGATGTCCCCAGGGCCATTGTCACTCCAGTGTCACCTCTGGTTTCACGTCCTCTTCTGGTGCCACCATGTCCCCAATGTCCCCAAGGCCACCATCACTGACCTGATGTCCCCAAGGTCGCTGTCACCCCGATGTCACCCTTGGCTTTGTGTCACTTTCTGGTGCCACCAGCACTCCAATGTCCCCAAGGCCACCACCATTGACCCAATGTCCCCTCCTGGTGCCACCATTGCCCCGATGTCCCCAAGGCCACCACTGACCCGGTGTCCCCAAAGTCGCTGTCACCCCGATGTCCCCATGGCCACCATTGTCACTTCAGTGTCACTTCTGGTCTCGTGTCCTCTTCTGGTGCCACCATCACCCCGATGTCCCCAAGGCCACCACTGACCCAATGTCCCCTCCTGGTGTCACCATTGTCCTGATGTCCCCAGGGCCATTGTCACTCCAGTGTCACCTCTGGTCTCACGTCCCCTCCTGGTGCCACCATGGCCCCAATGTCCCCAAGGCCACCATGGCCCCGATGTCCCCAGAGCCACTGTCACCTCAGTGTCCCCTCCTGGTGCCACCATGTCGCCGATGTCCCCAAGGCCATTGTCACTTCAGTGTCACCGCTGGTCTCGTGTCCTCTTCTGGTGCCACCGTCACCTCAGTGTCCCCAAGGCCACCATGGCCCCGATGTCCCCAAAGCCACTGTCACCTCAGTGTCCCCTCCTGGTGCCACCATGTCCCCAGTGTCCCCAAGGCCACCACTGACCCAGTGTCCCCAAGGTCGCTGTCACCCCGATGTCCCCAAGGCCACCATTGTCACTCCAGTGTCACCTCTGGTCTCGTGTCCTCCTCTGATGCCACCATCACCCCGGTGTCCCCAAGGCCACCATGGCCCCGATGTCCCCAAGGTCACTGTCACCCCAATGTCACCCTTGGCTTTGTGTCACTTTCTGGTGCCACCAGCACCCGATGTCATGTCCTGGTGCCACCATCTCCCCAATGTCCCCAGAGCCACTGTCACCCCAAAGTCCCCAAGGCCACCACTGACCCGATGTCCCCAGAGCCACTGTCACCTCAGTGTCCCCTCCTGGTGCCACCATCTCCCCAATGTCCCCAAGGCCACCATCACTCAATGACCCCAAGGCCTTGTGTCCCCTTCTGGTGCCACCGTCGCCCCGGTGTCCCCAAGGCCATTGTCACCTCAGTGTCCTCTCCTGGTGCCACCATCACTCAATGTCCCCAAGGCCACCAATGACCCAATGTCCCCAAGGTCGCTGTCACCTCAGTGTCCCCTCCTGGTGCCACCATCTCCCCGATGTCCCCAAGGCCACCATCACTCAATGTCCCCAAGACCTTGTGTCCTCTTCTGGTGCCACCATCGCCTCCGTGTCCCCAAGGCCACCATCACCAGGATGTCCCCTCTTGGTGTCACCATTGTCCTGATGTCCCCAGGGCCATTGTCACTCCAGTGTCACCTCTGGTCTCACGTCCTTGTCTGGTGCCACCATCTCCCTGATGTCCCCAAGGCCACCACTGACCCGGTGTCCCCAAGGTCGCTGTCACCCCGATGTCACCCTCGGCCTTGTGTCACTTTCTGGTGCCACCATCTCCCCAGTGTCCCCAAGGCCACCATGGCCCCGATGTCCCCAAAGCCATTGTCACCTCAGTGTCCCCTCCTGGTGCCACCATCTCCCTGATGTCCCCAGGGCCATTGTCACTTCAGTGTCACCGCTGGTCTCGTGTCCCCTCCTGGTGCCACCATGTCCCCAGTGTCCCCAAGGCCACCATGTCCCCAGTGTCCCCACGGCCACCCCTGACCCGCTGTCCCCTCCCGGTGCCACCGTTGTCCCTCTGTCCCCTCCCCCAGTGACCAAAATCCGTTTTTTTCACTCATTTTTATTCATTGCCTTTGTTGGGGACAGCTGGGGACATTTGGGGACATCTGGAGACAGCTGGGGACAGCTGGGGACAGCTGGGGACATTTTGGGGACATTTGGGGACATTTAGGGACATTTGGGGCCATTTGGGGACATTCTGGGGCCATTTGGGGACATTTGGGGCATTTGGGGACATTTGGGGCCATTTTGGGGCCATTTTTGGACATTTTAGGGACATTTGGGGACATTTTGGGGACATTTGGGGACATTTGGGGCCATTTTGGGGACATTTGGGGACATTTGGGGACATTTAGGGACATTTGGGGACATTTTAGGGACATTTGGGGACAGTTTGGGGACATCTGGGGACATTTGGGGCCATTTGGTGACACTTGGGTGACATCTCAGGCTCCTGCGGAGAGAGGGGCGGGGTCAGGGGGTGGCACTGTCCCCTCGGTGTCCCCTCGGTGTCCCCGGGGGGGGAGGGGACACTCACCTGTCCCGGCCGGGGGTGGCACCTGCGGGCGGCGGCTGCGGGGGGGAGGGGACAGCGCGGTGTCACCAAATGTCACCGATGTCCCCAAAATGTCCCCAACCCCCCAAGTGTCCCCAAAATGTCCCCAAAATGCCCCCGACCCCCCCAAGTGTCCCCAATGTCCTCAATGTCACCAAAGTGTCCCCAACCCCTTCAATGTCCCCACTGTCCCCAAATCCCCCAAATGTCCCCAAATGTCCCCAATGTCCCCAATGTTTCCAATGTCCCCAGTGTCCCCAAATCCCACCCAGTGTCCCCAAAGTGTCCCCAATGTCCCCAATGCCCAAATCCCAAAATGATCCCAAATGTCCCCAAACCCCCTCAATGTCCCCAAATGTCCCCCAATGTCCCCAATGTCCCCAGGTCCCACCTGGCCTTGCTCCGGCACTTGCACTTCCCACCTGAGGGGACACAGAGGGGACACAGGTGACACAGGTGACAATGACACACAGGTGACAATGACACAGGTGACACAGGGAGGGGACACACACAGGTGACAATGACACAGGTGATACAGGTGACACACAGGTGACAATGACACACAGGTGACACAGGTGACACTCACTGACGAGCAGTGATCCCCAGCACGCTCGAGTGACAATGACACACAGGTGACAATGACACACAGGTGACACAGGTGTCACTGAACAGCACAGCGATCCCCAGCACACACAGGTGACACTCAGGTGACAATGACACACAGGTGACGTCACTCACTGATGAGCACAGCCATCCCCAGCACGCTCAGCACACACAGGTGACACACAGGTGACAATGACACACAGGTGACAATGACACAGGTGACACAGGTGTCACTCACTGATCAGGACGATGATCCCCAGCACACACAGGTGACAATGACACACAGGTGACACTCAGGTGACACAGGTGACAATGACACACAGGTGTCACTCACTGATGAGGACGATGATCCCCAGCACACACAGGTGACAATGACAATGACACACAGGTGACACACAGGTGACAGTGACACAGGTGACAATGACAATGACACAGGTGTCACTCACTGACGAGGACGATGATCCCCAGCACACACAGGTGACACACAGGTGACAATGACACACAGGTGACACAGGTGTCACTCACTGACGAGCACAGCGATCCCCAGCACGCTCAGCACACACAGGTGACACAGGTGACACTCAGGTGACAATGACAATGACACTCAGGTGACACACAGGTGACAATGACAATGACACAGGTGACACAGGTGACACACAGGTGACAATGACACACAGGTGACAATGACACACAGGTGACACAGATGACAATGACACACAGGTGACAATGACAATGACAATGACACAGGTGCCATCACTCACTGACGAGGACGATGATCCCCAGCACGCTCAGCACCGCAGCCACCACGAGGCCCCCGACGCGCAGGTGACACCAGTCTGGGGACACAGGGACAGCTGGGCACACCTGGGGACACCTGGGGACACCTGGGCACACCTGGGGACACCTGGGGACACCTGGGGACACCTGGGGACACCTGGGGACAGCTGGGGACACCTGGGCACACCTGGGGACAGGCTGGGGACACCTTGGGGACACCTGTGACACACCTGGGCACACCTGGGAACACCTGGGGACACCTGGGCACACCTGGGGACACCTGGGCACACCTGGGGACAGCTGGGGACACCCTGGGGACACCTGGGGACACCTTGGGGACACCTGGGGGACACCTGGGGGACACCTGGGGACAGCTGGGGACACCTGGGGACACCTGGGGACACCCGTGACACACCTGGAGATACCTTGGGGACATTTGGGGCCCTCCCAGTGTGTCCCAGTTTGGCACTCACCGTACTGGAATGGACTGGAGAGACCTGGGGGGGGAGGGGAGGGGTCAGAGACCAGTATGGGCCAGTATAAACCAGTATGGACCAGTATGGACCATTATGGAACAGTATGGACCAGTACGGACCAGTACGGACCAGTATGGACCAGTATGGACCAGTACGGACCAGTACGGACCAGTACGGACCAGTACGGACCAGTATGGACCAGTACGGCCATTATGGACCAGTATGGACCAGTATGGACCAGTACAGACCAGTACGGACCAGTATGGACCAGTATGGACCAGTATAGACCAGTATGGACCAGTATGGACCAGTACAGACCGGTACGGACCAGTACGGACCAGTATGGACCAGTATGGACCAGTATGGACCAGTATGGACCAGTACGGACCAGTACGGACCAGTATAAACCAGTATAAACCAGTATAAACCAGTATGGACCAGTACGGACCGGTATGGACCGGTATGGACCAGTATAAGCCAGTATGGACCAGTACGGACCGGTACGGACCAGTACGGACCAGTATGGACCAGTACGGACCAGTACGGACCAGTATGGACCAGTATAGACCAGTATGGACCAGTATGGACCAGTACGGACCGGTACGGACCAGTACGGACCAGTATGGACCAGTATGGACCAGTATAAACCAGTATAGACCAGTATGGACCAGTATGGACCCTCCCTCCCAGTATAAACCAGTATCCCCGGTTCCCCCCAGTCCCTCCCAGTTCAATCCCAGTCCTTCCCAGTACAAACCAGTCAATCCCAGTCCAAACCAGTCCAAACCAGTCCCTCCCAGTCCCTCCCAGTATAACCCAGTTTGTCCCAGTCACTCACCGGGGGGGTCTCCTCTGGCCAGGGACAGCACTGGGTTGGGGGGGGGACACACCAGTTAAACCAGTATGGGGGGGGCACTGGGCCCAGTCCAGACCAGTGACCCCGAAACCATCCCAGTCCAGACCAGTTTGTCCCAGTAATGGCCACAATCATCCCAGTCCCTCCCAGTTAATCCCAGTAACCCCCAGAACCATCCCAGTTCATCCCAGTCCCCTTCCAGTATAAACCAGTATCTCCCAGTCCCTCCCAATTCTCCCCCAGTCCATCCCAGTCCCTCCCAGTATAATCCAGTCCCCTCCCAGTCTGTCCCAGTCCCTCCCAGTTTATCCCAGTAACCCCCAGAACCATCCCAGTTCAGCCCAGTTTGTCCCAGTCCCCTCCCAGTATAAACCAGTCCCTCCCAGTTCCCTCCCAGTCCCTCCCAGTATAAACCAGTCCCCTCCCAGTTCATCCCAGTCCCTCCCAGTTTTTCCCAGTTTATCCCAGTAATGCCCACAATCATCCCAGTCCCTTCCAATCCCTCCCAGTCCCTCCCAGTCCCTCCCAGTCCCTCCCAGTATCCCCCAGTCCCTCCCAGTCCGTCCCAGTCCGTCCCAGTCCCTCCCAGTACCTCCCAGTATCACCAGTGCCTGCAGCCGTTCTCGCTCCATTCCGTGACCTTTGAGGGAACTGGGACAGACTGGGATGGACTGGGAGGGACTGGGAGGGACTGGGAGGGACTGGGAATGGATGGGATGGACTGGAGGGACTGGACGGACTGGGAGGACTGGGAGGACTGGGAACTGGGAGAGGACTGGGATGGACTGGGAGGGACTGGAGGCCTGAGGGACTGGGAGGGATGGGACTGGGAGACTGGGAGGGAACTGGATGGGAACTGGAGGGAACTGAGGGACGGGGAAACTGGGAGGGAACTGGAGGGACTGGGAGGACTGGGAGGGACTGGGTTATACTGGAGGGAACTGGAGGGACTGGGAGGGACTGGGGAGGGACTGGGAGGGACTGGGTTATACTGGGAGGAACTGGGAGGGACTGGGTTATACTTGGGATGGACTGGAGGGACTGGGATGGACTGGATGGACTGGGATGGACTGGGAGGACTGGAGGGACTGGTTATAACTGGGAGGGAACTGGGAGGGAACTGGGAGGGGACTGGGAGGGACTGGGTTATACTGGGAGGGGACTGGGTATACTGGGAGGACTGGAGGACTGGGTTATACTTGGAGGGGACTGGGTTATACTGGGAGGGACTGGGTTATACTGGAGGACTGGGAGGGACTGGGTTATACTGGGAGGACTGGTATACTGGGAGGGGCCCGGGGCGCGGGTGAGTCACTGGGATTCCTGAGCAGGGCGGGACTGGGACAGACTGGTGGGACTGGAACGGACTGGGAGGAACTGGGAGGGACTGGGGGGACTGCGGGGGGACTGGGTTATACTGGGAGGGACTGGCAGGGAATTGGGAGGGACTGGGACAAACTGGGAGGGGACTGGGAGGAATTGGAGGGGACTGGACAAAACTGGGAGGGGACTGGGTTATACTGGGGGGAGCTGGGGGGATGAGTCACTGGGAATCCTGACAGGGCGGGAATGGACAGACTGGACAGACTGGGGGGGGGCTACTGGGATAGACTGGGAGTTACTGGGATGAACTGGGAGTTACTGGGAGTTAAAACTGGGGAGGTTACTGGGAGTTACTGGGAGGGTTACTGGGAGTCACTGGGCAGTTTACTGGGAGTCAAGGGAGGTATGGACGTTACTGGGTTTACTGGAGGTTACTGGGATGAACTGGAGTTACTGGGTGTTACTGGGAGTTACTGGAGTTCTGGATTTTTTTTTTTTCAACTGAAGTTACTGGGGAGTTCACTGCGGAGTTACTGGGGGGTTACTGGAAGTCACTGGAGTTTTACTGGATGAACTGGGAGGGACTGGGGGGTTATCTGGAGTTACTTCGGGGGTTTACTGGAGTTACTGGATGAACTGGGATGTTACTGGAGTTACTGGGGGCCCCACTCACCTGCCCAGAGCAGCCGCGGGGAACTGGAAATGGGGGGGGGGGAGAAATGAGAGGGGGCGGGCCAAGGAAAGGGTCGGGCAAGGAACGAAGGGGCGGGGCCAGAGCGAGGATTGGCGGGGAGGGATGGGGCACAAACTGGGGGATACTTAGGGACAGACTGGGAGGAGGGACTGGGAGGGACTGGGCATCTTAACTGAGGAGATACTGGGACAGACTGGGAACGATACATGGGATGAAGCTGGAGATGGGACTGGAGGAGCACTGGGCTGTACTGGGATGAACTGAGGACGAACTGGGATGGATGGGAGAACTGAGGCAAAACTGGACGTACTGGGAGTGATACTGGATGACTGGGATGGACGGGGAAGGGGACTGGAGATGAACTGGGAACTGGGATGGACTAGGAAGAAACTGGGACGTACTGGGAGTGATACTGGGATGGACTGGGAGGGACAGGGAGGGACTGGGAATGGACGGGGAGGGACTGGGGATGGACTGGGAGAGCTTGGAGGGCACTGGGGCTGTACTGGATGAAGCTGGGAGGCACTGGATGGGGTTAAAGGAGGGACTATTCCCTCCTTCGCCACCTCCCATTTGGCTGAAGCTCCCGTCCGTCACTTGCTGCAGCCAAATCAGCACCGGGGAACAGGACTGGGCGGGGCCTGGGGTCGGCGCCATTTTTAGAGGACGTTGAGCCTACAATTCCCAATCATGCCCCTGCGGCCCCATAGACCCTAATGGAGCCAGGGCCTACAGCTCGCCGTCATGCTCTGCGGCCTCATAGACCCTAATGGAGCAGGGCCTACAGCTCCCGTCATGCTCTCGGCCTATAGACCCTAATGGAAGCAGGGCTTACAGCTCCCGTCATGCTCTGCAGGCCTCATGAGCCGCTAAATGGAGCAGGGCCTACATCTCCGTCTGCCCTGCGGCCTCACAGACCCTAATGGAGCAGGGCCTCTACAGCTCCCGTCAGGACCCCGCGCTCACTCACAAAGGGATTAAGGCCCCCGTTATCGCGCTCTACGTGCTCCATTGGCTCCCCAGACCGCTGCGGACCCCCGGGTGGGCCCCCCAGAGCCCACCCGGGACCCCCCAAAGAGCCTTCTGGGACCCTCAAGTGTCGCCAGCCACACAGAGGCGCGCAGAGCCGCCTTTCGGGCCTACAGCTCCCGTCATGCCCCGCGGCCGCAAAGCCCCCTCATGGCCGAGTTCCGGCCCCTACCAATTTCCGTTCACGCCGCGCCCCAAGGAGACCTCAGAGCCCCCCCAGGTGCCCCCCAATGGCTCGAGCCCACAGGGTCCCCTCCAGGTGCGCCTCCCGGACCCCCGAGCTCTCCCTCACAGCAACTCCGCGACTACAGCTCCCATCATGCTCGCGCCTATTAAACCATAAACCAGCGCCTCCATCTCCCGTGATGGCCCCGCGGCTTGTTTTAAGGCAGCGCATCCAACTCCACTCATCCCTTCGCGCCCCATAAATCCCGCTTATACCAACGCACTACAACTCCCGTCAACCCTTGCGCCTATAGATCCCGTTATAGCCGCGCTACAACTCCCATCATTGCCCCCGCGCCCATTGAAACCCCCTTAGACCCGCGCCTACAGTCTCCCATCATGCCCCGCGCCCCATAGATCCCCCCAAATTCCCTCCCAGACTTCCAAAAATTCCCCAAAACCAGGAAAAAAAGCCAATTTTGGAACACAACACTCAGACACTCCAAGCTCCCAAATCTTTAATATTCACAATTTCTCCTTTTTTAACCCTCTCCTTCCCTCCCAGTGGAGTTCAGTGGCATTTTCATTGAATTTTCAATCTCCATCCTCCTGCTTCCTCCTCCTCGCTGCCGGCGTTTTTGGGGTCTCTCGCGGGGTTTTTGGGGTGTCTCAGAGCAGGGTCCGCGCCCGCTGTGGTGAGGCAGAACCCCGAACCGGCCGGCTTCAGGCCAGGCGGGTGCGCGGGAGAATTGTCATCGTGGCGAGAAACGGGCGGGGTGGGCCGAGCGGGTGGCGGAGCCGCCGGGGACAACTTTCTGAGGGACAAAGGGACACAAAAATCCCATAAAATATCCCAAATCCACCCTCAAGACAAACAAAATTCCGCTGAAAACGCCTCGAATTTCCCCTCACGGGACACCGCAAATTCCTCCAAATTTGCCGAAAATTCCCCCAACATTCCTCCCAAATTCCCCTCCCCTTCGAGGACCCTAAAATCCCTCAAATTTTCGCCCAAAACTGCCCCAAATTCCTTCCCAGGACAGCAGAAATTCCCGATTCCCCCGTCAAGGACACCCAAATTTCCATCAATTTCCCAAATCCCACAAACTGCCTTGAACGTTTCCCCCTCAGGACACCCCCAAAATCGCCTCAAATTTCCCCCAAATTCCCCCTCAGGAACTGCAAAATCCCCCAAAATCCCCCTCCAGCGACACCGTAAATCCCTCCAAATGTTCACCAAAATCCCCAAAAATCTCCCAAATTCACTCCAAATTCCTACCGCTCAGGACACCCCAAAAATCCTGAAAATTCCCCCTCACGAACAGCCAAAAATCCCCAAAATCCCCTAAATCTCCCCTGCAGAAACAGCAAACATGCCCCAAATCCCCCAATTCCCTCCAAATTCGCCCCAAATCCTCTAAATTTCCTTCCCAAAATCCCCTCAGGACACGCTAATAATCCCCGAAATTCCTCCAAATTCTCCCTCCTCAGGACACAAAGATTCCCCAAAATCCCCCAATTCCGCAAAAATAACCAAAATCCCCTCAGACATCCCGAATTCCCAAAAATTCCCCAATTTCGCCTTCAAAAAACCCACAAATCCCCAAATCCCCTCAAATCTCACCCCTCAGAACACCAAACTTTCCCATTTCCCTTTTTTTGTACCCCAATTTTTTCCTTTTTGGCGCACAAATTTCTCTTTTTTTAGTCCCCAATTTTCCCTTTTTGCGCAGAAAATTTTCTCCTTTTATTAATTGCAAATTCTTCGCGCTTTTTTTGGACAAAATTTTCCAATTTTTTAGACCCAAATTCCATTTTTGGGTCCAAACCTCGCCTGAGTGCACCGAATTCCAGTTTTAGTTCCCAAATTCTCCTTTTCTGGGCCCAAATTCCCATTTTTGAGCTCAAACTTTCCTTTCTGACCCAAATTCCCATTTTTAGTTCCCAAATTCTCCCTTTCTGGACCCCAATTCTCCTTTTGAGCCCAAATTCTCCTTTCTTGGTTCCAAATTTTCCCCTTTATTTTAGTCCCAATTTCTCCCTTTTGGACCCAAATTCCCCCTCTTAAGTCTCAATTCCAATTTTTAGTCCCAGATTCCCCTTTTTTGTCCAAATTTCCCCTTTTTTAGTCCCACATTCCCCTTTTTTTATTCCAAATTCTCCTTTTTGGATCACAATGTCCCACTTCAAAATATCCCCTCAGGACACCCAACCCTCCCCGCAATCGCCTCCCAGTTCCGCTCCCTGGGCACCCAAACCCGCGGGATTCCCCTCAGAACCCTCTCTAAAATCCCCAAAATCGCCCAAAAATGCCCAAAATCTGCAAAAAAATCCCAAAAAATCCGCCCGGTACCTTTCAGGGTATAAACGCGCTCCCCGCGCTCAGTTCTCGGTTTAGCACTGCTTAGGAACATGGCGCGAAATGGCGGGAAAACGAACCGGAGTCGACCTCAAGGAATAAATGATAATGGGCCGCGGTTTGAAAGCGAGGAAGTTGGCGAAGGGGGTGATGGGAAATGTAGTCCACCGGAGTGAGCGGCGAGTACAAAAGAGGGAAGAACTTTGAGGGGAAAATGGCACAAAGGGAAAATTTAGGACTGAAAAAAAGGGGATCTGGGGGGAAAAGGGCAAAATTTGGGGGAGAAAGGGAAAATTTGGGGGGAAGGGGAAAAAATTGGGCTCAAAAAGGGAATTTTTTGGACTAAAATAGAGAGAAGTTTGGGGGAAAGGAGAATTGAGGTGGAAAACAGAGAATTTGGAAGGAAAAGAGAGATTTTTGGGTGGAATGGGAGAATTTGAGGGGGGAAAGAAGGGGAGTTTGGAGATCAAAAAACCGGAGAATTTGGGTCCACAAAATGGGAATTTGGGTGTTCAGGTGGAAGATTGGAACCCAAAAAAATAGGAATTTGGGTCCGAAAATTGAGAAAGGGATAATTTGAGTCAAAAAAGGGAATTTGGGGGCAAAAATGGGTAATTTTCATTTCAGAGAAAGAGGTCCAGAAGCATTTCCCAAGGTGATTGTGATACTGATGTCTCTTAGGAGTCTGGGCAGGGAGAGAGTGATCCTCTTGCAGGCTGAGTCTGTTTGAGAAAAGCTGCTCACTCACCCCAGCAACTCACATGTCTGACATCACTAACCTGGGAGTGACATATCCAAGACATAAAAAATATTATGCAATGTAAATATTAAAAATTAAAATATATTTAAATTATCTAAAATTATAATATATTTTAACCTATTATAATATTAGCTATTTAATTATTTATCATTACACAATTTCTAAATTGATATGAAACAAAAATACATTTTAGCAACCACGAATACAATTAGCAATCAATTGGTTTTTAAGTAACAAATTCTTAATTTAATAAATCTGACAGACGAACGGCTATTGGTTTTTCTCACTTCGTTATGCGCTAGTAATTTAGCACTTCTGTATCTTTTATATATTATTTTCATCACCAAAGACTTAAGGGGGGGCATTTTGGGGTCCCCTGGGAGTCATTTTCGGGACACACATTTGCGGGGCAGTTTTAGGATCTGGGGAGGGAATTCATGAGAGAATTAGAAGGGTACTGGAGGAAACACTATGGGGGAGCCGGGTGGAGCCTTGAGGGGCAACTCAGGGAATTACTGAAGGGAACAGTATTATACGGGTCCCGGGCAAGCACTTGGGGAGGTGCAAGGGGAGGCCTTGGAGGTCAGGGAGGGGACTTTGGGGCCCTTCGGGGTCCGGGCGGGCCCTCTGGGGGGCTCGAACGGGGCTTCATGGGCGCGAGGGGGGAGGGAAGTTGTAGGCGCGGGTAACATACGGTTTAAAACGGGCGCGCGGAGCAACACGGAAGTTCCTGGGCGCCAGCTGCATGAGCATTTCCGTGGGAAGCGCGGGCATACGGGAGATGCAGATCCACCGGCTGAGGAATAAGGCCGGGACAGAACGTCGCGAGCATGCTGGAGCTGTAGTCCCCGGAAGTGAGCCTTGAACACGATGTATTTGGGCGGTCCGGGCAGGATCTTGAGGGGGACACCTATTGCGTCCGGAGACGCGACTTGATGATCATCGGGGGGAACGAAAACGGTATTCGGAAGAGCCCCTGGGGCCGACCTCGGGAGCTCCTAACACCGGGCTTTTTAGGGCGGCGGGCAACGGCCAGGAGTTTTAGAGCGCGGTGGGCTGTGGTGCTGAGGGGCTCTGGGGCCGCGGCGAGATGAAGAGGAGATGAATCCCCAGAAGTGGCTGTACCGGGCAATCTGTGGGGTTGGGAGCCTCAAACAGGGGATCGGGGAGCGCCTTCTGGGGGCTTTCCGGAATGGGCAGCTGAGGGCACTGAGAGGGATCTGGGAAGGGTCTGAGGGACACTTTGGGATGGATGGGGCACACATCCCGGGGTTTGTGGAGCGCCGGACAATGACTGGACGATTGTATCCCCGGCCTGCAAATGGGAACGCATTACGGTCGCGGAGGCATGACCGGGAGTTAGTAAGTACCCGATTAGGGCGCTTTAAAATGCCGGCGGGGCATACAGGAGTTTGTAGGCAAAAACAAGAGGAGGTGCCCACCTAAGGCACCGCCCGAGCACGAGATCCCCGGCGCTGATTGGCTGTGGTTGGTGATGGGCCGGGAGCCTCGGCAAATGGGAGGCAGCGAGGGGCGGGAAAGCCTCTCAGTCCCTTTTCCCAGTACAAGAACCAAGTACAAACTAGAAGTACACCGACCAGTATAACAAGTAAACCCAGTTACATCCCAAAGTAAACCCAGTACA
>NDFG01000635.1:72772-146159 GCA_002167245.1 Sporophila hypoxantha | reverse complement strand
AAWWAAWKSCCCMAAAMMAMCCSGGRARRAAAAAAAAAACAACAAAGCCTGCCTCTAACCCAATAAGAACTAATAAAAAAAAAATCCCAACACTTTCTTTTAAACAATATTTAAATATATTTTATTTTTATATTTTTCATATTTATATTCACATTTATGTTTATAATGTATATTGATGTATAATGTTCATTTATACATTTATATTTATAAATTTCTATTTAGATATAAATTTATATTCTGTATTACATCTATTCCTATTACTTAGATTTATTTATATATTTTTATACATATGTTTATATATTGAATATATATTTCTGTGTTAAGATTTTTACTTCTGTAACACTTATATTATTTAAAATAAAGCCCCTGCCCCTACCCAAATAAAAGCCAAACAAACCCCTTTCTTTTAAACTGTATTTTAATTTTTAGTTATATTTTTCATATTTATATTCACATTTACATTTAAAATGTATACTAATATATAGTGTTATTTGTGTTCTATATTACATCTCTTCCTATTATTTATATTTATTTAGATTTTAAATTTCTATATTTTTATATCTTGTTTATATAGTTCTATATTTAGAAATATATAACAATAATATCTACATTCATACTATTTAATTTAAAAACCTTGCCTCTAACCAAATAAAAACAAAAAAGCCCTTTCTTTACTATATTTGCATATTTTTATATTTTTCATACTTATATTCACATTTATATTTATAATTTATACTGCCGTATAATGTTATTTATATTCTAYATTACATCTTTTCATATTAGTCACATTTACATTTATATTTTTAATTAATTTTATTCATAGATATTATCTATATTAAAGAATACATTTTAATAGAATATTAGATATACTATTTTTATATTATATACTTCTATTACTTATATTTATTTATAATAAGTATTTATAGAGATCAGAATATAAATTATATATTTGTATACTTGGATTTGTATTTTATATTATTTATATTTATATTTATATTTATCTTGTTTATAAAAAACTCCAGCCTATAACCTAATAAAAACCAAAAATCCCCAATTTATTTTAAACTATATTTAATATTTTTATATTTACAATCTATATTTAAATATCTTTGTATATCTATAACAGATTATAATTTATATTTATTATATGTTACAATAATATACTATATATTAAAGATTTATGTATTTATCTGTTTTCTATATTTATGTTTACTGTTACAAATTTATATTTATTTTTAAATTTATACTGGTTTCTATACTAAACTGTATATTAAACCATATAAATTCACTAACCTAACACATCAGAACCACAAAAATACTGTACCTTTGTGAGCACCAGTACGCAGTACACACTCATGCCATCACAGCATATCAAAACAAAACCTATTTCTATTACTAGCAGAACAAAGATTCCACATCCTGCGCAATGCGGAATTTCAGCAGCCAGCCGGCCACTCAGGCTTAGGTCCTCACCGAGGGTGAGTGGGCAGCGAGGACCGCCGGGGGCAGCTGCACATCCCGGCCCCGCAGCTACAATCCGTGCCCGGGCTGCCGAGGGCTCTGCTCCCTGTGCGGACGAGGGGCGGCRGGGGCAGAGCCTGGAGAGCTGCCAGGGACACATGGGCGATCCGTGGCCGGCACCTTCCCGGCCGAAGCCATGGCAAGAGTCGGCTGGGATGGCCCTGGCAGGAGGCTTTCCTTGGATTCCCTCAATCTGGCCTCTGAGCGTGGCTCTGTTCCTCTCTCTTCCAGCTCTTCAAGCCCTGAGGGAAGATGAGAGCCCATCCTGCCTCAGCATACTGATTCAGCTGACCTTTGAGAGAAGATCTGCTGGACTTCTTTCGTCTGCTGGATCAGATGCACCGGCGTCCATCGGCAACTTCCAGTTCCGACTGAAGATGGGAGCACCTGCAGAGCAGGATGGACCAGCTGGAGCTCCAGGCACAGCTCTTGTTGGTCACAGCTGAGCCTGTGGGAAGCTCCAGGAGCTCAAGCTCCAGGAGGTCCTGCCATCTCTCTCCCTGTTGGCAGCTCCCTCCCTGCAGTGCTCAGGCCCTGCCCACTCCCTTTTTTTATCTCCCAGCTCACCCCTTCCCTTTCCCTTAATAAACAGTTTGGGTTTTTCACTTGACCCGCGCCTCCGTGGAGCTGAAGCGACACAAAACCTGAGCCCGGGGACGCGCAGGGCCCTGCTGCCGTTCTCCTCCCCGCTGTGTTCTGTGAAGGGACAGAGAGGAACAAGGGCAGCTCAGGCTGCAAAGGTCCCTGTCCTGCTGCTCCAGCTGCACAGCACCATGGAGTTCAAGGTCGTGCTGAACATGCTGAAGGGGACAAGGACCCTGGGTTTTAGAAGAGCCAACTTGAGTTTGCTCTGATCCCAGCCATGAGGGATTCCATGGTGTCCTGGTTCAGGGCAAATTTTGGAGAGAACCCCAAACGGGCTCCTGTAGGAAAGCAGATTCAATCGGCCCTCCCCCCAACCGGTCGGGGAGAAACTACCTCCATGGAGAAAAGTGGAAAAAATCTGTTTATTAAACAATAAAATCTAAACAATATTAAACAAGAAAATCCCTTGCTGCTCCAAAAGAGATGACAAACTGACAAAGTCCCCTCCCCAGGCTGCACTTCAGCTCACTCAGTCTCTGATCAGTCCGTCAGTGCTGGAGATGTCACAGGTTAGGCTCAGGCCGGTGGGCCATAGGTGGTAGCTGCCGGTGCTCCCCTGGGTGTTCAGTCCAGAGCAGGTTTAAACAGGTCCAAAGATAAAGGAAAAAACCCCACAGTCCAGGGAACTTCTTTGTCTCAGCTAGCTAAAACTAACTAAAAGCAAAGGAGAGCTCTGTTCTGCTGTCTGTTCATCCACAGACAACACAGTCCAGGAGCAGGAATGTGGAGGAGTGAGTGCAGTGTCTGAAAACAAACTGCAYGTTTCTTCTCTCCCCCCTTCACTCTCTGCAACAAGGCTTAAAGGTGCAAAACTTATTATTCAGCATAAACAGAACAAGGCGATTGGGGATAAAAGCATCATATAGTCAACCCAGGACATTCCACCCCTTATCCCCGTATCATCAGCTTACTACTAAAACTAATATATATTCTAACTCTACAAACACATACATTATACATCCAATATACAGCTATACACAGACAAAGGTAATAACATTCAGCAAACAGTGATATTTACACATAGGTCTCACCCAACAATCAGATCTCCCTGAGGTACACATCGTGTTCTTCCATCTTTTTGCATTATCCACCATATGCAACCTGGTCCCTGAGCAAAAACAACCCCATGAATGGGTTTGTCTGTATTCGAGGTAGAATTAATCCAAACTGTCTTCCCTAACAAACCTCTGACATGCACCACTGGCACTTTGTCTCCATCTACTCTATGCAAAGGCTCAGACTGGGCAGGGCCCACTCGGTTAGTAGAACCTTGGGTATTAACTAACCAGGTGGCTTTTGGCAGATGCTGCTCCCAGTTTTTGAAAGATCCCCCAGCCAATGCTTTCAATGTGGTTTTTAGTAGTCCATTGTACCTCTCCACTTTGCCTGCAGCTAGTGCATGGTAGGGGATATGGTACACCCACTCAATGCCATGCTCCCTAGCCCAGGTGYTGATAAGGCTGTTCTTGAAATGAGTCCCATTGTCTGACTCAATCTTCTCAGGGGTACCGTGCCTCCAAAGGACCTGCTTTTCAAGGCCCAGGATGGTGTTCTGGGCAGTAGCATGAGACACAGGGTAGGTTTCCAACCATCCAGAGTGGTGGCTTCCACCACTGTGAGCACGTAGTGCTTGCCCTGGCATGTCTGAGGCAGTGTGATGTAGTCAATCTGCCAGGCCTCCCCATACTTGTACTTGGACCACCGCCCATGATACCACAGAGGCTTCACTCCCTTGGCCTGCTTGATGGCAGCACACGTCTCACAGTCATGGATAACCTGTGAAATACTGTCCATGGTTAGATCCACCCCTCGGTCTCGTGCCCACTTAAAGGTGGCATCCCTGCCCTGATGGCCTGAGGCATCATGGGCCCTATCAAGCTCGGCATAACTCTCCCTTGTGYTCCCAATCTAGGTCTATCTTTGACACGCCTATCTTTGCAGCCTGGTCTACCTGCTCATTGTTTTGGTGCTCCTCATTGGCTCTGCTCTTGGGGACATGGGCATCTACATGGCAGACCTTCACAGGTAGCCTCCCTGCCCTGGTAGCAATGTCTTTCCACTCATCAGCAGCCCAAATTGGTTTTCCTCTATGCTGCCAGTTAGCCTCTTTCCACCTCTCCAGCCATCCCCACAGAGCACTGGCTACCATCCATGAATCAGTGTAAAGGAAGAGCTTTGGCAGCTTCTCTCTCTCAGCAATGTCCAGGGCCAGTTGAACAGCTTTGAGTTTGGCAAGTTGGCTTGATCCACCTTCTCCTTCAGTGGCCTCTGCGACCTGTCGTGTGGGGCTCCATACGGCTGCTTTCCACTTTTGTTTCATTCCCACAATGCGGCAAGAACCATCAGTAAAAAGAGTGTATCGTGTATCTTCAGCTGGCAGTTGGTGGTATGGTGGAGCTTCTTCAGCCMGTGTCACTTCTTGTTCCCCTTCATCAGCGAGACCAAAGTTTTCACCTTCCGGCCACTTTGTAATTATTTCCAGAATCCCAAGGCGATTCAGTTTACCTAYATGGGCATGCTGGGTGATAAAAGCAATCCACTTGCTCCATGTAGCAATGGTGGCATGGTGAGTGGAAGGAATCTTGCCTTTGAACATCCACCCCAGCACCRGTAGTCGGGGTGCCAGGAGGAGCTGTGCTTCAGTGCCAATCACCTCTGAGGCAGCCTGGACTCCTTCATAGGCAGCAAAGATTTCCTTCTCTGTTGGGGTGTAGCTGGCTTCAGACCCTCTGTAGCTTCGACTCCAAAATCCCAGTGGTCAGCCTCGAGTCTCCCCAGGCACCTTCTGCCAAAGGCTCCAGGACAAGCCATGGTTCCTGGCTGCAGAGTAGAGCACGTTCACATCTGGTCCCATCCTGACCGGGCCAAGGGCTACTGCATGAGCGATCTCCTGTTTGATCTGGGCAAAGGCTTGTTGCTGCTCAGGGCCCCACTGGAAATTGTTCTTCTTGCAGGTGACCAGGTAAAGAGGGCTCACAATCTGACTGTACTCAGGAATATGCATCCTCCAAAAACCTATGGCACCTAGGAAAGCTTGTGTCTCCTTCTAATTGGTTGGTGGAGACATTGCTGTGATCTTGTTGATGACATCTGTAGGAATCTGACGCTGTCCATCTTGCTACTTTACTCCTAGGAACTGAATCTCATGAGCTGGTCCCTTTACTTTGCTCTTTTTGATGGCAAAACCAGCTCCCAGGAGGATTTGGATGATTTTCTTTCCTTTCTTAAACACTTCCACGGCTGTGTTCCCTCACACAATGATGTCATCAATATACTGTAGGTGTTCTGGAGCCTCACCCTTTTCCAGTGCAGTCTGGATCAGTCCATGGCAGATGGCAGGACCATGCTTCCACCCCTGGGGCAGTCGGTTCCAGGTATACTGCACTCCCCTCCACGTGAAAGCAAACTGAGGCCCGCATTCCGCTGCCAGAGGAATGGAGAAAAATGTATTAGCAATATCAATAGTGGAATACCACTTCGTTGCCTTGGACTCAAGCTCATACTGGAGCTCTAATATGTCTGGCACAGTAGCACTCAGTGGTGGAGTCACTTCATTCAATGCACAATAGCCCACAGTCAATCTCCATTCTCTTTCAGATTTACGCACAGGCCAAATGGGGCTGTTGAACGGTGAGTAGGTTTTGCTGACCACTCTTTGGCTCTCCAGCTCTCAGATCATCTTATGGATGGGAATCATAGCATCTTGAGTGGTTCTGTACTGTCGATGATGCACTGTGGAAGTGGCAATTGGCACCTGTTGTTCTTCTCCCTCCAGAAGTCCTATTGCAGATGGATTCTCGGACAGCCCAGGCAAGGTGTTCAATTGCTGGATGCCTTCTGTCATTACAGCTGCTATCCCAAATGCCCACCTGAGTCCCTTTGGGTCTTTGAAAGACCCTCTTTGGAGGTAATCTATGCCCAAAATACATGGGGTTTCTGGGCCAGTCACAATAGGATGTTTCTTCCACTCATTTCCTGTCAGGCTCACATCAGCTTCCACCAAAGTGAAATCCTGGCATACCCCCATCACACCAGCAATAGAAACAGACTCTGTCCCCACATGTCTCGATGGGATTAATGTGCATTGCGCACCAGTATCAACCAAAGCTTTATATTCTTGTGGTTCTGATGTGCCAGGCCAACGAATCCATGCAGACCAGAAAACAGTTTTCCCTAGCCTCTACCTGGCTAGAGGCAGGGCCCCTCTAAGCCTGGTTATCCTTCTTTCCCTGGGCATATGTCTTGGATGTTCCTTCAAGGGGATCGGACATGTCATCATCATCATACCTGGCAGTTCGGCTACAGGAAACTGGAGCTGCTTTCCTTTTGGTGGAACTCCCAGCCCTGTTTTCCTTCAATTCACGCATCCGTCGTGCCAAAGCAGTAGTAGGTTTTTCATCCCATTGCCTCATGTTTTCTCCACAATCACGCAGGTAGAACCACAGCTCAGCTCGTGGGGTGTACCTTCTCTTGCCATCTGGGAACATCTGTGTTGGGCACCAGAACCTCTGATCTGTACTGCTGAGATCTGGAGAGGGTCTTCTTTAATCTCCTCTCTGAGCTTCTTATGATTCTCCTCTAATCCTCTATTTCTGCAGATGTGTTTCCACCGCTGCAATTCTGGCATGTGTTGGGCCATGCACAGCGTCTGCATATGCTCGGAGCTTCCTTGCCATATCCAGCACAGTCTCCTCACTATCATCCCACTTCATTATGGCTAAAGCAGAAGCATATTCGTGTGGCCCAAGTCGCACAAGTTTTCGCCACATCACAGACGTGCATGGTACCAAGTCTGGGTTCCTAGTTGTTACGTCATCTGAGAAGATAATCTCTGCCACTGCCATTTCTCTTAGGCGTTGGATCCCTTCTTCTGTAGTCTTCTACTGGGTTTGCTGCATATAAAGATCATCTGCAGACAGGTATCTTTGTGCTACACTTCCCAGGACCCATGCCCAGAGGCTGTGAGGGTTAGCCCCCCTCACCATTCCTTGGTCGATGACAGGATCATGTGACAAGGATCCCAAATGCCTCGCTTCAGTGCCGTCCAGAATTGTAGCCACACCTGCAGCATCCCAGAGACGGACTAACCAACTAATTATGGATTCATCAGGTCGTCGGGTGTAATCCTTCCRTAGGCCACGAAGGTCCTTCAGGGAAAAGGACTCAGTATTGGCTTCTGATCTTGCACYAGCTGCTTTGACTCCTGATTTTACGTCAGGAAGCGTTGAGGGTCCTTCTCCTGCATCATCATCATCATCCACTGGTCCATCAGTCTTGTCAGTGCACTTTCCACTTCTAGTGCTGATAGCAACAGCCATTGGTTGAGGCTTATTGTCTGGTTTAGCTGCTGGCTTAGGCTCACTATCTGGTTTGGCTGCTGGCTTCGAGCCTGGCTGTTGGCTGCAGCCTGAGTGACTGGGAAAGCTGATTTATCTCCCTGCCCCCCTGCCTGTGTCTGCTGCCCTACAGTATCTAACAGAGTGCGATAAGCACAAGCCAGGGCCCAGCTCACTGCAATGACCTTCTTCTCCTTAGGGTCATCCTGGTACTTCTCTTTCAGGTATTTCCCCACCTCAGCTGGGCTCTGAATTTGTTAATGGGGAAAGTCCCAGACTATAGGGTCAGAGAATTCCTTCAGGATTTGGCCCATATCCTCCTATTTCCCACACCACTCAGGATTTTCCACTCCTGAGTCAGGGGTCTCATCAGCCTGTCTAGAAATCTCAGCCCTCATTCTAGAGAAGCAGCAGACTGTATAGAGGAAGCTTACCAGATTGAACACCAGAAAGATGGTCTCTTTAACAGTCAGGGGAAACTGAACATTCTTCAATAGTGATGCAGCAGACTCAGAGRAGAAGAAGGAAAGCAAAGGCTGAAAAGCCTCATCCCCTGCTCTCCTCTAACAAACTGGGTGCATAACCATAGCCATGAGCCATTCATACCTGGAATAGACCCCAGCATGTTTATAAACTTCTTACAAATCATTACCGCCAAGCCCAGCAGGATAGCTATTCTGGTCACTGCCCCTCTGCTGTAAAAACTACGTATTAGGGACAATACCAGAGCTATTTCTGGATAAGAAAATAAACCTAGGGACAGACCATAGAGGTATTAAGATCTCAAAAAACCCTAGGGACCAGAAATGCATGCAAGCCTTCACCCCAATAGACATGAATTCAGAAARCATGGCTGTTAACTGCTTTATACGAACACAGAGTAATGGCAACCAAAATGCACTCAAAACAGGGTTTTTTCCACTCTCTCTCAAACCCCACGCGTTGGGCACCAAATTTTGTCCTGGTTTAGGGCAAATTTGGGAGAAAACCTCCAAAAAAGGGCCCCCTCCATGTTACACGGATTCTTACAGCTCCAGAAAGCAAACCCACATGGCCCCTGCCCCCAACTGGGTCAGGAAGGATTCCTCAGAGAGAAGTGGAAAGAACCTGCTTATTTAACAGGCACAGCACCCCCCAGCACACAAAAGGAACAATACCAGATGACACCACTCTTTCAACACTCTGAAATGATGACAAATTCAGAAAGTCTCTCTTGGGGGTGGTCACTCTGTTATCTGTCCCTCCGGTGCTGGGGCAGCTGCTGCAGCCACAAGGTGCAAACTCTTGGTGTTTCCCAGGTCCCAGTCCAGAGCAGGTTTGAGTAGGTCCAAAAAAGGGAAAGGAGAAACAGTCCAGGGAAAATTTGGACTGCTTAGCTAAACTAACTAATGAACAGAAGCAAAAAAGCAAGAGGAAAGCAGGAGCAAAGCAGAAGCAAGAGCAAAGCAAAAAGCAAAGCAAAAAGCAAAAGCAGCACCCATGTACTGCCCTGTCTCTGTGTCCTGCCAGACGTGGGGGAGCAGGCTGATAGCAAAACCAAAACAAAACATTTGCTCTTCAGAGCCAGTCTTGAAGGCACAGAACATGATATCCAGCATAAACAGAACACACAGATGGGGATAAAAGCATCATAACTTCACCCTAGGACAATAACAAAGTTTGCTTTAGTCCAAAATGCTGCTRAGTTTCAAAAGAAAGTCTTTATCATAGACTGCACACCTGCAAAAATACACTTTAACAACTACAARATATTTAAGGACAGAAAAGTGTGTTGGAAAATGCAAATATAGTCCTATTTTATACTTTTCTCAGTAAAAACATTTGAGAGAAACAGTGTTGAAGTCAACAAAATAACATTATTAAACCCAACTCTGCTCTTTAAGGTGATCTTCAGTAAAAAGCTTGACATAGAAACATACAAAAATGTATTTTATAGTAATTTTCCCTTCCCAAAAGGCCTCCAGTGTTCCTGCATGGCTTAGGAAAGCAGTGAGAAGTCTTTATGTTTAGTTCACACAGAAAATGTGCAATGATTTTTGGTTTTTGCTATCTCAACCTTTATACAAAGGATGCTAAAACCCAAAGGAGAGTGATTTCAGCATTGCCTTGGGCCCTTTCTTTAATGCTGGTACAGTTCTAAAAGCCCTATTTTGATGGGACAGAAGAACCAAGAGAAAAGGTACAGGAGAGAAAAAAAGGTGTCACAAAAGTGCAGGAGAGAGGGGGAGAGGCGGGGCAGGGAGGACTCAGGACACACAAAACAGAGTTGGGGCCCAGGGCCTGGGACTGGCTGCAGCTCCAGCTGTCAGTGCTGCTTCTTCTCCTTCTGCCTCCCTTCCTGCTCAGCATCTCAGGGGGCTCGCCTATCCTCCACCTAAGAACAACCTGAACACTAAGAATAATTAGAATAGACAAAGCTGTAGCTTAAATATTACTTTGAAATGAATAGCTGGAGTGCACAGCCCAAAGATCATGGGCTATCACATCTGGGTTTGCAGTTCTGCAAATCAAGACTTCCTCTCCTACAGAAACTCCTCCCAATACTGAGCAGCTTTGCCTAAACAAGGATTTGAGGACTCTGCCACATTACAACACACTATATCCAATACAGTAGAACGGGCATCTTCCACTGTCACAGACATCTTTTAYGAAAAATCCTTTCCTTAGGATTTTTCCYCCTGAGAAGCTGAGAGGACTCAGGAACAAAATGTAAACAATGGTTATCTGCTGCTGTGGAATGCAACAGGTGCATCTGTGATTGGTCTCATGTGGTTGTTTCTAATTAATGGCCAATCACAGTCAGCTGGCTTGGACTCTCTGTCCAAGCCACAAGTCTTTGTTATGATTCCTTCTTTTTCCATTCTTAGCTAGCCTTCTGATGCAATCCTTTCTTCTGTTCTTTTAGTATAGTTTTAATATATCATAAAATAATAAATCAATCCTTCTGAAACATGGAGTCAGATCCTCATCTCTTCCCTCATCCTCGGACCCCTGTGAACACGGTCACATTCCACCTMTCCTAAAAACCAGAGACACAACAGCACAGTGCCTTTAGGACATGCCAGGAACGTGAGGCAAGCTAAGGGATGGCAGTGGGTGTGTCTGCATCAGCAGAGCCCCACCGAGCCCTGCCCCCGAAGCATTCCAGTTCCCTTCAGCCCAGGGCCAGAGAGCTCCCAGCTCCGGGGAGTGTCCCAGTACTGGGACAGCTCCCAGTCCCAGACACCTTCCTGTATTTGTGTATGAAAGCATCAGTCTTGCCCAGGCTAACGGCATAGACACACTCTGGCAGCAGAGACCCAAAGTGTCTGCTGAGAGCGGGTTCTCCACCCCCCTGGGCCAAGGAGGAGAAATTCCCATCCACAGTGGGGGCTGCTCCACTGTCACCATCAGCAGGGTCACCTCCAGCACAGCTGGTCAAACCATCCATGGCCTGTGCAGGAGCTGCTCTGCTGTCACTGTCAGCAGAGGCCTCAGCAGGGTCCACTTCCAGCACAGCTGGTCAAACCATCCATGGCCTGTGCAGGAGCTGCTCTGCTGTCACTGTCAGCAGAGGCCTCAGCAGGGTCACCTCCAGCATTCCTGGTCAACCATCCATGGCCTGTGCAGGAGCTGCTCTGCTGTCACTGTCAGCAGAGGCCTCAGCAGGGTCACCTCCAGCATTCCTGGTCAAACCATCCATGGCCTGTGCAGGAGCTGCTCTGCTGTCACTGTCAGCAGAGGCCTCAGCAGGTCACCTCCAGCACAGCTGGTCAAACACCCATGGCCTGCGCAGGAGCTGCTCTGCTGTCACTGTCAGAGGCCTCAGCAGGGTCACCTCCAGCACAGCTGGTCAAACCGTCTATGGCCTGTGCTCCACTGTCACATCAGCACTGTCAGCAGAGGCCTCAGCAGGTCACCTCCAGCACAGCTGGTCAAACCGTCTATGGCCTGTGCTCCAACTATCACCATCAGCAGACGCCTCAGCAGGGTCACCTCCAGCACTCCTGGTCAAACCATCCAGGTGTCTGTGGAGCTCCTGGTTCAGCAGCAACACCAGGGTCCCTCCAACACGAAGCACTCTGGCAATCACAGGAAAAAGAAAGGTTAGGTGTTGAGCCCTCCTGGCATCCCTTTGCCTGTGCAGAACTTTGCCACTGCTGACACTTCAGATGAAACACCAGATGACACTTCAGATGACACTTTGCCACCTGCGTTCAGTGAAACACCTGAGTGTGTCCCGGCTCAACTCAGTGAGCTGCATCTCCAAGAGGAGATCTTCTTACCTCTTTCTAAATGGGAGAACAGGGCCCTGTCCTGACTCCAAAACATTTCTGATGTTAGCGGTTCTTTCTATTGGGTTAGCAGGGAAGAGGGACTAATTTTTTACTCCTCTCAGCACTCTTTCAAGGATCAAGGGCACCATCAAGCCCAGAGTTTTTGGAGATTGCAAAGGAACAGCCTCCCAGTGCAGCAAGGGCTGAAACTGGCCCTTCCTTTTGGAAACTTCAAAAAACAGCCTTTTGGAACTTTCCCTGTTCCACTGATCCTTAATGGCTTTCAAACTCAGGAAGCAGAAGAAAATGAATAGATGTTTGCAATTAATTTGTCTAGGTAAATGTCCAAACATTACACGTGGCTTTGAAAGAAGGGAAAAAGATATACTGTCCTGATTCAGTTTACAGCAAGTAGTTTGAACAGCTTTACTGGTGGGGCTGTCATGGCCCCTTCCTCATCTCCACCTTCCTAAGGGAATATTTTAATTAGGATGGACCAATAGAGCAAATAAGGCCAGAAAACAAGCACAGTAAGATGGCCACACCATTCTGTGGAGCCATGAAACCTTCTCCATCCCCTTCCCACCACATTCCTGCACTGGCTGACTGAGATCAAYACCTGCTGAAGAGCAGTCCTAGAGAAAGGGCTTCTTTGCAGGCAAGAAGTAGAGGGGAAGATGGCTTGACCTGTCTGTTGGAAGCAGCCCAGCTATCAGCTTGGCCCAACTCTGCCACCAAATGACATGGTGAGAGATGAAAGGACACACCTAAAACCAGCCCAGGCTGCTAGTGAGGCATTCCTGGACAGCAAGGATGATGCATGCCCCTTCTTCTAGTCTGAGATCCTTCCTGCCAAGGCAGGCTGGTCAAAGCTGGGCTGTAGAAAAGGAAAGACTATGAATTTATACAACCAGGCCTCAACTAGAAAAGGATTACAGCTTTATTTGCCTGGCCATGCTTTAACTTTGTCCAGGTAGGCCTCTCCTCCTTCTCCTTCCTGCCACACCGGAGTGTGGCTCAGAAGCATTTCCCCATTGTGCCTTGCAAAGAGCATTTGTGAGCATGGCTCACACAGGAGCCTCCCATGGCAGCTGCCACTGGCACTCAGAGCTGGTGAGACACAACACAACAGCCTCCAAGGGACAAGCAATGGGCTGAGACCTCCACAGCCTGCACAGGGTCACACTACAGAGCTGGAGACTATGGAACAAAGCAGATCTGAAGCTGGCTGAATGCTCAGATCACAAACCATCATGGCATTTCCACCAAACCTCAAAAGGTCACACGTACCTCTCCATTTCCTGGAGAAGATCTGGTAGGAGCTGGGCATCACTCGTGGTCTTGAACTTCTTCCCAAATGGAATATCTGAAATAACGCTGTCAAAGCTTTCTGAAGGCAATGGCAGTGCTGCAGAATAAAGGTAGGTCTTTATTTATGTCTGACTGTGTGAAAAATGCACAGCAGCTCTGCCCCTGTTCCCTCTTCAACACTTCCTGCCAGCTCTTTCTGGGCTATGCCCATTCACACAATCCACATTTTGGATTATGCAGATTCACAGCTCCTTCTGCACTTGCCCTCATGAACTCCACCATGGAGACACCACCCCTCTGCAGACTGGGAGGAGACAAATGTGTGGCAGCACCGTTCAGGCTACAGAGTCTCTGCTCCTGAGGATGTCTGCCCCTGCAGCAAGACTCTCCTAGGGCACTGYGTGGTCCCAAATTAACTGCTGCCTCTCAACACCCAGTACATCTTAAACATGAAAATCATCGAGCAAAACACAAAAGAGCTACATTTGTGAGCATTTTACTCAGTGCAAATGTTCAAGTGCATGTGTATGAATGGCAAGGAGCCGCCTCCAATTCCTCTCCATGCCCCTTTTCTCCCCCCAGGAATCTGGTTACAGCCAGAACCACTTGGGTTCTGTCAGAGCTCATGCCTTTGAAGGGTCACCTTAGAGCTTCTGCATCCCAGCCAAGGTCAGCTCCTCTAAGGAAGATGCAGCACTGTGCCTGATGAAGGCTGGCCATGTGCCAGGCTGTGCAGCCAGGCTGGGGTCCCCCCTGAGACCCTGGTGTCCCTCCATCCTGTGTCAGGCTGTGCAGGCCAGGCTGAGATCCCTCCTCAGACCCTGGGGGTCCCTCCATCCCRTACCAGGCTGTGCAGCCAGGCTGGGATTCTCCATCCTGTGCCAGGCTGTGCAGCCAGGCTGGGATCCTGGGGATTCTCCGTCCCGTGCCAGGCAGTGCAGCTCAGGCTGCGCAGCCAGGTTGGGTCCCTCCTCAGACCCTGGGGTCCCTCCATCCCGTGCCAGGCTGTGCAGCCAGGCTGGGGATTCTCCATCCTGTGCCAGGCTGTGCAGCCAGGCTGGGATCCTGGGGATTCTCCGTCCCGTGCCAGGCAGTGCAGCCAGGCTGCGCAGCCAGGTTGGGGTCCCTCCTCAGACCCTGGGGGTCCTCCATCCCGTGCCAGGCTGTGCAGCCAGGCTGGGATCCCTCCTCAGACCCTGGGGGTCCCTCCATCCCGTACCAGGCTGTGCAGCCAGGCTGGGGTTCCTCCATGCCGTGCCAGGCTGTCCAGGCCAGCAGGCATGGTTCCTGCACAGACCCTGGGGTCCTCCATCCCTCAGGGTGCTCCAAACTCACTGGACACAGCCTTGAGAAGACAGCAGGACTAAAGACTTCCAACAGCCCCATCTCACCTAAACTCTGCTGAGATTCTATGCCAACTTTTCCACAACTAGCTGGAGATGTTTCCTGGACCATTCTTGGGTCAACACTTGCAGCACAACAACTGGGTGTCAATTTTATCTGCAAATGAAAGGACATGCCACCTACAGTCCTGCTCAAGATATGCAGAAGTGACAGCTTCTGACCAATGATGGAGACACCAACTAGCTCCGTTTAGAAAATCTGACAGCTAAGTACCTTCCGTTATCCTAGAAACCAAAGTCAAACACAGCTTTTAAGTGAGAACTAAACCTACATTTTTATAAAAAAATCAATAATGTTTCTTACCATTCCAGTAAGAAATGAATGCTGCAAGTTAAAAAAATATGCACACTTCAGCACTCATGCACAGGGAAACTCAGCCAGCTTGCCTGTCATGGACTTCATACTGGCATAATTTAGCCTCAGACTCTGAGGTCCAGAATAAGTTCATGAAATTATTTCCTTCTCTACAGAACAGCTTGTAAATCAAGAGCAAACAGATTACCTCTTACAGGAGAAGGGAACCATCATTCAAAATACTCCTACTGCAAAACATGAACAATTCAGCTCAGTTTAATGTGTCCTCACCAATACTCACCTGGTAAATTTAACTTACAGGCTGCACTTAATTTGGATTTGTCCTGGCTGTGTTCCACTAAGATACAAAGAACTCTCACATGGTACATACTCTTTATGGTATTGTGGTGGTAAATCACACATTTACCATGAAGAGAGACAACTACTGTCCATGGCACACAACTGTAATTTTTATTGTCTTCTGCTGACTTCATTCTTACCAAAGTTCCAGGTGCAGGCAGCAGGGAGGARTTACAAATAATTATCCCTTCACTAGCACCAGAGTCACCACCCAGCTATTTGTTGGGAGTTAGCTCTACAACGTATCACCTCAGGAGAACCTACCTGTACAATCCCAGAAACATAAAAAATCCACCTGGAAATCCCACAGACATACCTGTCACAGAAGCTTTCAGCAGCTCAATCTTATCCACCAAGCCTGCAGCTCTGATATTGCCATCTGCACCCTCTAACTGCGAGTCACTTATATCAGCACCCCAGTAACAGGCTTCCTGTCCAGAGAGACAGAAAAGTAATTTTGTGAACACTCCATTTCTTTACTTCATAAACCCTTCTCAAACTGCCTTGTTGCACAGCTCTTGCAAGATAACTCCCTTCCTGGGACATCTGCTGTTGTTACACAAAGCAATTCATAATCCAGAGGATGGAGGAATGGAGGAAGTATGTGCTGTCTGCACTCTTTCGATGTTCAGAAATATTAATGATCTCAAGTATGTGCTGTCTCCACTCCTTTAATGCTCTGGTCTGCTCAAGACCCTTGAAATGACAGAAATACCATGAGCATGTCCTAACAGCACGACCCCACCTAGGTACAGCCAGGCCCACTGCCCCTAATGCTGACGACTGCCCCATGACACCAATTCCTCCGAGCCTAGGACAAGCCCAGGAAGCTTCACAAGCTCGTGGCTGCCTCACACAAACGCTGCAGTGGGAATCACCAGCTGCACCAGCCTGCAGGACACATTCATCTGGGGGAACCTTTGTACTGAAACGCTTCTAGCAGCTGCCTAGAAAGGTTGGTTTGGTTTCACCTTTCCAGGTAGCAATGGGCTTTGGCCTAACTGGCAGAGAGAAAACCCTGTCCCACAAGTACCAGTTTCCCTGCAGAGGGAAACTCCAGCAGCTGGGGCTGGGATACTCACAGGCCACTCCTTGGCAGCCTCCAGCAGGATGGTTCCTAGCCCACACATGGGATCCAGCACAAGGGCACCAGCCTACAAAAACAGAGGGGTTACTACATCCCCAGCAAGGCAGACTCCTCACCCAGGACAGAGCTCACAGAGGGGTGGGCATAATCCCACTGAACCCAGCACAGGTTAACAAGAATCTCTGATAATCCGTGGCCAAACTCGCCTGTAAGGRGATATAGTGAAAAGCACCAACAGCTTCACTGCAGACAGCCCTGAGGAGACATTTAGGAGGAAATATTACAAGTGGACTGCAGGTACCACTGTGAAAAGAGATCACATTTCCTTGGAAAACAACACCAAACAATGTTTCATTTTTYCACTGTCACAGAACAGCAGAAAAAATCTTACCACTTAGACACGTATCTGTACAAGAATTACCAGCCCTGTTGAGAAGCACCTGGAGTTACAGCAGACACCTGGCTGAACTGCAGGTGACAGCACACTCATCACAGGCATGGCAGACCCTGTCCACAGGCACTAGAGAATGGGGCACTGATTCCACCCCACTCCTTCCCAGTGAATGGAGCATTAAAATCCTCCTACTCCTCCCCAGTGAATGGGGAGAATGGAGCACTGAAATCACCCCACTCCTCTCCAGTAAATGGAGCACTGAAATCACCCCACTCCTCTCCAGTAAATGGAGCACTGAAATCACCCCANAATGGAGCACTGAAATCACCCCACTCCTCTCCAGTAAATGGAGCACTGAAATCACCCCACTCCTCTCCAGTAAATGGAGCACTGAAATCACCCCAATCCTCCCCAGTAAATGGAGCATTGAAATCACCTCACTCCTTCCCAGTGAATGGTGCATTGAAATCACCTCACTCCTCCCCAGGTAATGGGGAGAATGGGGCACTGAAATCACCCCACTCCTTCCCAGTAAATGGAGCATTGAAATCACCTCACTTCCCAGTGAATGGGAAGAATGGGGCACTGAAATGACCCCAATCCTTCACAGCCAGTGGGGAGAATGGGGCACTGAAACCACCCCACTCCTCCCCAGCCCCAGAGCCCATGAGCAGCATCCCATTGCCTTAATTCAGGACCCAGTTCTTCGCAAGAAACATTCACTGACCGTGATTTCAGCCAGAGATGCCATGGCCCATGCCACTGTTGACCGCAGTCCTGCTCTTCTGATATACTCTCTGTTTGCCAATGGAAGCCTGCAGACAGCAAAAAAACCCTAAAAAGTTAACTAAAACAGCAGCAGAACCACCCAGAAAAGCCCATGTGATGTCAAAGAACAAATGAACTGGACAGATCTCCTGAGAGACAGAGAAGTCTGCTTTTAACCACAACTCGCTGCAAAGTCTGGTCTCTGTGTTTATTTAAAGCCCAGACAGACCACAAGACTAATTTGACAACAGTGATTATTAAACCAAAAGAAAAATAATCATGGTGGATAGCAAGATTTACAAATAATGTCTGTTCTGATACTGCCATGACAAAACCAGGGGGGAGAACACTTACCTGAAAAGAGGAATCCCCACCACAGAGTGAATGTCATTAAGATGTACAAAGATCTAGAAGAGGAAAAAAAACAACCCAAACATTTTAAAGTCTCAAACTGACATGACAATAGCTTTAACTCATTTAAACCAGAAATAGATGCTTCTACTTCTGATTTCAGTTTTTAAGAACAAAAATGCATAGTATAAACAGTAACAATTAATTGGAAGAAATCCTACTAGATGATCTGAATGCCACTTTACAGATGATTTAATGCTTAATCAAGCTGAGGGGTATTTTGTTAGCCAGGAATACATCAGCAAGCACTTGAATTTATAAGGGGGCCTATTTTTCCTTAACACAGCATAGGAATGTTTAGTTATAAAWCCATTTACTACAAGTGGGAGAACATTATTCACTGTATACTAGCAACAAAATAATAAACATTTAAAAAAACACCAACTAAACAAAAAACCCCAAACAAAAAAACCCAAACCAAACCCCACCAAACAAAAAAMCCCAAAACAAACAACAACAAGCAGCTGTAGGCAGCTACAAGAAATTGTTATGCTGTCCCATAGAGAACATCCCAAAAGACGACTGAGCTCCCCAGCAGGTCTTGCATGACTGCAATCCCTGCCCCCAGGAAGCACAAAGGGAAACACAATGCTGGAAAATCCCAGTCCTCAGCACTTGAACAGCTTCAGACCAAAAATCTGAGCAAGAACAGGAGGTGCATATGAACCTCACCAAAGCTGTACACAGTACATAGTGCTGAGTGTGGGCACCCGTGCCAGGAAATGAACTCCAGAGCTTCTGCAGGTCTGGGATCTCTGGGCATCAGAGCTGAGAGCAGCTTCCACAAGGCCAAGGGCAGGGATGGACAAACATCCCTGGAGAAACACTCCACTTGTCAAGAGCAAGGAGTCCTCTGGGAGGTCTCCAGGCAGCTGCACCAGCAAGGGTGCACAAAGGGAGCTGTTTGCTATTTGTGTGGGACCCTTCCCCCAGGCCTTGTCTGTGATATTCTCAAGTCCGTCTCCTTGAGAACAGCCCATGCTGACTGCTCCCTTCCCCTCCAGAGGCCACAGACACCCCATGGCTCGGGTGAGTTCCATTTTCACACAGTCAGAGCCCAGCAGTCTGGGGGTGCTGGATCCTGCAACTCCTCCTCTGGAGATCCTTTCACAGACACCCCATGGCTCAGGTGAGTTCCATTTTCACACAGAGCCCAGCAGTCTGAGGGTGCTGGATCCTCTGGGGATCCTTCCCCTCCCACGCAGGCAGCCCCAGCCAGGCTGGGGTTCATTGCAGAGCTCTGGAAGGCACACACACACACCAGGGCCACACACATGCTGATTTTCAGGTAAATTCAGCAGCAGGAAGACCAGCATGGACAGGCCACGGTCCCACGTGCAGAGGGAGCAGAGAACCAAAGCAGAGATGTCAGGGTGAGTCTGGAAGCACCCACAGGCACACAAGCAGCCCTACCTCCAGGTCAGGGTCCCGCAGATCAGCACGCCACCCGCACTGCTTCACCAGCGCCATGCCAAGGGCTCTGCCGACCTCCTGCGAGGGGAGAACAGTCACAGGCATGAGAAAACACAGAGCTGGGTGCACAACCCTCAGCAACCCGGGGAAGAGTCTATGCCTAAGAGAGTAACTCACACAACTCACAGCAGAAGAGGTACAACAGGGCAGAGCAGGTGAGCGAGGGGCAAAGCAAACACAGCACAAGGCAAACAACCAATGCTCAGCTGCAGCGAGAGAGGAGAGGCTGAAGTTCCAGTCCTGACCAAGTCACAATAAAACATTGACTTGAGCTAGACTTGATCCTTGTGGGTCCCTTCCAACCCAGAATATTCTGTGACTGCCACCATTTTGGAATTCTTAGTCACATGCACAAAATACTTCTAATAGCTCTAAGGCAGATTACCCAACAGAAAACCTGCAAGTGCACAACTACAACTCACAGTTTTAATGCTTTCATTACATATAGAAAGCTCTGATTACCTTCAGAGTATAGGTTCAAACACAGCACAGATTTAGGCAAACAYTTCCCTCGTAGGGAAGCTCATGTGTCTCACCTCACCAAAGTACTAGCTTGAGTAGGAAAAAAATCTAAACTACTGACACCTTCCAGTAAGAGTAACCTGCCCAGATGGGAAGAGGGCTGAATGGAACACAGCCCTGGAGGACTGCATGCCACTATTCTTTCCCAAGGACCAAGCTCCACTTCTCCCAAGACTCCCAGGGCTGTATTCCTGAAGAACAAATTCTCCCCAATACCCAACCAGAGGCAACTGAAGTTGTGAGTTCTGGCTTTTACCCCTTTGTCCAGACTGCACAACTGAGAGGAGTCTGGCCCCACAGTCCTTGCAATGGCCCTTCAAGGAACTGTAAATTATCTAATCACTCCTCAGCCTCCACAGGCCCAGAACATCAAACTCTTACCTTTGCTTTTCCTCAACAAAAGGTATTGATTTGAAAAACATGAAGGGTAAGAGTGCATAGAAATCAAAACCAGCATTTGTATTTCCACTTGTTTAAGGTAAATGCAGGTTAAGGGCTTTTTGAGAAAATACAGAAAAAGCTTACATCAGTTTATTATTCCAGAAGACACAACACAACTGAAATGACAAACAAACTACACATCGCTGTTCACTCTTGCTGAATTCTTTTAAAGCAGGTACCTGTGAAGTCAGTATTCTGGCAATTGCTCCACTGCAGCGACATGACACTCTGAAGCTGAAGCCAAGCTCCTCATTGGCAGCAGGATCCTCTGCACTGCCTCTGGAAGGCAATTCTGAGCAAGTCCTGCTCTCAGTCCAGCACTCCTGCCTGCTCATTCTGGCTGGTGCCTCACAGGTCTCTCCAGCTCCCACCTGACACTCCTCAGACACAATTGCCCTCACTTGTTCTGTTTTCTGCCTTTTACTTGCAATATTTCTCTCTTCTTCTGACTTCCTCTTCAGAGCCAATGCATTTTCTATAGAGCCATCATCTGTTTTCCCCTCGTGTCCATGAAGCTTTCTCCAAACAGAGATAATATCCAGCCAGTATTTCGGGTCCTCAATAACAAGGCCTTTAATCTCATGAAGCATTTTCCCTGGAAGAAAAAAGCAGTTTTGGGTTAAGTACCTCAGCCTTRGCATTTCACTTCCCTGTGTTCAGATTTCATTCATATGTGAGTCCAGAATCACAGGCACAGCTGAGCTCTCAGCACCCACCAGGAGCCACACAGGCACCCCTCGGATTACCAGCTCTGCACAACCAAGACTAAATCACACAAGGGTTGAATTCTGCACAAGAACTCAGCAGCTGTAGAAAGCCAGAGCACCTGTGAGAGTAATTTCCAGGGACAGAGCACCAGCTTAGCATGCCACCCGTCCCAGAAAGCACCTGGCCCAGGTTTAAGAGATGCAGAACACTCTCCAGAATTGAAAGACAGATACAAACATGAATTACTTTGAGTCATCTCAGGCAAAACCAAGTTTAATCTTTCAGAAAGAAAATTTCTGCTTCCCATTCATCACTGTGCCTTCAACCCTGCAACACACACCTACACGTGTGGGCAGTCCCAAGCTAGCCACAAGAGAGGCATAAGGAAGAGAGAGGCCAATTCACTTAAATACATCAAAGCTGGTCAAGGAAAAAAAATAAAGGTCTTTCTAGTTATCACTTAAAAACTTAAGACTCATGATCAAATTTCATCCTCAAAGCTGAAGGTAATCTTGCAGATAAAAATCAATCCATCTAACTTGAAATTCTCACTCCAACACTGACAGAGAGCATGACCCAAAGGAGCTGAGACTTAGAAGAAAGCTGTGTACTTAGAAGTAAATTGACACAATATATAGATCGGGATTCACTTTGTTTAACAGAAAATAAAACTTCTTGTTAAAATAAACACAAGAGATCCAGGGCTGAATGCTGGTTTTCAGGTGGGGTATTATTCTCTTTTTTGGGGCTAGGCAGGAGAGAGAGTCTCTAAAATACACATATATACTCAGTGCCGCCAGAATACAGGCTGCAAGGTAGCTATTGAAAACAATTTAAAAGCCCTTTTCAGGTCAAAAACATGTTGAAAACACATGTGGGTGAAAGATACTTTAGAATCGATTACTGTCAATTAGAACTACAGCCACCAGTAAAACCTAAAAACTAAAAACTTCAAATGTTATAACCAGGACTCAAACCAAGGCTTCCCGTGTCTGTACCTCTGTTCCCGGACACCGGCAGCGGGCTGTGCTTCTTCAGCAGTAGGAACAGGCGCTCCCCCGACCGCAGCTGCCGCAGCTCTCCGGGCCCCGCCGCCGCCCTGAAGAACACTTTTCCCGCGACGCAGTCCACCTTCGGGGAGAACACCCATCGGACCGGGCCGGGCGGCTCCGGGTGAGCGCTCCCGCAGCCCCGCGGGCAGCGCAGCCCCGGCTCCCTCCGGGTGAGCGCTGCCGCAGCCCCGCGGGCAGCGCAGCCCCAGTTCCCTCCGGGTGAGCCCCTCCGCCCCCGGCCAGCCCCGCGCGGGGGCCGGCACAGCCCGGGCCGTGTTCGCCGGGCTCCGGGCGCGGAGCTCCCTGCTGAGCCGAGCCGGACCTGACCGCCCGGGTGGTCTCTAGCTCCAGCTCCCCGCTCACCCGGGTGGTCACTGGCTCTGGCTCCCCGCTCACCTAGGACCCCCGGCTGGTCACTGGCTCCGGCTCCCTGCTCACCTAGAACCCCCGGCTGGTCACTGGCTCCAGCTCCCCGCTCACCTAGAACCCCCGGCTGGTCACTGGCTCCAGCTCCCCGCTCACCCAGACCGGACTGCCCGGGTGGCCACTGGCTCAGACTCCCCGCTCACCCGGACCCCCCGGGAGTCACTAGCCCCGGCTCCCCGCTCACCCGGAGCCCCCGGGAGTCACTAGCCCCGGCTCCCCGCTCACCCGGAGCCCCCGGGCTGGTCACTATCCCCGGCTCCCCGCTCACCTCGGTGGCGCCGAGCCGCGCCCGCACCTCCCGCGCCAGGAAGGGCTCCAGCCCGCGGCCCGCCGTGCAGAAGAACCGCCCAGGCTCTGCCGCCGACATCTTAGAGAGGCGGGGCCTGCTGGGGGGCGGGGCTCCTCGGGCTTCCGGGGGCGTGGCCTGTCGGGGTCGTGCCCTAATGAATCAGTAGATGAAATTAAAAAGTAAAAAATTAAAATTAAATTTAAAATTAATTTAAAATTCCTACTTCGCTTCCTACACAAATCCATGCTGTTATTTGAGTAACTGCTCTTTCACTCAAACAGGACAGYGCAGACTTAAACAGTCTTCTACTTTTGAGAGGTTGCTTTTGCCTTGATTGCCAGCTAAATCTGTGTGAGTTTTGGGAATTACTAATGGAGAACAGAGCTTTCATCTGGAGTCTGCGAATGCAATATGCAATGAGAAGGAACTGAAGCATTGGGAGAAGACAGAAACACTCAAGGTTCTCATAGAAAAGCTTTCAGCAAAAATGTCTGAGATTTACTCATTTAATGTTTTCCTGCAATTGTGTGAATTATTCAACAGACAAGATTCAAATAATGTAAAGTGAATGAAAAAAAGGTAATGAAAGTGTAAATTAGCACCCACCCCCTCTCCACAATGGTATTTAATAAACAGCCAACAGGTGTGAAAACATCAGATTGTATTGTTCTTTCTGAATTCAGTACATTCAAATACAGAAATATTTTCTGGACTGTTTAAAAGCTTACCCAGGAGAAAAATACCAGAAAAATCACCACACAAATCCTGCTTTAAAATTCATCATCCTTAACAATCCAGAAAATTTCACTACAATAGGTTAAAGTTTCTTCTCAAAATAAACTTTAAATATCAAGTTTACAAAGAATTAGGAGCTTGAGCAGAAGCTTGTACAATACAAGGGTGTTCTTATCACCACCATCCACAGGACAGCACAACTAAGTCACAATTGTCCACAATTGAATCCACAATTGTCACAGCTCAGCCCTGAGCTTTGGAGTCTGCTGCTAAGCGCACACACACAGCTTTATGTCTCTATGAGCAGGATAAGGCAGATAATGCATCCCAGCAGACAGAAACAATACAGCCTAAAGGAATTAGTGAGTCCCTTCCAGAATCCTAAATGAACATTTAAAACTAAACTGAATGCAATTTCTTTAAAATCATGGGCTGAGAAGAATAAGCCTCTTTGTAAGAGTCAGAATTCATTATTATATAAAAGAAACCTGCACACAAAATGAATTATGTCAGTGATGGAAGCATACACCAGCAATCTAAATCCCTGCATGACCGAAGATGCCAGTTCACTAACAAATCTGAATTTGTATCTCAAAGAAACATTTACAGTCATACAAATCCATTGCACTAAATCTATGTTCATAATATCCTCATTTTAAAAAGCCACAACATAGTATCTAGTGAGTGCATTCAGCTTGGCAATTTTGATTTCAACCATCTAATTCAGACACAGATCAGAAATCTTCTCTATCTGCTATAAAACACAAGGAAAAAAGCAAAGATCTAGAGAGCATGACAAAAGTGTTAACTCTTACTGAAAAGCGGCATTAAATAAACTTTAGCCTCATCAGAAAAGTTGGAATTGGGTGGGGATAGGGAGGAAGGATCAAAAGTGGGGGGAAAAACCCCAAAGAAGTATCATTTAATCTCAGAATGGTTTACATTGGAATGGACCTTAAAACTCAACCTGCCACGGTAGGGACACTTCCCACAGTCCCAGGCTGCCCCAATGTCCCATCCAGCCTGGCCCTGGGCACGGATCCAGGGGYAGCCACAGCTCCCTGGGCACCTTGTGCCAGGCCTGCCACCCTCACACGGAACAATTCCTGCCCAATGTCCCATCCATCCCTGCCCTCTGGCACTGGGAGGCCATTCCCCCCTTGTGCTGTCCCTCCAGGCTCGGGCCCCAAGCCGCTCTCTGGCTCTCCTGGGGCCCTGCAAGGGGCTCTGCTCTCCTTCTCCTTCTCCTTCTCCTTCTCCTTCTCCTTCTCCTTCTCCTTCTCCTTCTCCTTCTCCTTCTCCTTCTCCTTCTCCTTCTCCTTCTCCCTCTCCTCACTCCTTCCCCTCCACTCTCCCCGCTCCTTCTCCTCCCCTCTCCTCCCATCACCTCCCATCTCCTCCCTTCTCCTCCCCTCCCCTCCCATCACCTCCTCTCTCCTGCTCTCTCTCGCTCCTTCCCCTCTCCTCCTCCCGCTCCCCCCCCCCACCTCAGGGCCCGGTCTCACGGCGCCCCCTGGCGGAACCCACGGTGTGCCGTGCGCATGCGCGGTGCGCGGGGCCGTTGCCATAGCAGCGGCAGCCAACAGGGAGGCGCCGCCATGAGCCCGCCCGAGGTGGAGCCGCTCGTGTGCCGCAAGTACGAGATCAAAAGGCGCCTGGGCAAGGGGGTGAGTGCCTGGTGGGGGCTGGCCTGGGGGAGCCGGGGCGCTCTGGGAGAGCCGGCTCGGCCTGGGAGAGCCGGGGTGGCCTGGGAGAGCCGGGGTGGCCTGGGGGAGCCGGGGTAGTCGCGGGAGCTCGGAGGGCCCATGAGAGCTCGGGGGTCCAGTGTGAAGTTCAGGACACCGTGAGGGCTCCAGGCGGCCCGGGGGAGCTGAGGGGGTGTTTGGGAGTTCAGGCGCCCGTGGGAACTCTGTCTGTCGCTCAGGGCCCGCTGGGACCCAGGGGAACTCCGGGGGACTGTAAAAAGTAAATAGTAAAATAGATCTGAGTCTCAAAGTACATTCTCTCTATGCCTGCCAAATCCTTCTACATTTACTGTAACCCCATCACTTCAGATCGTGTTGCATCAAGTCATATCTTCTCCATAAAATGTATWTTTAGACTTAAGCAAATGGCAATTTCTAAGATATGTCTCCTCAGACAGTCTCTAAACCCTACAGAGTTCTCTGCTTTACTATTCTGGCAGCTCTTTGCTATCATTTACTTGAGTTGATACGAGTATTTATTTCCCTCATCATGTTCACAGAGTCAAGGAGTCACTGATGTGGAAAAGCCCCCTGAGCCTGTGGAGTCCAGCKGCTCCCCAGCAGTGCCAAGGCCACCACTGACCCCTGTCCCCCCCGAGTGCACATCCACATGGCTGTTAAATCCCCCAGGGATGAGGACCCCCCTCTACCCTGAGGCAGTCTGTGCCAGGGCTGCACAGCCCTTTACAGAAGAGTTTTTTCCAATATCCAACCTAAACCTCCCCTGACACARCTCGAGGCTGTTTTGCAGTTGCCAGCAGGGCAGTGCTGTACCACTTACCTGAGGTACTTGTACAACTGTTTGTACTGTTTGTTGTACATGGGAAAGGTCCTGGTGCCATGCTCCAGGACCACACATGTCACTGGGAAGCCTCCTTGATGTCCTTAATGAGTGTTTAATCACTGGGATCATACATTGCTGCTCTTTTGCTTTGTACAAGTATTTAAACAGTAAATGGGCATTTCTGAGCAGGATGTAATCCCTTTGTGTAAAGGTAAAGCAGCTCCTAGGCTATGGAGAGTCCAGATTCAAATCTATGGCCTAAAATGAAAAAAAACTGGATCTGTACCACAAGTGAGGCTGAGTAATCATCATTTGCAAGGATCACAGTCATGCAGAATAGGGAAAACTSAAGTAGAAGTTCCTGTTCCCTTAACAGACAACACAGGTTTTAATTGAAAAAAAGGTTTAGTGTTGGACCTGACAGTGCTATGTTAGTGGTTGGACCCAGTGGTTTTGGAGGGCTTTTCCAACCTCAGCAATTCTGGGATGCTGTTATTTCAGACTTTGGTAAAAAGTCTCTCTCCATCCTTCTTACCACCCCCCTTTCAGCTCTGAAAGAGCACAATAAATTGTCCCTGGAGCCTTCTCTTGTCCAGGCTGAGCACCCCAGGTGTCCCAGCCTGGCTGCAGAGCAGAGCCCTGAACCCTCAGAGCATCTCCATGGCCCTTCTCTGCAGCTGCTCAAACTGCTCCATGTCCTTCTTGTACTGAGCAGCTCCAGGCTGGATGCAGTGCTCCAGCTGGGAATCTCGCCAAAGTCAAATGGGGGGAAGAATGATCTCTCTCGACCTGCCAGCCACACCATGGCTGGAATGAGCCAGGTGCCACTGGCATCTTGCCACCTGGACACACCTGGGCTCGTGTTCAGCCACTGTCACCAGCACCACCAGGTCCTTTCCAGCTTCCCAGCCACTCTGGGAGGTGGAAAACACACACTCCTTCTGCTCAGCTCCCAAGCCTGGCACGTTTCATGGGGTTGTTGTGACCCAAGAGCAAGATCCTGGCCCCGTTCACCTGTGCACCACTGGCCTGGGCCTATCTATCCCATCCCATTATCCCATCCCATTATCCCATCCCATTATCCTCTCCCATCCCAATATCCCATCCCATCCCAGTATCCCATCCCATCCCATTATCCCACCCCACCCCATCCCATCCCATCCCATCCCATCCCATCCCANAGATCACTTCACAGTGTGCAGCAAGGGAGCAATTTCATTGCCTTCCCAATACAATCTGGGCTTGACTGTGTATATGGACTTTTTAATTAGCCCCCATCCCATCCCATCCCATCCCATCCCATCCCATCCCATCCCATCCCATCCCATCCCATCCCATTATCCCATGCCATGCCCAGCTTCTTGGGGCAGCTGGTGCCAGGGCCTGCCCACCCTCACAGGGAAGGATTTATTCCGAAATCCCATCTAAACCCTGCCCTCTGGCAGTGGGAAGCCCTTCCAAGTTGTGTTGTCCCTCCAGGCCCTTGTCCAAAGTCCCTCCTGAGCTCTCTTGGAGCCCTTTCAGTTGCTGGAAGGAGCTCTAAAGTCTCCCTGCAGCCGTCTCTTCTCCAGGCTGCACAACCCCAACCCTCTCAGTGTGTCTCCTGAGTCTGTCTCCTTGGCCTGATCTCTCTGTCCTCCACGTGGCTCCCATCAGCCCTGCCCCAGTGCATCACTGAGCACGTTCTGGTCCCACGGCAGGCCCAGGCTGGGTGTCACGATCCGTCCTTATGAACAGGGTTCATGATGGTTCGTGGATTGATCTCAGGGTGCAAAAAGAACCAACACGGCACAGGGGATTTGCAGTAATAATCAAAACAAATGCACCTTTATTGAAGACCACAGCAAAATGCGATAGAGGGATTAAGGGAGAGGAAAAGATAGAGAAAGAGAGAGAAAAGAGAGAGAGAAAGAGGGGGATATAGCTGCCAAACGTAGAGACGAAGTCCTTTGGTCCAGTTGAGGATCCACCTGTTATGTCGGGGAGATCTCAGAGGCACAGTTCATCTGGACCCCAATTATACTCTTTTTCCATGGGGGGAAGGGGAATGGATTTTGCAACTGAATCAAAGGTAGTTTATTGTATCTGGGGGAAAGAATGATGTTTGGATAGGGGTACACACAGTCCATGTTCTCAGCAGTGGGCGTGAGCCTTTGTTTTTGTGGTCTAATGCTCACGCCTGCAACATCCRTCTTGCTTTGGTCAGCTTGCCTCCCCCACACACCTCCCCCGGGTTGGGGGTTTCAGTCCCAGTCCTTGGAAAGAGTGTGGGGGGGCCTTTTCACGTAGGGATTTCATGTCTCAGTCTTTGATGGAGAGGCTTCTTACATCTCAGTCTGTCTGTCACGGTGGTTGTAAAACAGGTGAGGGTCTTCTGTGGGAGACCCCCTGAAACTCAGAAGTCCAGCCAGGCCAAGAGATGGGACAGCTTCCAAGGCTATTGTTGCAAAAAGGGCACAGTGCCCCCTTCTTCTTCTCATTGGGTTCAGTGTGGCATACAGCCAACACACCTGTGAAAACAAAGCTTAGCAATGCTCTCAGATCTCAGGGCTTTGTGGCATGTGACTTTTTTCTACAGAGAAGACGGGGRTCTTCTCTTCAGTGGTCCTCAAATGATGATCGTGAGCCAGATGGGGGAAAATTCGGACAGACTCTCACAAGGTGCCAGCACTCTGCTCACCTGTCCTGCTTCTCCACAGGCCTACGGCATCGTCTGGAGAGCCACCGACCGTCAGACAGGAGAAACAGTTGCTGTTAAAAAGATTTTTGATGCTTTCAGGAACAGAACAGATGCTCAGGTGAGAAATTACTGTCCTAATGTGTTCTGAGACATGGTGGGATTCCATAGGTGTTTTCAGGACTTTTGTCTCTAAAAGATGATAATTATGCACATAACAATACAGTCTGCAGCTGTATTGGGATAAAAACAAGCAATAAATGTCAAGCTTTGTGTATCATGGCATGTATAAAAGAGGAGTGGATTTAACCCTGTCATTGAACTGCATCTCTGTTCTGCTGTTCTCTTGAGGTGATGATAAACTGTTTTTTCTTTATTTCTAGAGAACATTTCGAGAGATTATGTTCCTGCAGGTAATGTCCATGTTCCCCCTCCTCTGATTTTTTATTATCTCTGATGTCTAAGTATTTTCTTCCCACTGTTTTCCAAAATGCAGCAGTCATTGATTAGTATTGATAAGTCTTTAATTTCTTTTCTGCACTATCTTGGCAAAGAGCCTTTCAGGGTGAACCCACCTGAATAAAACACTCTCCAGTTGGGCTTGTTTTTACTCTCTCCCCATTTTTAGCAATGTATCTGTTGCACAGCACATCAGCACCTTCTGTCACTTATTGCTGCTTTGTGGATAGAAACTATTTTCTCTTACATTTTAACTGCCATGATTGGAGGATGGCTGGGGTGGGAGAGGGATTCACACTCCAAAATTGTTTTCTTCCATCATGCTATAAGCAATTTAATCACTTAAAATAATCTAACCAAAAGAAAAAGGGAAGTTCTGCAGGGAATAACTTAAGACTACTCTTGTTTTGATATAATTGATCTTATCAGTGGCATTCCAGTTATCTGTCCACTCCTCCTTAGACTTACCATGTAGAAACATCAATATTTTGGAATAATGTTGTTATAAATTGTGATTTTCTAAGGACACAAGTGAGGCAGGGCTCATAGAAGAGGTATTTCCTAAGACTGCCAAGTTTAAGTAGGAAAGAGATTTTTTTTTTTTTACTTTTTAGTCATTCTTGAAGCCTGAAATAGAAGCTGAAAACTTTAAAGCTAAAAATATCAACAGTTCCTTAGACATAAACTACCTTAGAAGTTTGATCATCTCTGAAGGTGCAGCACTCCTAGAATGGATGGATGGAGTAGGAGCAGGGGAAAAAAGGATATTTCTTTTGAAGGAAAGGAGGAGTCACTTGGCAGAGGAGGGCAGGGAGAGGGAAGTTAATGTGCTGCTCAGCCCATACTTCCATAACTTCTGGTGCTCAATAAACTTTAAGCATTTTAGTTTCCCCTCCTATTTTAAACCTCTTTCTTGAGGTTCCAGACTGAGGGCTCAGAAAGGAAAAGATGTGAAAAATACTCTGTTATTCATAATTGCATGTTTGTCTTAATTTGTTTTTCTGTGCATAATAATTGTTTTGTTCAATCTTGATCACGAGGTCATTTAATGGACTAGGTTATTGTTTTATGTTGTGTATCTCAGTTATTCTAATTGAGAAGCTGCTGTAGAGTCTGGGGTGTGAATGATTCTCTGATGCTCTGGTCATTGCTTGCAGGTTTTGTCTTTGCTGTTCAGTTGTAGTTTACGGGTGTATTTTAGGCCAATTTTAGAATATCATTTTGGTAGGTGTATTAGTAGCATTATTATTCTTTAAGCAAAGATTAATACAACTGGCCCTGACAAGGTTTTGTTTCAAGGTAATGTGTTTTTTAGTACAGATTGAAGTTTTGTCATGACTTTCTGTTATCAGTTCCAGGGCAAGGCAGTGTGAGACAGTGGAATTCTCCTTCTTAAATAGCACTCAAGTAACACTGTCCAGATTTAACTGCATCTCTAGAACAACATCCCCTTTTGGGTAAAAACCTTCTTTAGATCATTTGGATGGGTATCGTGGCTATGCTCAGAATGAAAACAAAGTGTGTGATGGGCTGGCTGTGTCTCACTGCCTTGTGAGTGTGTTTTCACAGGTTGCTGCAGGTGAATGTGTTGTTTTGGGAGCTTTCCTGGATGTTACACATTATAAAATGTCACAGTATTATGAAGTGTCTACAGTGTCCCTGGCTGCACAGAAGTGGGAAATAAAAGCTGTTAAAACTGGGGATGAACTTAATGATCCCATGATGTCAGTCATGGGAAATGTCAGTCATGGGAAATGGCAATGTCAGTCTGCAGAAATGTGAGGGTGGCCTCCACCTGCAATGTGGTACCTGTGTTCAGGTATCTCTGTCTGATCTCCATGCAGTCAGTTCCTCAGTGCAGCCTGTGAGTGTCTGAGCCAGCCCTCAGATCGACATGTTCTGATTGTTTGGGGTTTTAACTATCAATGTTGATGACAGCTATGATCTATTTTCATGCTACAATAATTCTAATTCACAATAAAACATATGATTTTGACAGCTGGGTCTCTTCCCTGTGYAGGAATTTGGAGAACATCCAAATATCATCAAACTGCTTGATGTTATCCCAGCAGAGAATGACAAGGACATCTACCTCATCTTCGAGTCCATGGGTGAGACTCAGCACTGCAGCAGCCAGAAAAACCCAGCCTCTCTTAGGAGTTATCTTTGTTATCACTTTGATAGCAAATGCTCATGGTACTATTGATATTTACTTATGTCAATATATTACTGGTGTATTACAGAGACTGATTTACATGCTGTGATTAAGAAGGGGAATTTGCTGAAAGACATCCACAAGTGTTACATTCTCTACCAACTCCTGAAGGCAACTAAATTCATCCACTCAGGGAATGTTATTCACAGGGATCAGAAGGTACATTTCATTAATGGTCTGTATTCTTCACGCCAGTTTTCTGTTGAACACTAAATAAAATCACAGATTGATTTGGGATGGGAGGGACCTTCAAAGCCCATCTGTTCCCACCCCCTGCCATTGACAGGGCCACCTTCCACTATCCCAGGTTGCTCCAAGCCCTATCCACCTTTGGACACTGCCAGGGATGGGACAGCCACAACTTCCCTGGACAGCCTTTGCCAGGGCCTCACTGCTCTCACAGGGCAGAATTCCTTCCCAATATCCCATGTAACCCTGCCCTGTGCCAGTTCCCAATATCCCATGCCCTGTGCCAGTTCCCATATCCCATGTAACCCTGCCCTGTGCCAGTTCCCAGTATCCCATCTAAGCCTGCCCTCTGCCAGTTCCCAATATCCCATCTACCCCTGCCCTCTGCCAGTGGGGAGCYATTCCCCTCTGTGCCACCAGGCTGTTTTCAAAGTCCCTCTCGAGCACTTTGGGCACCCCTTTAGGCACTTGAGGGGGCTCTGAGGTCTCCCCTGGAGCCTTTTCTCCCCACAGCCCCAGCTGTCTCAGCCTGTGTCCATAGGAAAAGTATGAAGAAATGTACGAGACTAGTAAAAGAACCTTGATAATTGCTATTCAGAGAGTACAAAGCTGATGGGTTGTGCTGTGTCCCCTGCAGCCCTCCAACGTGCTGCTGGATGCCCAGTGCAGGGTGAAGCTCTGTGACTTCGGGCTGGCGCGCTCGCTGTGCCAGCGGGGGGAGCCCCGGCCCGGCCCCGCGCTCACCGAGTACGTGGCGACGCGCTGGTACCGAGCGCCGGAGATCCTGCTGGCCTCCCACCGGTGAGTCACCCAGGGCAGCCTGACACTGCTCCACTCGCACGTTTCTCTGTCTAAAAGTCTTCAGTCTTTCCATTGTCAGTGTTACCAGATGCGGTGTCATGTCAGCAGTCTGTTTTCTCAGCATACAATTTAACTTCTGCAACACAAAAACCTCTTAACATGTACATGTCCTTCCTGTTGTGAAGAACGCCAATCACTTGTTTTTAAAATTTTAAAAGTTTAATAGTAATAAAATGGTTATAAAAATAGTACAATTAGAGTAATAATACAATTAGAGTAATAATAATTTGGACAAATTGAATTAGGACAATATGAGACAATAGAGACAAAGAGTTATGGACGTCTGGATACCTTTTCTGGGCAGCAGGAACCTGAAAAACGACCCCGTAAACAGAGGATTAACCCTTAAAAGCAACAGCCTGTTGCATATTCGTACACTTCATACATGATGCATAAATGCCATTCAAACACAGGATTCTGTCTGGTCATCCTCAACTTCTTCCTTCTAATCCTGACAGCGCCTTCGAGGCAGGAAGAAGTTCGTTTCTTCTGATAAGAGAGCAATAAATTCTTTTTTTCTGAAAGATTTAGGTGTCCTGTGGCTGCTATCTGATGCGAGTGCCTCATTCCTTTCTTAAAAAAATCCCACTAACATAGTTCTTATTTTAACTACAAAAGTTACCTTTTAATTACCAGACTACATTTATTATTAAAATGTTAATACAGCACTACTAATCAATACATCAAAATACATATGGTAAATATCTGCGTAGAGCCATAGAATATGCACTTTTYACACTGTGTTCTTAGAGTGTCAATGGACATACATGAGCAGCTCATCTGCATGTCACCCTTTCTCCCACAAGACTTAAGTCTTCTCCCTTAAACCCACAACTTTCCAACATCTGCTTGAGAACGTGAATCCTCTTTTCCAAATTGAAGCAGTGTTTTTTGATAGACCTTCACGAAATATTCTCTAATCAAATTTTAAACCAGCTGCCTGTTTGTCGGGCTTTGTCCTTTCTTCAAAAATTAAATATGAAAAAACAGAAAAGTCAATAAGTATATGCAGGGTATTATGCCGAATTTTGAATGTGGGTGGTTTGCAAACTGTCCTATACCCACTCTTTGGTATTTACTTTGCTTAAAAATGTAATTATTAATTGTAACTACTTTGTACATGCATTATGTCCAAAGAACAATGTATATCTTCATTCTTGGTCRTATGAAAAGGGTATAATACCTTGTTCTGGCATTGCCTTTAATATATTACCTTGTTCTAGCATTTCCCTGTAATGTGTTTCCTTCTATGGTTTCTTAGACTAGACTTCGAGTAGGATAAATCTCCTTTCTGTTTCATGCTTGCCAGTCTCATGAGTCCCAAATGTTATTCAATTTAAAGTTCAAACCTCTGAGCATTTATATTTGAGAAGTCACCAAGCACGCTTTCTAGCGAATAAATCGATGCAGGTGATGTGAATACCAGGTACAGGAAAATATTTGCTTGATTTAATCCTACCTCTGTTCTGTTCCTGTTTGTAGTTACACTAAGGGTGTGGACATGTGGAGCATTGGCTGTATTCTTGGAGAGATGTTGCTTGGAAAGCCTCTTTTTCCTGGAACATCAACAATGAACCAAATAGAGCAGATCCTGAGGGTCATCCCTGCTCCATCCCCAGAAGGTAGGACCCTGCTGTGGGGAAAGGGATCCAGAGAAGGGGTTCAGTGGCAGAAAGCAGCGTGGCTGGGCCAGGGAAGGAGGAATCTCATTCATTCTGGCACCTTTCCAAAGGAATTAAAATCCTCATCTTGAATGTCAGTGTTAGAGAAAAATCAGAAATTCAGATGTCGTGGTGCTCTGCATCTGTTGCTGTGAGAATGCAAGTTTATGAAGTGTATGATTAATAAATAGGAATTCAAAAATCAGCTTAGAAAATTCATAAGTAAGTATTCCATCCCCCTTCCATAGATCTTCGACTGAGTTCTGTGTGGATAATTTCCTATGTTAATATCAAATATTGGCTTTCCTTCATAAACTGTGCAGCTCTGCTAATCCTCATCTTGGCAGTAACAGTATTTTTTAATTCTTGCAGATATTTTGGCTCTGCAGTCAGAGTACAAGGCCTCAGTTATTAAGCACATGAGTTCCTGGTAAGCCTGAGGTGTTTGTGTGTCTCAGATCATCTATGTAGGACCCTGGAGTTGCGGAACCACAGAACAGTTTGGGTGGGAAGGGACCTCAAAGCTCACCTCATTCCACCCCCTGACATGGACAGGGACACCTTTCACTAGACCAGGCTGCTCYAAGCCCCATCCAACCTGGGCTTCCAGGGATGGGGCAGCCACAGCTTCTCTAGGAAGCCATTCCAGTCCCTCAGTACCCTCATAAGCAATAATTCCTTCCCAGTACCCCATCTAACCCTGCCTGCTGGCAGTGGGAAGCCCTTCCCACTTGTGCTGTCACTCCAACCCTTGTTGAAAGTCCCTCTCCAGCTGCCTTTGAGCCTGTTACAGCACTGAAGGAGCTCTAAGTTGTCTCCTTAAATAAAAATTATTTAAAATATGAGTAAGATTTGGTGCTTWAAACTGATTTTTTTCAAGATACTTTCTTCTTCATTATGTTCACAATTGTATTTAGGATTTCAAAATCCAAAACCAGAATTTTAAATTTTATCTTGTCTGTAAATTACAGAGAAGTATGTTTCTATAATCTCAGGTCTAGATTTGCGGGATCATGGGGCTGGGAAGTGATGAGCTTTAAGGTTCCTTCCTGGCCAAACCATTCTAAGATTCAGTGATTATGGCACACTTGGTGAGTGAATTGTGCCTGGTGTCACCTTGGCGTGATCCTGGAGCTGCCATTCCTGCCTTCACTGGAAATTAGACACTGAGACCTTGCATCATTTTCTTCTGGCTTGTAGGCAGCGAGTAGCATTTGAGGAGATTTTCCCATCCTCCACTCCACTGCCTGCCTTGGATCTGCTGAAGAAACTTCTGGTCTTTAACCCTGACAAAAGGCTCACAGCAGAGGAGGCTCTGCAGCATCCTTACGTGAGCAGGTGAGAGTGACACCAGTGTGCAGCTTCCCCTGATGTCTTCTGAGACATTACAGACCTACTCTTGGCTCAAATTTTCTTTAAATGCATCACAGAAAAAATGGCAAAGCTAATTCTTTATTTTCTCCAACCCTATTTACATGAGATTGTTTAACAATCCTGTTTGAATTTTAATAATCTGTTTCCAGTCAGTGAATTACATGACGTGTTCTCATTCCCTCAGATTCCACTGTCCTTCCAGGGAGCCCTCTTTGGATTTTGATGTGATCCTTCCTTTGGGTGACGATGTCCAGCTGTCTGTGGCAGAATATAGAAATAAATTATATGAGGTACTTTCATGCTATTTTCCCAAATCTTAACCCTCCAGGTTACCTGCCATTGCACACACTTAACAAATTCTGTCATTGTCTTTGTGTTCCCCTGAGATTTCTGTACCCGCTGGCACAGTTACACCTGGGTGTTTGATCAGTTCCATACTGTCCTAATCTTTGAGAGACCTTTACATGTAAAATTCCCACAGGGAAAATAAAAATCTCTGAAGCATGATGTCTGAGAAAGATTCACAGAATGGTTTGGGCTGAAAGGTACTTTAAAGATCATCTAGTGTTATTTACTTACCCTGTAAAATAAATTGTTACTTATCCTGTAAAATAAATTGCAGATATTTATAAGTATTCTTCTTTGTTTTGATGTTTTAGTTTTCTGCTGTATTGCTGTGTTAAGTCTAACTAGCTTTTCTGTTCTGCAGATGATCCTTGAAAAGAAGTCAAAGAGCCTTCCAAAGGAGCAAGGGCAGAGAGAAAACATTCAGCTGAGCCAGTCTGAGTGCAGCACAGCTCTGCCAGGTGTCAGCTCAGAGGCTGCACCCCCCAGGAAAGGCCAGCAAGAGCCAGCATCCCCTCTGCTAAACCCTCCACATGTGCACCCTGGAGCCACAGCTGGGGCCCAGCCAGCAGGGGCCAGCCAGAGCAAGGATTTGGGGCAGAGATCACAGATGAGTGTGATGATGTACAACCCCATCACACACACCACTGTGCAGAGTGGGTACCACCCTCCTACACCGGGGTGTGACCCACCTTGGGCTGTTGGTCTGGGGAAGAGAGAGTGCTGTAAAATAAATGAAGGGAATTTGCATGGTAAAATGAGGGGCTGGAAGTGTRGGAGGGAAATGACATGAGAACAAAACACTGGTGAATGAGTGTTGAGTATGGGACTGTCCCTGCCTCAGTCAATGTGTTCTGTGTTCTTCTGATTTTCCTACTTTCTCTCATGTTTTTCTTCTGCAGGAAATGCAAATCCTGGTGCTGGGATCAGGAACTGTTCTGCACCACCTCAACAGTCCAGAATCTCCAACAATGAGAAACTGGGGAGACAAATCACATGGCCAAACACTCGGCTCTTTCCTACAAGTGTGCAGAACTTTTACAATGTGAGTAGCTTAACTTCTAGCCCTTGCCTGTGGTAGCCTGGGTCACAGCAACTCCCTGTAGTGCTCCAGAAAGCTGGAAAGGGTCACCTGCTGGTGGTGATGACAGCAGCTGAACATGAGCCCAGGTGTGCCAAGGTGGGCAAGAAGCYGGTGGCACCTGGCTTGTGGCAGCCATGGTGTGGCCAGACACCCAGGGCAATGACCATCCCCTGTGCTGGGCACTGCTGAGGGGCCCAGCCCCATTGAGGGGCTGGAGTGTGCCCAGAGAAGGGAACAGAGCTGGGGGGAACAGAGCTGCTGGAGCTGCAGCAGTAGTTGTGGAGAGAAGGAGGCACAGGGAGGACCTTCTCACTCTCTGCAGCTCCCTGACAGGAGGGTGCAGCCAGGTGGGGGTCAGGGTCTGCTCAGGAAACAGTGACAGGATGAGAGGAAACGGCCTCGAGTGGTTCTAGGAGAGGTTTAGTTGGATACTGGAAAAAAACCCACCTGCAAAGGGCTGTGCAGCCCTGGCACAGACTGCCTCAGGGCAGTGGTGGAGTCCCCATCCCTGGGGCGTTTAACAGATTTAATGGCACTGGGGGACAGGGGTCAGCGATGGCTTTGGCAGTGCTGGGGGAGCAGCTGGACTCAGTGGGCCCAGAGGGCTTTTAGTGATTCTCTGATTTCCTGATTCTGTGGATCTAATGAGTTGCTGTTGCTGAGCTGTTGTCCTCTCCGCTCCTCCCTCTTCCCTATTTTGGCCATGCTTCCTTGGAAAAGTCCTCCCTCTCACTGGGTTCTTTTCTTGCTCCTGCTTTTTTCCTTCCTGAGCTGGCTGCCTGCTGCCTGCTGGCACCTGCAGAGGTGATGGAGGAAGCTTGTGACAAAGGAAGAGTATGGAAGGAGGCAGCACAGATTCACTGAATCACAGACTGCCTGGGTTGGAAGGGATCTGAAAGGGAGATTCCACCCCTCTGCCATGGTCAGGAACAGCTTCCACTAGTCCAGGTTGTCAGAAACCTTCAAGCATTTCCAGTAGCACACTTGTAGCCCACCTTTCAGCCCCTCTGATTTGGAATCCCTTCCAAAACGTTTTCAGAGAAAGAGAAGCCATTAATTCCTCGGGATGAGATTGTGGAGTTTGCTGCACTTGCAGGTGTAGACATGACCAATGCATTTGGAAGGATCTTTAGGGAATTCTGACCAATTTTCTGTGACAAGAAGAGCAGAAGAGGGAGAAGACCAGCCTACACATGCCCTGAGTTTGTGTTTGTTTCCTGATAGGATAGTACTGACCAAAGCCAAACCTGTGTCCTATTTGCACTCCAAAAAGCTGATTCCAGCTTATTAACTTTTCTTGGCTTTTCTTTCTCACACAGAATCCTAGAAATTCTCAGTGTCCCAGCAAAGATGTTCGTCCCCTTCTGAAGCCCAGTAAAAAGATGTTCCAGATCACTGCAAATGTGGGAGCTGCAGGTGATCCAAGGGCATCCATGGGCAGCTACTCCCAGGCCTATGGAACCATCAGTAAATCTGCACTGCAGAGCCTTCCAATAGCAAAGGCCTCCAAAAACCCTGAGCAGTGACTGTGGAGATGTTCCAGACAGGTGAAGTACAGCTCATCCCTCAGCCCCTGACAAGGCAAGAGCAGCAGGGGAGAGCACACCAGGAGGAAATGCTTTATTCACTGCTTAGGACAATGTCCTCCTCTCCTCTGGACAAGCTCATGGGAAAGGGAATCCCACTCCTCTGCCTTCCATTCTCAGCAGGCAAGGACACAGCGTGTTTGCTCTCACACCCTGAGAACAGGGAATGCTGTCACTTCACACTCCTTGTTTGAATTACTGCAAAAACCACAGAAAACTGCATTATTCTGATACTTGAGTGGTTTTTAGACATATTCAGGGTCCAGGGGAACCTCCTGAAGTTCAGCAAGGCCTAGTGCAAGGCCAAGAAAATGCTCTGAAGGCTTGAGTCCATCTGCTCTGGAGATAGGCTTGGAGAACTGGAAGTGTCCAGCCTGGAGGAAAGAAGGCTCCAGGAACACCTCAGAGCCCCTTCCAGTGCCTAAAGGGGCTCCAGGAGAGCTGCAGAGGGACTTTGGACACGGGCCTGGAGTGATAGGACAAGGGGAATGGCTCCCCACTGCCAGAGGGCAGGGATGGATGGGGTGTTGGGAAGAAATCCTTCCCTGTGAGGGTGGTGAGGCCCTGGCACAGAGAGCCCAGAGAAGCTGTGGCTGCCCCTGGATCCCTGGAACTGTCCAAGGCCAGGTTGGGACAGGGCTTGGAGCAGCCTGGGACTGTAGAAGGTTTCCCTGCCATGGCAGGCAGGGGTTGGGCCTGGGTGACCTTTAAAAGGTCCTTTCCAACCCATTCCAGGATTCTTCAGCAGTCTGCCTAAATGGTGGATATTTTTTTGAGCAGAACGGGTAACTGTTCTCTGAAGACCTAACTCTTCACAGATAATCTTACAGCACTTCACTCATTTCTATGACTGTTCTAGGCTAGATGAACAGAATTCATTATGGTCTGGTTTTGTTAAAATCAAGTAGAAAAACATTTGAAATACAGGTGGGTTCTTCTATAATATTTAGCAGCTTCTCTAGTATGTAATATTTTAATAATAAATCCTTTATATTGCACTGCAGAAAATCTTTGTCTTTCAAGCAGCATTTGCTGTGTTGAGAGGGAAACTGCCTATTGGTAGGGCTGTCTTCTTCAATGAATAATTGGTCATTTTTATTGGTTTTGCTTTCTGAAAGCAAAGTTTCATGAGATACTATTGCTGAGACATCGTAAAGGTTGCCAGAACAGTGGGACTACAGGGAACTTTATATTCCTGCTTCAGTGATGATTTTGGATACATTTTCCTCATTAACTTGACGCTCTTGTCTCTGTCCCCGAGGATTTACTCTACCTGTGATGAATGATTGTTATTCCCCCCAGCTCTCTCAGCTGCTCCAGACCTGTCACCTCATGAACTCCACACTGCTTGGCCAAGGCAGGACTTTGGATGCTTATTTAAACTCAGACTCGCCTGAAAAGGCCTCCTAAAGCCAAGCCCTTCTCCATCAGTAGCACCTCAGCAGGTCTTTGAGCTCAGCCCCTAAAGCAGGTAATTCCCTTTACACAAGGGAACAAACCAGACCCCGCAGGCTCAGTAAACACAAAAGCTGGAGAAGATCAGAACCACAGATTTGGCCAAAACTTTGATTACAACTATTTTTTGTATGTAAACCTTCAAAAAGGTGCCTCCTGTGTCTGATCCATTGTGAGATACAAAAAATGTGTAACTGCACCTGAGAAAACAGAGCTTTAACTACTTTTTTCCAGTTAATACCTGTGTGTGCATCTGTATGKATTTATTTTTTCTGGCCCAAACTCAAGTACTGAATTTTCTGGTTTTCTTTGTTTTCTGAAATTTGAATGGTTTTTTTCTGCTGAAAATACTCCTTGGGTTTAACAGAGACTATCACTTAGTTTTGTACAGTAACAGAGACTTGTTTTTAAAGCACGTTGGCATTTTAATTGTTTTATTTGGAACATACTGTGATAAGGTTTGATACCACCTGACTTTATTGAGCAAACTGTGCCGTGGGAGGCTCATGCTGGATACATTTCTGCTCACTAATGAAGAAGAGCATTGCCATTGGGGTTTGTAGCCATCATTGACAAGTTTCTTCCTCGTTTCCCTGTGACAGTCAGTGATTAAATGGAATTAAATAGGATTTCTAGGATCATTTTTTGGTCTTGAAGGTCCCCAGGATTTTGGGCATGAATTTTCCCATTTTCTTGTCTTTGGCATCTGTGTCATATTCCTCTTCACTGGGACTCGTGTGCTCGTCCTTCTTGCAGAACACCTCAAACCTGCTGTAGACTCGCTTTTCCTTCCGCATGTTCTCCATCTTCTTCAGGAGGGTGTCTCTGTCCTCCGACGGCTGCCGCTGCAGGTTCCGCTTCTGGCTCCCAAAGCTCTCCGACCTGTGGATGTTGCAGCTTTTCTCCTTTTCCCCTTTTCTTTCCAAGCTTGTGGTGGACCTGGAGAGGTCAGGGTTGCTGGTGGATGGCAGCTGCTTGGCCAGCTCGGCTCTGTTCTTCTGGCTGTTGGCAGAGATCTGCTCCAGGATCACCTTGGTGTCGTCACGCAGGTTGCTGCTGTACAGGATGTTGGCTGTGGAGGATGGGAACCTCCCTTGCATTGTCTGGCTGCTCTTGGGGGGCAGTGGTGCTGTGAATTTGGGGGGTTTTTCCTCCTCCATTGCTTCCTGGCAGTCCCCTATGGATGATCGTTTGAGCACCACTGCCTGCTTGTCACATTTCCCACTCTCAGAAGCAGGTTCCTCCTCCAATTTCTTTTCACCCTTTGGGTTCAAAAGCTGCTTCAGCCGTAGTGACCCTTTTCTTAAAAACTCCATGGGATTTTGCTCTTGTTTTGAACAGTCTTCCTCAGATTTGTTGAGAGAGCTGTCAGACCCTTGACTTCTGGACAGGCTTTCTAGAACTGAGGATGTAGTACTTGTCCTCACCTGTGGTTTCTTCATTTCTGTGTTGACTAATTTTGGAGAGTCTTCTCTGAAGGCCACTCTGTCCTTCTTCTCTGGGAGGGCCAGTTTCTGAGTGTCTCCTACAAATATCAGGCTCTCCTTCTCTGGAAGAGGAGGTTTGTTCTCGATGGGGTAAAACCGGGATGACAGCTTGTCCACCTTAGTGCCAAGATGTCCCAGGGGATCTTTACTCAACGCGTCCCCAAGCTGGGGGGTGGATGAGGCCATTCCAAATGCTCTGTCCAAATCTCCATGCATCTTGTAAGTACTACAGGAGTCTTTGGAGTCCAGCACCCTGCTCTCCAGAATCTTATACTGCACAGATTTGGTACATTTCTTCTCCGTATTCTGAGATTCCTCCTGTAGGTAACCCGAAACAGCTTTGGTGTGGGTGACCGTGCCCCGTTCCATGTCCTTGCCCACAGCTTTGTACTTCTCCAGCAGCTCGGCCACTTTGGAGGAGGCAGCCGTCTTAATGGTTTCATTGTCCTTTGTTAACTCACTGGACATTTGCTCTTTTTGGATCATCTGCACCTTTTCTATTGTGGTGTTGGGCTGATCTAATTTGGCAGCACTGAAAATCAGAGAGGACCTAAGCCTGGAGCTCCTCTGGATCAAGGGATTTATCCTGGACCTGAAGGCATCTGGTTTCATGATCGAGGTTTCTTCACCTGCTCTATCAGAATCTGCAGATTCCTTGGCACTGTCAATTCCCAGTTTGGTACTGAAGGGTGTGGGGGGTTTGAAGGCTGGGATGAGGTCAGTGGGGTGCTTTGTCAGGGGATCCCCCAAAGCATCATTGTACGCCTCGGACTCCATCGGCATCGGGAGCCCTTCATCTGGTTCCGACTGGTACGCGCTGAGGTACGAAGAAATCCTCCAGTTCCGTAACCCCGTTCTGTTTTCCTGCGTGCTCTTGTCGTCATCCTGCTCTTCATCCTTGTCCTGTAGGAACAGGCGCTGCTCCAGGCTCTGCTTCTGCGTGGGAGAAGTCTGGCAAATGAATTTCTGTCCAATGTTCTGCCTCCGTAACATCATTCCCATGGGGCCGTTGCCCGCGGGGTTCAGCTGGTCGGAGCCGTGTCTCACCTCCCTGGAAGAATTGGAGGGCACGTAGTCCAGCCTCAGGGGGAAACCCTCCTGTGGGAAACTAGGCTCCAGTTCAGGGTATCGGGGTCCCTCTCCATAGTCTTCCAGTTCATTGAATCCCGGCCTCCCCCCTCGAATCCTCTCAAAGAATCCCTGAGGTCTGCCAGGAAGATGGGGATGTTCAAACTGGTACTGGTAGAACTGGTCCTTCTGGAAATGACTGGATTGGATTTTGAACTCGTCCATGTTGTTCATGAACATCTGCCGGGTGTACTGCTTGGCAGAAGCAAAATTTTCAAACGTTCCTTCTGCAAAACTGTGTCTCTTAAAAGCGTCCAGCTCCAGCTGCTTGGAACGGAGGAAGCCCCTGACGGGATCCATCTGGGAATTCTCCATTTCCACCTTTTTGTACATCCGCATGGCTGACCCCTCCACGGTGTGCCGCAGCATGTCGTCCCGCCGGAAATTGGACAGGAAGTACCTGTCCGGATCCACCCTGTCCATGAAGGAGGGGAAGAGATTCTCGTCCCTCTGGAACATCAGGGGGCCTTTCTTGGGGAAGAAAGGCATGTTATTGCCAAAGGGAGCCAGGGCGAACGTGTTCTCTGCCTTTGCCAGGACGTTGGCTGGAGGAACCAGAGGTTCTGACTGTGCAAACAAAATGCGGAATTCTTCATCAAAGCTGGCCACCAGCTCACCTTGGAAGATGTGTGCAATGCTCCTGTGAATCTTCTCAAAGGACCACATGAAACTGAAGAGAGAACAGAAGTGATGGAGTAACTCAGCTGTACCTGTTTTCATTAAAACATTTGCTCACCTGAAGCAAATCCTAAATTTTCTGGTTGGGTAGAAATAGGGCAAAGTAATGGCAGACAATTCCCTTGCAGCTGTGTGTTACACATGACTGTTCCCAACCTAACAGCTTGATTGATTTGGGATCACATCTTTGCAGAGAATTTTACAGGGCAGTAAATGATTTCTGTTCTAAAAAGCCAGTCAGTCATGTCAGCCAGAGTGAGCTGATGATAATCCTTGTGTGAAGCAGATGTTCCTGTCTTTAGCACTCTCAGTAATGACCTGGACAACAGTCAGTGTGTCCTCTCAGCACCTGGCAGGTGACACCAGTCAGAGGGACCCCAAAGGCTGGGAGATGTGCCAGCAAAACCTCCAAAAAAGACAAACCCAAGATCTTACTCCTGGGGTGGCACAGCCTTTCCACCCACACAGTTTGAGGGGACTGAACAGAAGGAGCTGGGCTGGAAATGGGGGAGGAAGATGTTCATTGTTATGGTGTTCATCTTCCCAAGTCAAGCTCTGCTTTTTTTTCCTGCTTGCTGAGCAATGGGAAGCAGGGAAGGGATCCCTTACTTTGCCCTGCCTGTGTGTGCAGGTTTGCTGCAGCTGTTAAAACTGTATCACAACCCAGGAGTGTTCCCACCTTTACAGTTCTCTCTACCACATCCTGCTAGGAATGATAAGGGACACCTTTCTAAGGCTTGGCTGCCTGCTGGGCTTAACCAAAACCCTTAGAATTACTGTCTCTTTTTTTTCCCACAGATTTGTTAATTCTGAACGTGAACGAAGCTTGGTTTGGGTTGTCTGGGCTCAAGGCCTTCTTCAGATGGTGTATCTACTTCCACTGCAAAATGGAGTATTTTTCCCAAAAAAATGCTACTCAGTGTCCTTACTCAGTGAGCAAAACTTGTGTCCCTGATATCCATGTGGAAGTGCCAGAATGCTGCTTTACCAATTCACCAGCCTGTCTCTCAGAATCCCAGACAGGTTTGGGTTGGAAGGGACCATCACACCTTGTTTCACCCCTTCCACTAGCTCAGGCTGCTCCAAGCCTTGGTGAGCCTCATCTTGAACGCTTCCACAACTTCCTAYTTCAGAAATGATACAACATTGGAAAGCCCAAAGCCATAGGAGTGTGGCAGAAGTAGTCCTGAACAATTTACTTGATGCTCTCATAAACRAGAAATTATCCAATTGGAACAGTTAGTTGTTTGGTACAGCATCAAATATGAGTAATTCTTTTCAAACACCAGGGAAAAAAAMCAAAGTGAAATCTTACTGTCATGGAATGTGCACTTTAATCAGATTCTTACAATTTTTTCTTCATATACTGTGGTTTTAAATACCCTTAATTCTATTTGCTTAACTTCCACCATGAGAAGCAACTCATGGTAGGCTTGGATCGACCTGGCCTAGAAGTTTCCCTGCCAACAGCACGGGGAGAAACCATATGAGCTTTAGGATCTGTCCAACCCAAACCATTCTGTGATTCTATGATTACATTCTCAGAGCATGGCAGGTGTTTATCCCATCACCCTTTTAATATGTGAAGGAGAAATTCTTCTACTGCAACTCACTAAAAACATTTATTCTGCCAGAAATTAATGCTTTAGAGCTGGTAAGATTGTTATTCCCAAAAGGATGGTAATGTGTTAATGGCTGATCTCAATCCTAACTAAAATGACCCACCACTAAAATCACCCACCTCTCTGTTGCCCAGAGCAGCTGTGGCTGCCCCATCCCTGGAAGTATCCAAGGCCAGGCTGGATGGGGCTGGGAGTAGCCTGGGGATAGTGGAAGGTGTCCCTGCCCATGTGGGGCTCTGGGGGTGGAACAAGATGAGCTTTAAAGTCCCTTCCCACACAAACCATGCTGTGATTTGATGATTCTGTGAGTGGAGGTCAAAGTTCATTTGGTCCAGGCTAAGATGCAAATCTTACACTCCTTATGCTATGGCAAATTCTCCCTGGGAATCAGATGGGAGCTGAGCTCCTCTGCAGCCAGCCCCATGCACAAAGCACCTGAGTCTCTCTGAGCTGGACAGGGCTCCTCACCTGTAGTTGCCACTCAGCACCACCATGCAGTCCACCAGCAGGAACTTCTCCTTCAGGTGCCCCTTGAAGGACATCCCCGTGCGGCAGTAGTAGGTTGGGCCAGACACTGTCCTCACCCTCAGGAACTGCAAACCAGAAAGGCACAGACTCAGATGGGACCCTCATTCCCTCCCCTGCCCTCCTTCCCTGCCTCCTTTTAACCCCATCCAGCCCCACTGGGGTTATCCAGCTCCAGTGGTTCTGCCTGCACACACTGATGTACAAACCCCTTTCTCAGCACTTCTCCAGCCCTCACCCCRTGTCGTGCCAGCTCTCCTGACTTTCTTCACACTCATCTTTCACCAGGTTCTCCCCCTTCTCAGGTGTTTCCTGCCATACTGGCCCTCTGTGTGCAGGACACACCCCCTCAGGACACCCATCAGGTAGGGCAGGTCTTTGCTCACCTCCACATAGTTGAGGTTGACTCTGCACTTGGCAGCTGTGTCGAGGAAGAGCTGGGAGTTCATTTCATCCAGCAGGATGTAGACAGGCACCCGGCGAGAAGCAGCCTCCAGCACCTCAAACAGCAGATCCACGTCGGTGAAAACGTCCATCACGATGGCCACCACCTGGGGAAGGGATGCAAGAAGGACTCATGAGCCTCTGTGCTGCCTCATGCCCTGACCACCCGTGTATCCCAGCTTCTCACACCCCAGAGCTGCCCTGTCCCCATTTCAGCTTCCTTTTGGAACAGGAAACATCCCAATTAAAGRTCCCCTTAAGCACTCTGGGCCCTGGACTGGAAGGTGAATTTCTGTCCAGGAAGGTGCATGTTCTGTGTATGCAGGTGAGGGGAAACCTCCCTGAGTGCTTCCCAACTCATCAATCAATTAATTCCATGAATTTTTTGGCCGTGTTATCACACTGGATGGTGTATGGAGCTGCTCCCCCCACTCCAACACCCCCGTGCCATTTTTAGGTAACTTCCTGGCCAGCATTCAGGCAGCCATTGCTCAGCTGCATCCATGTGCTGATTTTATGGGAAGAGCTTCACAGCTTCACCTTCCGGTCCTTCTCAGCTCCCTGAGTGCAAATACTTGATGGAAAGGGCGTAAGGAAGGAGTGAAACTCTTCTCAGTGGTGCCCAGGGAGAGGACAAAGACAAACTGAAACAGGAAATTACAGTTCAGTTACAGAAAAGCCTCTGGGACTGTAAGGAGACCATCAGCATGGGAACAGGCTGTCCAGAAAGGTTTAGTGTCCACCTTTGGAGATGCTCAATGACACATCCTGAGTGACTCTCTCTAACTGACCTCCTYGGAGCAGGGGGTTGGATAGGACCAGCTCTAGAGGCCCGTTCCAATCTCTAATGTTTTGGGACTCTGTGAACTCTTGGTGTGTTTTAGCAAGGCCTAGGACAGGGTGCCCTGACAGCAGAGCARAGACAAGCTTTAGTGCAGTCAATGCTGGATTTGAATCATCCTGCTCCTCTGTCAGGTTCTGGAAGCAAAGTTCAGGAAATTAGCAGAGGACCTGATGTTCCTCAGCCTGGARAAGAGAAGGCTCCAGGAAAACCTTAAAGCCCCTTCCAGTGCCTAAAGTGGCTCTGAGAGCTCAGGAGGAACTTTGGACAAGGGCCTGGAGTGACAAAATAAGGGGAGTGTCTTTACACTGCCAGAGGGCAGAGTTAGATGAGATATTGGGAAGAAATTGTTCCCTGTGAGGGGGATCAGGCCCTGGTACAGTGTGCCCTGAGCAGCTCTGGCTGCCCCATTCCTGAAAGTGTCCAAGACCAGGTTGGACAGGGCTTGGAGCAACCTGGGCTAGTGCAAGGTGTCCATCCCCACAGCAGGGAGGTGGAACTGGATGAGCTTTAAGGTCCCTCTGACCCAAACCACTGCACTATGATTCTCTATCCTGATGCTTCTCTGGCACAGGTGTGGTTTTACCTCTGCCCTAGCTGGGCTCTCCCTGTCTCACCTGCTGAGCTGCTCGGATCATCCTGCGAGCCTCCTCCTTGATGCTGGGGTTGTCTGGCGGGGGTGGCTGCACCAGTGTTGTCACCTCTGTTCCCCTGAAGCCAAAGACCATCGGCCAGCCCAGGTCGAGCTCAGGCACGGCCAGGTCTGAGTTYATGGGCCAGTAAGTCCCGGAGGACCCGTCCATGTCATTGTCCCCCGCTGTGTCCGTGCTGCCCTCCTGGTTGGCGTACTGGGGCTTCTGGAGGTTCTGGATGATGTGCTCCACCTCGGAGCCACAGAGGAAATCTGGGGCCGCCTCCTCGGCCAGGAAGCGCTGGTAGCTCTCCTTGCCCTCCTCCGTGAGCACATCCAGGGCCAGGCGGTAGTACTCCTTGTAGTGGGGGGGAAGGTAGTTGGGGTCCAGGGGGTTGTCCCCCTGTGAGGAGCTTTGGGATCGACGAGCCATCGGGGGAGGGAGAGCTGGAGGGAAACAAAAAACATCCCTGAGATGCAGCAGTGTCATGGCAGCAACACATCCAACACATCCCCCTCAGGGAGCCAAGGCAGAGATTAAAACAACATGGAGCAATGCTGGAGAAAGTTCAATCCAAAGGCATGGGAGACTAAAATTAGGCAGAGGTGTGAGTCACTTAACCATTACCTTGACATAGTTCACTGTTTTGGGCCAAAATATGGAACAAATCAGCCAGGCAGCCCTGGGATAATCAAGGCCAATGCATCTAACAGAATGATCAACTTTCTCCTTTAGGCTGCTGGTTGCTAAGCTTCAAGTTATCATTTGTTTAAAAGTCAAGAGCAAAGCTCTAAGTGGTTATTATCTACACCCCATTAAAATTAATTTCCAAATGCTACAGAAGTTATTTACTATGTGTAATGTGGCTCTAAACCAAAAGCACCTGCCTGAACACAAGGGCACCCTCTGGACCCTCACAGGTTGGGTTATCACCACCTCAGCACATGAACAAAGCAGGTCGTGCAGGGGTGTCCTGCTGGGGTAACACAGCCAGAAGGCAGAGGAGTCTCCATGAGATGAATGAAGAAGTAAAAAACAAGGGATGTGATCACTTCTTCAGTCTCCTCATGTTAAGAAAAAACAGAGCTGAAAGGGGCTCACATGCAATATTTGCTAATTGTCTATAGGGGACAATTATTTGAGACTATAGACAAATCTGATTGTAACCCACCTTTGACAGGAAAGTTTGTTGTGCCACAACAGTAGAATCTGACTGATCCACAAAATGCTCAAAGCACTTTGGCTTTATACTCTGAACTAATGTCAAGGCTGGAATGTTCTTTTCCTGCATCCCACCACTGAGGTGCCAGCAGAGATTTCCTCCTGATCCCCAAAGAGTGAGTGACTCCTGCTGAGTGGTGTTACTGAGTGAGCACAGGAAGTGAGGGTCGCTGCTGTYGCTGCCATCCAACACATCTGCTCCCAAAATGGGAGGGATTGCCATGGCCCGGGAGAAGATCAAACCTCACACTCACACTATCACTCATCAGGAGCTGTAAGGATAAACCAGTTTCAAGTTCTTACCCAACCACCTGCCCAGCACACAGCAGTGCTGTGTTACTCCTGCCTCAATCTCCCACAAATTACTCCTGCTCCAAACTGGAGCTCCTGGTAAAGCTGTGTGATACAACAGGAAAAATTACAGTCTTAATGTAAGGATAAGAAAATCCAAGAGCTCCATATGTGAGGTACTGCAACAGATACTCATCTCTACAGTTCTCACGTGCAGCTGCCTATACAGTCTGAATTGTCTGCATTTATCTACCCTCTCTAATTCTGACTTATTTTCTCTGTGTAAGAGGAGAAAGTACAGAGCACTCCAGTATGTATCTCTGGTGGAAGGTGCCCCTGCCCATCACAGGGGTGTGGAACAAAATGGGCTTTAAGGTCCCTWCCCACTCAGACCATCCTGGGATTCTGTGATTTTAGGATGCTCAAGTCACCAATGTTCCTGCTTTTAACTATTTCAACAGTGTAATTTTAAGGACTTGCTCCCACGTGCCATCAATCTTGGACAGAAGAACAACATATCCAACTCATTCATACATTACCCAGGAAGGGGATAGAGGTCCCACAGCAAGCTGCTCACACTGCTCAGTGATGGGAGCRTGAGAGACAAAGGACCAAGTGCAGCGTCAAACRGAAGAACTATCAGAAGAACCCTCTGGTACTGCTGGGCAATTAAAACAGCAGAGGAAAGGTCATGCTGGTGAAGTGGCAAAGCAATTTTATATTGATTAATATAATTATTTCACTACAGTTATAAATGAAGAGGGAGAAGACTGAGCTTTAAATAAGCATCAAGGAATACTGACTGTTACTGGGCAGGACCACTGAAAACAGCAGCACTACACAGGTTCAGGAGGAACTCACAGCTGGAGTGGGCTGGGGATATGGATGTTTTATTCCTCAACTCCCAAAAACAGAGGCTTGTGCCTGAACTCTGATTCCTCAGTCTAGAGGAGACATCTACAAACTGTGACCAGGGCAGCTCTGCTGCCAGCACAAGGACCAAAAGGACAGAGGATGAACCTGGCAGGTTCAGAGGGACACCAGGAACCCCCTGTGCTCAGCTGGGCTGATCTGGGAGAGCATAGATGGGGGTCAGGCTCTGCTCCCAGTGTTTACAGTCACCTGAGCCTCCCAAGGGGCACTGAGTACATCTGTGAATAAGCAGGGAAAATGGCACCAGTGAAGAGGTAAATTTGATGTGAAAGCAAACTGCTCCTCATGGGCTTCCCTGAGACACTGGGAGAACATGGACACGGAGCTGGGGGTGTCCTGATATCACTGAACCCAGCAGTGAGGGTGGGCTGCTGGCCTGGAGGATCAGGGGGAGCCTGCAGGGGATGTTTGGAAGGGGCCTGGAAAAGACACATAGCTCATAACTGTGAAATAAAAACCAGAAGTTGTGTTTGCGTCCCCACAGGTGTCTGCCCCAGCTCTTTATGTGTTCCATGGCTTGGGGCCACCTGGTCTGGTGGAAGGTGTCCTTGCAGAGCATGGAACAAGAGGAGTCCCTTCCAACCCAAACCATCTCGTGCTTCCATGATGCCATAAATTGTTGGCATCCTTTAATTCCCTGGGTTGCAACAAGAACACCACCATGTTGATGAATTCTCAGTTTGCACGAAAAACGCTGGTTTATACATATAAGTAAATAAATAAATAGCTATATACACACACATACATATATATATACACAAACACACAAAATTCTGGTTATTTCATTTATCTTCCAAAATCCTTCCCTATCAGGTAAAGCAGAAGGGAAGAAAGCACCTGGAACCCCAAAGGATATTTATGACCTTTTGTCACTTTGGTGGATGTAAGTTCAGGTCAAGGAATAAATGAAATTTCTCCTGCAACAGCCCATCTTGCTGACTTCAGATGTATTCTGCACTTAGTTCATGGATTTTTATAATTTTGTTTTGCTCTGTTCCAGCCCCTGGGATGACCTGCTTGCAGCTGGCAGAGCTCTGAGGCCCTGGGTCAGATTTGGTGTCATGAAGCTGCTGACTGCCAGGCCAGTTCTCCAGTTCTGGATCAAACCATCCACTATTTGGAAAGCAATTCCTCTCCCAGTCAGATGTAAGCAATCACATGCCACTTCTGACTGATATTTGTGTACCAGAGGGAGGTTTCTAAGACAGAATTGGCTTTTAAACTCCTGTCTTTTCACTTCTCTCTCAACTAGTCTTGCTCCATTCCAAGTGTGTCCATTATCCCAGTGCAAGGCTGGATTTGGTGGAGGAGCAGTTCACATGCCTCAGGAAACAGGAGATTGATAACTCACTGTGCCACATTGCCCTGCTATTTTTTTATTCCAGAACTGTGTATTCCATGTATTTTGTAGGGCATTCCATGCTTTAAGCCTTGGTTCCTTTTAACCAGAGCTCAGGGAGCACAAGGTCAGGTTTCCCCTCAGAGGGACAGGAGCCTGGACACACACCAGTTATTAGAGTTATCAGCTCTCTTCTTCCCTGATGGCTGCATTCTCCTTGGTCAGAGGCACCTAAAACAACCTGCAGGAGACTGAGGGGAGACTTCAGTGCACTCCACAACCCCCTCATTAGAGGAAGAGGAGGAGCAGACACCGATCTCCTCTCTGGGGTGACCAGTGACAGGACCCGAGGGAGCAGCTGCAGCTGGATCAGGGGAGGGTGAGGCTGGAAATTAAAAAAAGGTTTTTCCCCAGAGGGTGGTTGGGCACTGGAACAGGTTCCCTGGCAGAGTTCAAGCATTTGGACAACATTCTGGGGCACAGGGTGGGACTCCTGGGGGTGGTCCTGTGCAGGGCCAGCAGCTGGGCTCGATGTGTGGCCCCTTCCAACTCAGCTTCCTCTGTGATTCTGTGACTCCAAGCAGGGGTTGGCTCCTTGCTTGAACTTTACCTGCAAATCTATTTCCTGCAGCTTCTTTCACCCCAGAAAAAGACAAATGTTCTATTTCTGGAATTCTGAACGATCAAAACTGTGAAAGAAACTGAGCCACGAACTGAAAATACCCCAAATGTAGATTTTCAGCCTGTAAGTACTGATTAATAGASAATTTTACTTACTTACATGCTTGTTTATTTTATTTAATTAGGAATTTCATTTTATTTTAATTGCTTGTCCCATTTACAAAATCTTCTGACATGAGTAATGAGGATTTGAGGGAGAAATGGAATGCTAAAAAGAGTAAGGTGTGGCAATTTGCTTGGGGGTCTTTATAATGGGTAACAAAATTTTTCTTTATAATGGGTAACAAGATATTCTGTGTGCAGTTACAGCTCAGGCACTAAACTGTCAGTGGGTACAGGAGGAGAGGAGCTCATGCCAAGCCAGCACCTGCAGCTGTGAGACATGTTCAGCCAGAGGGAACCCTGAACATCCCTCCTTCCATTCCCATGACAATATTGGAAAACTAAGGTCCTGAGGCCCCTAGTCCAAAAACCCTGCAGTGCACCTCCAGAAGGGAAGAGGAAAGCTCAAGCACATCACCAATGTCCTCCACACCTTCAAGAGCCACAATTTTACCAGGGAAAGCTTCCCATGAAGAGTGGGAGAGAACTGCCCCAGCATCAGACAGGAAAGGAAAGGAATCCTGTTACATCCTGACAATATGACCTGGGAAAAAATTCCAGCAATTATCTGAAGCTGGATGTTTTGAGCAGAAAACACCAATACAGGACCCAGGACATTCTTCAGACCACTGAGCAACATCCCTGCTGATCCTGCAGCCAAGCCCCTGGTGCTTCAAGGAAAGAAAAATTCCAGAAGGTAAATTAGGCAGCAAGGGGGGAAATCTACCTCTCCCCATCACCCAGCCCTTAGGCCTTGGGAAAGTCACTATAAATAAAGTGCAAACAAGCCATGGCCAGGGCAGCAACTGAGGTGCTCACACACAGGCTCTCCAGGGCACCTGGGATGCCCGAAGTTACCTGGCCTGGCCTCCAGCCACTGCTGAGGAGGCTATGGGTCTCTGCACAGCAGGTGYCACACCTGCTGAGCTTCAGATGCCCAAAGGCACCTGGAATGTTCCAAAACCCCCAGGTTTCAGAACCAGGATTACTCCTCCAGGATCAGTGACCAAATGCATATGTACAATGTGCCTACCTGCACCCCCTTACAGATAATATCCAAGAAATATAGGATAGGATTCATCTTCTAACAGACATGCTCATGTTTGGCCAAATACTCTCTTAATTTTTCTCCCAGACATTAACAAATCAGCCTGCTAAAGCCTCAGTGCTCGGACCTCAACTGTTTTAACTCTGAGATTCCCCCTTACCCTGTCACACAATCCATCCTACCAAGATCCTGCTTGGAACTGTCAGTGCTCTATACCAGAATCTACCAGAGGATGGGAGGCAGCTTTGACAGAAGGATGAGTCAGATTTTGGGGACACACTCCTCCCTGTGAGGGTGGTGAGCCCTGGCACAGGCTGCCCCGTCCCTGGCAGTGTCCAAAGCCAGGCTGGATGGGGTTTGGAGCACCCTGGGCTAGTGGAAGGTGTCCCTGCCCATGGCAGAGGTGGGGGACTGGATGAGATTTAAGGTAATTCCAACCCAAAACATTCCATGATTTCTCACTAATATCCCATCTAAACTCTGTCCTTTGGCAGTGGGGAGCCATTCCSTCTTGTCCTGTCACTCCAGGCCCGTGTCCAAAGTCCCCCTCCAGCTCTCCTGGAGCCCCTTTAGGCACTGGAAGGGGCTCTGAGGTGTCCCCAGAGCTTCCTCCAGGATGAACAGCCCCAGCTGTCCCAGCCTGGCTCCAGAGCAGCAGGATTACAGCCCACACTTACACAGTTYTACTTCTTCAGACATTCTAGAAGTCTGTTACCATTATTTGGCATTTCATGCATTTCTCTGCTATCCTAAGTGATCATTCTACGAAATTATGTCCACAAATTTAGAAGCATCACCACTCATGATCAGAACCTTTAGAACCAAACCTGCAAAATTTAGTTTCTCCCCAAGAAATCCTTCTCCTAATGCAAAGGCTGGGACAAGCATGAGCACGGACAGGTACACAGAACRGTGTGGAAGGAAGCAGAGAATCTCCCGAGCTGGAGGGGACACACAAGGGCCACCAAGCCAAACTCCTGGCCCTGCACAGGAAGCCCCAAGAAGCGCACAGAAGGAAAGTGGTGTGAGCACTGCTGGCACTCTCTGGGCTGGTGGCTGGGTTTGGCAGGAGGAAGCTGCAGGAGAACAGAAGGCAGCTGCTCTGTGGCTGTGTGCAGCAACTCCTCCCATGCTCGGGGGCAGCGGATAAAGGAGAGCACGAAGCAGCTTGTTGGAAACCCAGAGTGGGAGATGAAGGCCCATGGAATGGGCTGAGGAGAAGCAGGATCCAGGTCTGCTCCGCCGGTCTGCTGGGCTGTGCCAAAGGCACTGCACTGCTGCTGCTGCTGCGTCAGACACTGCACTGTGGCTGCTGCTGCGTCAGACACTGCACTGCTGCTGCTGCAACTGCTGCATCAGACACTGCGCTGCTGCTGCTGCTGTGTCAGACACTGCACTGTGGCTGCTGCTGCGTCAGACACTGCACTGTGGCTGCTGCTGTGTCAGACACTGCACTGCTGCTGATGCTGCGTCAGACACTGCACTGCTGCTGCTGCTGCTGTGTCAGACACTGCACTGCTGCTGCTGCTGCGTCAGACACCACACTGTTGCTGCTGGCGTGCTGTGTCAGACACTGCCACTGCTGCTGCTGCATCAGACATCTGCACTGTTGCTGCTGTTGCTGCTCCTGCCTGTTGCTGTGTCAGACACTGCACTGCTGCTGCTGCTGCTGTGTCAGACCACTGCACTGCCTCGCCAGCTTGCTGCGTCCAGACACCACACTGCTGCTGCCTGCTGCTGTGTCAGACACATGCACTGCCTGCTCACAGCTGCTGCATCAGACCACTGCAACTGTTGCTTGCTGCTGCTGCTGCTCCTGCTGTGTCCGACACTGCACTGCTGTGGCTGCTGCTGCAGCTGCAGTGGTACATGGGGAGTCCCAGTGGAGTCACTCCCCTCCACAGCCAAAAATCCATCAGGAGGAGAGGAACAGGTGGAGAGGAAGGAGCAGGCAGGTCTCAGCCATCCCTATGCTATGATCAAGGCGGGGGTGAGGAGGGGGTCTCTGAGGGAAATCTCCCTTCAGCTTGGCCTGAGATCTGCCTCTGTTCCCACTGGTATAAACAGGAGTGACTTTACTGGCTGTGATTCCTATCACACACATTCAGTTTTGAGATTCCCAAAAGCTGTCAGACCCCCCTAATAAAGGGAAGAGTCAGATGTGGTCACAGCCTGCAGATTCCTCCACACTGAAAAACACTCAACCACATGGAATATTTAATGTAAGGAAAAGTGGCTGGCAGATGAAGCTGGAGGTAAAAACTGTCCCTTTACCTCCGGATTCATTACAGGAGCAGAAACTGGGAAAAGCACAGAYCTGTTGACATGGGCAGCATTTGGTACCTGCCCATATTATGTTCCATTTCAACAGACTTTTACTGTTTTTTTCCTAACAGAGCAGCAGGAAATCACAAATTCAGACTCGCTGTGATCACCACAAAGCCCTACGGATTAAAATAAATAAATAAAAGGACCTGCCTTTCTCCAGAGCCTTTGTGCCAGGTGTGAATCAAGGGTGCTGGACCGTGTTTGCCCAGTCTAAGCAAAAGGGAACCGGCTCAGTGCTCCCTTTGTCTCTCATCTGCTGTGCCTGGTGCCAGCCCTGCTGATGCCTCAGCACCTGGGGCTGGCTCCATCCCTGTGCTGACTCCAGTGCTTGTTGTTACGTGTTCTGCCTGCACAGCCAGTTCCCAGGCTGCCTCGCTCAGGTGATCCCTCCCTGGCTGGACCTGCTCCGCTGCTTTGGGACACTCCCAGGAGCYCAGGCTGCCTGGAGCACCCAGGAAGGAGCTGCCTGCGAGGAAGCAGGGCTGGATCCCAGAGTCTGCAAAGGGCTGGGAAGAGCCAAGCTGTTCCCCAGACCCCTTACGTGCAAGTACAGACAAAAGTTCCTGGGCTCAATCACCTCATCTTCTCACTGCCCTACACAGCACCAAGAAAGAAAGGCAGCACAGACAGACTGGTTTTTAGGCACACTGCTCAGCCAGGCACAGACCCCTCTGTGCTATCAACACTTAAAGGACTTCTGAACTATGGGCAAGAAATGAATCACGGAATTTTGATCCCTGTGATGGGCCTCACCTGGCCCGTACACCACATTCAGTGGCATCACTGACATCTCTTAGGGTGGGCTGTGAAAAGAATTCATACTTCCAAAATGGCTCTATACACAAAGTTTACAAATCAATTATTTAAAAAAAATATTTGGCCTCAAAAAAATAGGAAAGATCCTATGCAAACAAACTGCTGATGTTCTGGGAGGGTTGGGTTTAGGAGAGGACAGCAATGCCTGAGGGAAAATGACTGGAGCAGACATGGTGACAATGAGACATGGAAAGTGTTAGCTTGCTCTCAAGAAAATGTACTTGGTAAATGATCTGGGAAGGGACCTGCCTCCTCGAATATGGTTTAAGGTGTGGGGTTTTTAATTCTGCACTGTGTGATGGAAGGACAAGCCASTGCCTTCTGATCTTGCTGCAGAGGAAGAACCTGTATGAACAGCAGGACATGCTCGTCCTCTCCAGAAGCTGCTTCTCACTTTCTGTTCCAAGGGTTGAACTTCTCCTGAAAAGGATCCTGCCAGTCTTACAGGGGTGCAGAACCTGTAGTTCTGAAGTGTAGCCCAGAATTTCCTGCTTTGGTCAGAACATGGAATTGTACAAGAGCTGGGGCAAAGAGGAAGCTGCCCAGAGAAGCTGTGGATGATTCCCCATCCCTGGAAGTGCCCAAGGCCACCTTGGATGGGGCTGGGAGCACCCTGGGCTGGTGTAAGGTGTCCATGGCAGGGGGTTTGAGGAGATGGTCTTGAAGGTCCCTTCCAACCCAAACCGTTCCATGGCTGCATGGTAATGGATGCTGGACACCTTCCCATGAACTGCTCTTCTCACCAAGCAGGGCTCAGGCACATTCCTCACAACAGGACAGGGAAAAACGGCAAATAACCTCGACTAGGCACTTTTTTAGCTACAACTGCCTCTGCCAAGTCCTAATTCTTATCTTTTCTCTTTCCATTCTTCTCTCTGCATTTCCTGCTGAGTCTTACCCTGTTCTCCTTCTCAGTGTCCTCTTCAGGCAGTAGGCTTAAAGCCTGGGTTAGTGTCAGAATTTCTGGTTGGAATTTGTTATTCCTGTTACAATGCCATAAAATACTCCCAGAGCTTCTCCTTTGGTCATCTGAACAGCTGATTACTCCATGTTAATCATCTGAGAGAATGTCACCCCATTCTTCACTCTGGATGGTCTTAGGTGGATCTCAGTCATCATTAAAAAACAGACAGTACCTCTGCCAGCTGCTGGGAGTTTCACTGCAGAAGTTTTGGCCATCAGATGAGAAATTGCTTCAATTAATCAACTTTTCACTGAGTTTCCAGAGATGGCAGCTGCACTTTCTGTGCTCATACCTATGGCAGCTGACCCTGATAAAAGGCTCCAAGAACACTTTCTGTGTCTCAGGTGAGCAGTGAATGCCCTGAATGCTGCAGGCACGTGGCAGAGTAGAACTGGTGCCTGGTCTGCATCTCCAAAACCCACTGGACTCTCACTCATCTCTGCTTACTAGGGCAAGGGATCCCACAGAGCATTCTTTGCTGGAGAATCAGAAAGTGGCCAGACATTCGGGATATCCAGGGGATCTTTCTGCAGGCCAGAGGAAGGGAAAAGCGGCGGAAGAATTACATGTTGTAATTTTCTTTCTGAAGTGGTTGCTGAGACACCTGTCAACGTGTCCCACAGTGGCAGCACGTGAACCTGTCAGCCTTAACTGTCCCATGCAGCAAGGGTACAGAGTGGACAGGGAAACCTGAGCTGTGGGGAGCACCAGCACAACACCTGATGTTTACAGCAGCTGGAAATGAAATGTCATCCTGCAGGCAAAAGGCTTCTCTTAGCAGATTATCTGAATGATCACGGAGTCCTTTGCATTGGAAAAGCCCCCTGAGATCCTTGAGTCCAATGGCTCTCCCAGCACTGCCGAGGCCACCACTACCCCATGTCCCAGTGCCACATCTACCATAGCAATGCTCGTGTCACATTCACTATCCTGCAGCCAATCCCTTCCCTTGGGTTTTTATTCAAAAGGTAGCAAGTATAAGGAAGTCTAAAATTTAAAAAAAAGGACAATCAGTGTAAGGTCTAATTTGGGGGAGAACCATGTGCTGCCCTTGACTTTTACTTCCCCCATACACTGATTTTAGAAATGCACTCATCAATCTCCTCTTCCTCATTAAAATTACAAAAATCCAGCACATAGGGCCTGATAAGCAGTCCAGACGTGTCCCATGTAACTGTAAAATGCAAAGAATTCCAATCCTGCAGGGTTTGGAGGTGAATTTCCATTGCCTGGAAAGTTTTGGTTGCCAGAAAAATGATGTCTGGAACATGGGTAAATCTGTCCTGAGCCACAACCCTGCTCTGACACGAGCATACAGACATTTCCACACTTACAGAATCTCAGAATCAGAGACTGATTAGAGTTGGATTAGACAGGTCAGAGTTGGAAAGGACCTTCAAACCCATCTTGTTTCACCCCCAATACCTTCCAATAGACCAGGTTGCTCCCAGCCCCATCCCAGTCTTGAAACTTCCAGGAATGGGGGAACAACAACTTTTTTTTTGGCATGCAATTTCCCCTAAACCATATGAAGAGCAAGACCTTTTTACTCCCTCAGAATACTCCTACTGCCAGGTCACAGCAAATCAAGCTCTCTTTTTACACCTCAAATGCAACTATGAAGTCCCTCGGGTAAATAGGAGTGAGACCAAAATGAAAACAACTTTCTCTCCCTAAAATGCAGCTCCCATGTGTCCATCTAATGGGGTTGGGACACATTGTGCCCTCCTGCCTCCTGATCCAGGGAGAACATCTGCACAGGGMACTGGTGCTCAGCACTGCTGCCACTGTCACTGCTCCACTTTGGGGCAGTTTGCTGTTACTGACCTATTTTCAGCCTCTCTTGCAGCTGAGATTATTGCAGCTTCCACAAATTAGATGTTTTCAGCAGCAGAAGGATGTGATCAGTACTTCTGTTCCTTCACAGGTGCCTCTTCCCTTTCTAACTGTTCTAGATGGAGAACCCAATCCTCAGGCCAGGCGAGATCGACAATTGACCCCTATTGACCCTGGCCAATTTAGAGTGAGCAACACAGAACCATCCCCTTCCTGTCCTCACACACCAGTCCTAAGGTCTGTCAGGCTCACACCTATGGAAAACTCAGCAAGTGCTAGCCCGTGTACGCCTGTCCACACGCATCTGTCCCTGCTCCTGCCTGTACGTGCACGGCTGTGCCAGGGCTCGTGGGCCGTGTCAGCACTCAGAGCACACCCAATCCCTGTGTGTGGAATGCAGGGGCCTTGGGAGCTGCTTCCCGGCTCCGTGCCCAGCACATCCCCTCTGTCCCAATCTCCTGACCATACATTCCTACAGTGTTCCTGGTCCAAACAGGAGACCGGCTTGGGCTTTGTTATGGGGAGCTCAGTCAGGCTGCAAGACTCTTCCCAAAGAATGAGGCTGAGTTTGGGAATATCCACTCCTGAGGGATTTCTCAAAGAACAGGCACAATTGTATGAAGTGTTTGATAAGCAATTTTGATCTGAGGACAGAAGGGTCCCTTCCCTTTCCATGCCCAACACAGCTGGGACATTCCAGGTCCCTTCCCTCACCAGCTCCAGTCCCTGCTGCCTGTACTGGGATGTTCTGGGTCCATTCCTTTCCCCTCCCCAGACCCTGCTGCCAGCACTGGGACGTTTTGGGTCCATTCCTCTCCCATCCCCAGACCCTGCTGCCTGTACTGGGACATCCTCTGGCCCCCCTTGCCTCTCTCATCTCCTTCTGTCTCTCTCCCTTCCCGCCATCATGGCGTAACTGGGAGCTCCTGCCACTGGAGCCCTCCCAGATAGAAGCAGCAACCTCCTGCCCATGGATTGCCTGTGGAATTCCCTGTCCCAGATGCCAGTCCTGTGCAGAGGAGCAGGACAGGCCCTCCCCAGCCCTTGCCCTCCACCTCAGGCAGCCACACAGGTACCCCAGGAGGTACCTGCCCTTCTCCTACCTTACCAGGGAAGCCGGCCAGCTGGTGGGCAGGTAGTGGGTCGCCCTCTGGCTCAGGCGGCCATGCAGGTACCCACGAGGTCTCCACCCTTCTCTACCTTCCCAGGTGAGCTGGGGCAGGTGGTGGGTCACTGTCTGCTCACTTGGACGTGCCTGCAACCTGATTCACCTGGGAGCCAGGCGAGCGAGGCTCCACCCAGGGCAGAGCGGGGGTGAGTAACAGCGAGAGAAAGGCAAACTCCGGAGAGCTGTTCCCTCCCCAGGCGCGCAGGGAGCCAGAGATAAGGGCTGCGCATTCCTGAGCCGCCGGAGGCCTCTCCCTTCCGTCTGCCCCGAGCCTGTCAGACCAGCTCGGCACTGGCAGCGGGGCAGGGCTCGCCGCAGCCCCGCTCCTGTCCCGGCCCGTGACACGGACCCCAGCCCAGACCTCGGCCCCCAGCTCCGGGCAGGGCCCCTGGGCGCTGGCCCCCGCTCGGTCGAGGCCGGGCAGCTCACAGGGAAGGGGGATTTGGGCTCCTCGGGCACTTGTGGTACTCTGGGCGTGTTGGGGACAGACAAGCAGCAGCTCCTGGGCAGTGGCACCGTGGAACAGGAGGGCCCGGGGCAGCGCCCTGTCCCCCGTGTCCCCGGGGGTGCCGTGGAAGGGGCTCTGATGGGACAGCCGCGGCCTCCCGTCTCCCCTCATCACCGTCCCCGCTCCCGCACCGGGGCCCCGCGGGCAGGGAAGGGTTAAGCGAGATTCCCCGCAGCCCCGGGCGTGGCAGCGCCTGTTCCACCTTTCATGTCCCAGCTCGTCCCGCCCGGCCGCCGCCGCCGTGAGGGCCGGGCCGGCGGTGACTCAGGCGGGGCGGGGAGTCCGGCGTGAGGGAGGGATGGAGGGCCGGGCACGGGCGGGGTGTCTGCGGTGAGGGGACAGGCTCGGGCTCCTCTGAGGGGCTGTAGCGTGTCCAGGGAGGGAACAGAGCTGCGGAAGAGCCTGCAGCACCGGGCTGAGGGAGCTGGGGGGCTCAGCCTGGAGAAAAGGGGTCCAGGAGGGGCCTTTTCGCTCTCTACAGCTCCATAACAGGAGGGTAGAGCCAGGCGGGGGTCAGGCTCTGCTCCCAGTTAATAAATGACTGCATCAGAGGTCATGGCCTCAAGCTGCACCAGAAGAGGTTTAGGTGGGATATTTGGAAAGTTCCTCCTGGGAAGGGCTGTCCAGCCCTGGCACAGCTGCCCAGTCTCTATCCCTGAGGAGACTGAACAGTGGAGTGAATGTGGCACCTGGGGACATGGGCTAGTGCCGGTCCTGGGAGTGCTGGGGGAGCAGTTGGACTCAGTGATCATTGTATCATGGAATGGTTTGGGTTGAAGGGACCTTACACTTTATCCACTTCCACCTCCCTGCCATGGACACCTTCCACTGTCCCAGGCTGCTCCAAGCCCTGTCCAGCCTGGCCCTGAACACTGCCAGGGATAGAGCAGCCGCAGCTTCTCTGGGCACCCTGTGCCAGGGCCTCACCACCCTTACAGGGAAGGATTTCTTCCCTACATCCCAACTAAACTCACCTCTGGCAGTGGGAACTCATTCCCCYGTGTCCTGTCACTCCAGGCCCCTGTCTAAAGTCCAGATCTCTTGAAGCCCCTTCAGGCACTGGAATCAAGGTAACAATTCATCAACAGTTTGGCTTCTCTTCTGTGGACAGAACACTTCTGCTATCTAATRGAATGTAGTGTTGTCTTTGTTTACATTTTTGATATAATCACTCTTCTGTCATCAGGAAACTACAGAGGATCTGTTTTGAGGCCCCAAAATGATGGCATTGCTGGTAGTGYCAKGGTTTTGATATGGCTGTTTAAGGCAGGACCTATCAGACTGAACACTGGTGACAGCTGCAGAGGTGGCTGTATCAGCACCAGCCATCCCAGAGACCTTGGAATGCTGCCACTATGTACATGGGGGCAATTCAGACCTTCCAGGCCAAAAAGATGAACTGCAGCTGAACCCCACTGCATACAAGGGARCTACACCATCTATCTGGTATCTCACATATAAACTTAGATTGGATAAGCAGTGCCCCTGTGATTCCGAACGAGCTGAACCACTCCTGCCTGTAAGGAAAGCCAGTTTCAATATGAATTTGGAGCTTTTCCCTGTGTGATACTGAAATATGAATTGGTGAAATCCCTCAGAAAGTCAGGTTTAAGCTGTTTCATTAGTTTTTCTACAAGGTTGCAGTGTGTGGCTTTACAAAACTTTTATCCTTAAATAATGGTGACTTGTAGTAAGAGTCTGRATTTATCTGTAAAGGAACTTAAAATCTTTGTAAACTTTGGCTTTTAGATTCTATCAGACGGCAAGGACCTGTGTGAGTTATTCTGAGATGTTATTAAACCCCAGTGAAAACACACTGGCCTTCCCAGAGCTTGTGGGATAACCCTACCACTCTTGTTTCAGCCTTTATCTCACACCAGTTTAATCTACTTCATTAAGTCTCATAACCTGTATTTGAGTATTTCTCAGTAATGTAGATACAATTATTGCCTTTCAGTCTTCTCATTAAATAGAAAACATTTTAAACCTCTCATTTTCTCTTTTCCAAATCGCTTTAAAGGTATTGGTGGATCTTTTCTGTTCCAGTTTTTCAAAACTAACTTTCAAATCTGAATATCAAACAGAATGCTTTTACTTTCAGTTTCACTACTGCTGTGTAYACAAACACATCACCAACATTTTATTGGAGTAGGTTTGACTTCTCCTGAGCCAATTTCTTTTGCACTCCAGAGTAAATATTACCTGGAATTGCTGATTTTAAAGCTATTCCTAATGGAATAAAAAGGCCTGCATCCTTCCACTTGGGAATTAGTAATAAAGTTTTGCTGCTTTTCTATTCTGAATGTTGGTTGTGTTTATTTTCTTGTATTATTTCCAAGATAATATTAGTTATTTGAGAGAATCTTCTTTCCCTGTAAATGCAATGTACGTGTGTAAGCAGTGTTTGTTTGGTTTTCATGAATTACAATGTGTTTGCATTGTTACACTGGATTAGTGCAGTAATCCAAACTGGATAATTACTGTTTGTCACCAGTGTCTCACCAGGCTCCCTCTGCCAACAGCCTTCAAACAAGGCACACTYRTGTCCCAGATTGACGATGTCTGGATTAACCACRCGGGGTAAAACAAAGTGTGGAATGAGGTGAGACCTAATTTCAGATTGTGGTAGCTGCTTCCACTGGGACTGCAGCTCTCAGAGACAGCAGAGCAGGCAGGGAACACCTGAGCCGGGGGCAGCAGCAGGGAGAACTCTCTGAACAGGTGGGGGAACACCCTGAGCAGCTGGGAGAACACCCTGAGCAGGGGGCAGCAGCTGGAACACCCTGAGCAGGTGGGGAGCAGCAGGGGGAACACTCTGAGCAGGTGGTAGAACACCCTGAGAAGGGGGCAGCAGCRGGGAGAACTCTGCTGCACTGCTCTCCCCAGGAACCAACACAGCCCATGTGTGTCAGACAGGTCATGCTGGGGTACTGCTCCAGTCCTCAGTTTTGGCAACAGCCTGAACAGGAGCACTGCGAGTGGTCTCAGCACTGATCAAGAGGGGGTTGCACAAGTTTGTGTCCTCAAGTGCCACAGAATCGTTCCAAGAATATCCCCACGTGTGGGGATATGGCACTCAAGCACGTGGTTTAGGGGTGAACATGGTGGTGGTGCTGGGCTGGTGCTTGGTCTTGGWGCTCTCACAGGTCTATTGTGACCGTAATGATTCTGTGATTCCATGCTTTTAAAACTGAAATCCTGGAAATCTGACCTGATGGGAGCTTGGCTTCTGGTAGGTTTAGCTGAGATACTGGGAGGAAGTTCTCCCTATAGAGGAGATGAGGCCCTGGCACTGGCTGCCCAGAGCAGCTGTGGCTGTCCTTGGATCCCTGGCAGTGCCCAAAATCAGGCTGGAACAGGGCTTGGGGCAGGAATTGTTCCCTGTGAGGATGTGAGGCCCTGGCACAGGGTGCCCAGAGCAGCTGTGGCTGTCCCTGGATCCCTGGCAGTGCCCAAAGCCAGGCTGGATGGAACATTGGAGCAGGAATTGTTCCCTGTGAGGAGTGTGAGGCCCTGGACACAGGTGCCACAGAGGCAGCTGGTCGCGCTGTCCTTGGATCCCTGGCAGTGCCTCAAAGCCAGGCTGGAACGGGGGCTTGGGGCAGCCTGGGACAGTGGAAGGTGTCCCTGCTATGGCASGGGTGGGATTAGATGGACTTTGAGGGCCCTTCCCACCCAAAACATTYCATGATTCTGTGATTACCACGTGGCCCCTGGCTCCATCCACCAGTGAGCCCTGGCCCTGTGATCACTGCCAGGATGTGAGGAACAGACACATTACCTGCCCCAGAGGCACCACGAGCACACACAGGGTAATCTGGAGAGCAGGAACTCATTCCAGAGCCGCTCCTCTAGCAGTGCAGATCCACTGGCTCTTTGAGAGTGGAGARGGTGGTGAATCTTGCCCTTGACTCCACACAGGTGACTCATCCCAGCTGCCACTCTGGGTTTGATCTGCTCAGGCTCTGCATGTGTACRTATCAGATTATCTGGGTTAAGTGCAGCTCTGCTTTTGCCCTTTATCTGTCTGCTCTGAAGCTGTTTAACACGATCTGCCTGTTTTTATGCCAGCTCCGTTTCAGGAGTCCCAGGCACTGACTGGCACTGAGCACTGGGCTGATAGTTCTGAAGTGACCGCAGGCTTGGTCACTCTCACAGGTCCCCACCCCCTCTGTGCTGACAATTCCCACCCTCTCTGCAATTCCCACCCCCTCTGTGCTGACAGAATTGGAAAAGTCTCTTCAGTGGTTGCACGAGTCATCCCCCTCTAGTTCTTCACAGTGACTTTTTTAATGTGGAGAAATCCCGCATTATTCTAACAAGCAGAACCAACATCTGCATGGAACTCTGGACGTGGGAACAAAAATGTGGTCTTGCACAGTTTCACTGTTAGAAGTTGTTTGYTTTTTTAAAGAAAACTGCCTTCAATTAAAGGGGCTGATGAGGAATAATCTGCGAAGAATCAGTGTTGTATTTACACAGCAGCACTGTTTGGGTGCCAGGGCAGGAGCTGTCGTGAGGGTTTGCTGTTTWGTTCTTTACCAGTGCTCAGCCCTGATGGCTGTCCTTTCCTTCTGGGGAAAACCCAGGAAGGGTCCTTGCCCTAAGGAAGGAAAGTCCCTGGGATTAGGTCACGTGGCCTTAACCACAACCCCACTGGAGGGTCCCCCGTGCAGACAGGGGCATTCAGAACATCCAGTATGACCTGAGTAAGAGAAAATCCAGACCTGCTTGGCTGGGCCAGACCCACTCCCCCTCAGGAACAAGGATATCCAGAGCCAGAGCTCACCCTGCACTGGCAGGGCCTCTGTTTTTAGCAGTTACGGGAGACACATTTTAATTCCAGACTGGTCRCAGTTTGAACCTTCCTTCTGAGGGGACGAGGTGCAGACACTGATCTCTGCGGTCACCAGGGACAGGACCTGAGGGAATGGCTGAGGTTGTGTCAGGCAAGSGTTGGGCTGGATATCAGAGAAAGGTTGGGCCCCAGATGGTGGCTGCGCGCTGGCATGGGCTCCCCAGGGAGCTCGATGGTGCCTGGGGTCCCATCAGCTCAGCCCAGCCCAGCTCAGCTCAGCCCAGCCCAGCTCAGCTCAGCTCAGCCCAGCCCAGCTCAGCTCAGCCCAGCCCAGCTCAGCTCGGCTTAGCCCAGCTCAGCTCAGCCCAGCTCAGTTCAGCCCAGCCCAGCTCGGCTCAGCCCAGCTCGGCTCAGCCCAGCTCAGCTCAGCCCAGCCCAGCTCGGCTCAGCCCAGCCCAGCTCAGCCCAGCTCAGCCCAGCTCAGCTCAGCCCAGCCCAGCTCAGCTCAGCTCAGCCCAGCCCAGCTCGGCTCAGCCCAGCCGAGTTCAGCTCAGCCCAGCCCAGCTCGGCTCGGCTCAGCTCGGCTCAGCTCAGCTCAGCTCAGCTCAGCTCAGCTCAGCTCAGCCCAGCCCAGCTCGGCTCGGCTCGGCTCAGCCCAGCTCTCTGTGACTCCGTGACTCACCCACACTGCTGTTAGAGCAGAGAGGGCAAACACGGCCGGGCAGTCAGGGGCACTGTGTGTGTGCCTGCTCCCTRCACAGCGGCTCCTGATTTAAATGATTTAAATGCTGGTTTAGGGTTATTAAATAAATGAGGAGTCACCACAACTGCAGGTTTCCGCAGGCACAGAGCTGCACCTTTCCACAGGCGGTGCGCAGCACGGGCCCTGAGCCGCTCCCTCCCGGAGCTGTTCAATCCCCGCTCCAGGATCCTCTCCCGGGCTCCGCTCGGCCCTCGCTGGGCTCGGCCTGGGCTCGGCTTGGGCCTGGCCTGGCCTGGGCTCGGCCTGGGCCTGGCCTGGGCTCGGCTTGGGCTCAGTCCGGGTCCGCCGCTGTCGCGTCACTGCGGCGTCACTGCGGCGTCCCGGGGAGCGTCAGCGCGCAGCGTCACGTGACGGCGTCACCGGAAAGGGCCGCGCCCCCGCTGCTCCCGGCCCGGTCCGGCCCGGCCCGGCCCCGCCGGTCCCGCAGCTCTGGGTCCTGGTCCGGCCCATCCCATCCGGTACCGCCGCTGCTCCCGGCCCGGCCTGGCCCCACCGGTACCGCTGCTGCTCCCGGCCCAGCCCGTCCCCGCCGGTCCCGCAGCTCTGGGTTCTGGTCCGGCCCATTCCCGCCGGTACCGCCGCTGCTCCCGGCCCGGCCTGGCCCCACCGGTACCGCCGCTGCTCCCGGCCCAGCCCGTCCCTGCCGGTACCGCCGCTGCTCCCGGCCCATCGCCGCCGGTGCCGCCGGTGCCTCTCTGCCCCCCGGAGAGCTGCGGCTCACGGGCGGTGCGCACGGAGACGGGAGGCACCGGRACAGGAGGGCCCGAACCGGGAGTGGCCCTGCCCAGGGCCCGGAGGTGCGGAGCGAACGGTGGCGGCGGTGGGAGCTCCGGGCTCTCTGGTCACTGATGGTGGCTGAAAGCACAGAATCAAGCAGCAGCTGGTGGCCCGTGGGCAAGGCTGGAGATCAGCATTCCCCAGCCTCGGGTGGTCCCGGGTGTTCCAAGGGCCACACTGACAAACCCCGGGTGTTCCAAGGGCCACACTGACAAACCCCGGGTGTTCCGAGGGCCAGAGCTGACAAACCCCGGGTGTTCCGAGGGCCAGACTGACAAACCCTGGGTGTTCTGAGGGCCAGAGCTGACAAACCCCGGGTGTTCCAAGGGCCACACTGACAAACAGGTGAGTTTGTTGTGGTTTGCAGCTTCCAGGACAGCCCCTCCTGTCTGCTCAGGGCAGTCCTTGAGCAGAATCCCAGTTATTCCAGACTGTTCTCTATGGGGGAAGTGCAGGACCAACAATGCCATCATCCCTCAGCTCACAGACCAGCGCCAGGCAGGACTGACTCCTGGGATCAGGAGAACTGGCATTGGGCAGGATCAGAGGGGAGGGCAGGGCAGGTTCACAGCTGGAGTTGTGTCCAGATGTGACATTGCCTACCCTCATCTCCCAGGGCCCGGCTGTGAGTCACTGCTGCTGCTCGAGGCTGCAAGAGTTCCTTGCAAACCCTGCATCCCAGCCAGCTGGGCTCTGCTCTTTGCCTGTGCCACCCTGCAGATCATTCTCCCCGTATATTAAACTGGGTTATTTCTGTTCCTATTTACATATAAATAATAGAATCATAGCATGGTTGGGCTTGGAGGGGGTCTTGCAGACCATCTAGTTCCAACCCTACATAAATCATGCCTAAATAAATATCCCTAAATAAACAATTCCCATTGATGATGTTTCTGTCTTTACTTTTGTCTGAAGGGGTAAATTCCTTCCCATTACCTAATCAGGGTCCAGTTTTGGGGGACAAATGATACACACTAAGAGAGGAGCCTGGCAGTGAGCCTGGCTCAAGGGAGAGAGCAGAAAAATAAACAAATAAATCAAACACAGCCCAGGACCCGAGCACAGAGCCTATGTGAGGCTGGCAAGTGCAGCTCTGAGCCCTCACTGACCAAGGAGCAGGCTGTGCCATGGCCAAGGCCCCTTTTCCAGCTGTACCTGTCACACAGGTGGAACTCTGAGGCTGAGCTCTGGCACCACCCTGGCTCTAGGAAAAGGAAATCCACAATCCACCCTCTTCTGAGACTGCTCCTCCTTCCCTGGGGTGGCACAGCATGCTGCCCATCCACTGAACCAGGCTCAGGAAAACCTGACTGAGCTACAGGAAATGGGGTTGGTTTTTACCAGTCAAACTATTTTTAAAAACTTTAATAATATAAAMAAAATAGTGTTGTTTTTTTTGGGTTTTTTTTTTACGCAGCCAAATAAGGAAAGCCAAGAGACTGAAGATCTTGCTGGTGTCACTGTGTTTCATATTGTTTTTTTTTCCCATCCCTGAATATTGACATTCTCAGCTGGCAGTAACAGGGGTGTGCATCAATTCCTGCTCCCAAAAGCAGGGACACCAGGAGCATCTTTGCTGGATTATGCCATGAGTAACAACCACCAGCAGAGCCTTATACTGAAACTGCAGACTTGACACAGGGCAAACCACTGTGACCAAAGGGTCTAAAATGTAAAGTAAACTTTATTATCCTTGAACCACAAAATAGATTTCTTTGGTTGTACAAATTTCACTAGTTACAGTCTTGATGCGCTAATTTTCCCTCGGAGTCTCTTGGGAGAGAACGGGAGAGAATCCAGAGCCTGGCACCAGGTACCGCACAGGGAAAGGAGAGAAGAATCACAAGTTAGTCACCAAAACCCAGCCAGGATTGTTTCCAAAACTGCTCTTGTTAAAAAGCAAATGCTAAAATTAGATTTTAAAAGGAAAAGCTCRAGTTGCTGATGATGGAGGCAGCTGCAGCTGCAGCGTRAGATTATCAGAGTTCCCCTTCACAAGTCTGTAAAATCAAAACGTACAGAGTCAGTTAAAATGATCCGCTGGATTTTGGCATGAGAGGCTCAACTGAAAAACTGCACCCAAAAAACTGCATCCAGCTCTTTCCTTCAGCAAATGTACAAGCAGRTGTGCCTGTCAGTGCCCAGCCACTGTGAGGCTCAAGGTCCAACCCTGCTCTTACTGGGGAGTCAGAGAGCACCAATGGACAGGGAAGGGGATTGTGCCGAGCTCAGACCTTCCTCATGGTGAGAGGCAGTGATAAAAATGAAAAGGGTTGTTTCCCCTCACTAGTGGCAGCAGAGGCTGATGGCAGAGTTGGGAGCAGCAGCTGTGACCTCCACATCTGCAGAGCTCACATGATTCAGAACCTGTGGAAACCAAGGCTCACACCCCCGCTCATTTCTCATTTTCCTTTTTCCCTCTTGTGTGGGCAAACGTGCATTTTCCCTGTCCTCTATGGGAAGGGGCCTGAAGCCACTGAGCTGGCAAAGTGGAACAGTGTGGTTATTGCAAGGCACAGGCCAGCCCCATCCTGCCCCTGGTGCTCCTGGTGCTCCCTGCCAGCCCACACCACACCACACCAGGCACCTGTGATATCCCACCCCATCCCACAGCCAGCACTGTGGGCACTGTGGACTCCCCACCAGCATCTYGATGTGTAGGATCCTGTAACTCCCAACCTGACCCCAGCAACTCCACATTCTACCCATCCCCAGTTCCTGAACTCTACCCACTAAGGTACCTGCTGTCACACCTCCCACCTCTGCCCCCTGTCCTGCCCCACTGCTGTCACACACCCCTACACCCCTGCTCTGGCTCTCAGCCCCGTCCCATTCCTGCCCGTGACCAGTTCAGCCCCAGTGCCACAGCAGAGACTCCTCCATTCGTGTGCTCTGCAGTGGTGACAAAGGGGACGTGCCCATCCGGGGAGGGAGCTGTCCCAGGACAGCACAAAGCCCCAGCAGGAGCAGAGTCCCACAAGGACAAAGGCAGGAGGCAGAGAGCTGGCTCTGTTTTCCTTGAGCACAGAGTGCCAGTGGCAGAGGGAGGCACTTTGCTGGAATTCTGGTGGGTTTTTCTCTTTTTTTTTCCTTCTTTTTGCCCCCAAGCTTCCCATTCCCAAACACTCCCAAAGGGAAGTGAGGTGACACAGTGCAGGAGCTGGGAGGAGATGCTTTTTGGCAAAAGACTGGAAATTAAATAGGAGTAAAGGCAGGCTAGACCTTCCTCCTGATTCCCACCAGAGGAGAAGCTCCTTTTAACCACTACAAAACCCAAGCTGAGGCAGTAACAGCTGGAGCCCAACACACTCTCACACTCCTACATTCTCCCTGTCCTACTCTTCCCCACACACAATTATTTACAGGCTAAAAAGCTGCCCGCTGTCCTGGCCACCCTTCCTCTCCATCTGCCAGCAGTCAGTCCAGTGTTGTCCCAGTTTTGGGATGTGCCCCAGTGCACTGTTGGGTGAGAGACGAGGGCGGCTCGCAGCCCCAGAGGAGTCAGCTGGCCACAGAGCTCACGGAGAGCTCAGTCCCATGCAGAGTCTGTAGGCAGGGGGGCAGCCTGCTGCTGTCCCTGGAGCTCCCGAGGGGCTGTGCCAGGCCAGGCCAGTGCCAGGCCAGTCCAGTGCCCAGGGTCACCTATGTGGGGACAGCGGTCTCCAGGCTGCGCCGGCTGTGCCGGAGCTTCCTCTTGCTGCTGTACAGGGCCATGTCCTCCAGGGCTGAGGGAGCTGCTGCTGATGGATCCCCTGCTCCCAGGGCCTCCTCCTCCTCCTCCTCTGGCTGCCCGTCCTGCTCCCGGGGAACTGCAACAACAAGAGGGGTTCGGATCTGAGGACAAAGYCCTGGGTTAAGTCAGGTGAGAAGAAATCCTTCCCCGTGAGGTGGTGAGGCACAGGCTGCCGGGGGAGCTGTGGATCACAGCAACCTGGTCTGRTGGAGGGTGTCCCTGCTCAGGGCAGGGGTGGGACTGGGGGGTCTGAGAAGTCCCTTCTCAGCCAAACCACACTGTGATTCTGGCAGCACACAGCTGGCACAGTTAATGCAGATGTCAAGGCTATCATAGGATGACCACGCTGTGATGCTGGCAGCACACAGCAGGCACAGCTGGCACAGTTAATGCAGATATCAAGGCTATCATGAGATGACAGAATGGTTTTTGTAGGAAAGAACCTTAAAGCTCATCCCATTCCACCCCTGCCCTGAGCAGGGCACACCTTCCACTGTCCCAGGCTGCCCTAAGCCCTGTCCAACCTGGCCTGGAACACTTTCAGGGAGTGTTCCAGGGTGCTGGATTTGGGACAGCACTGGTCTCAGTCACTCACAGTAACCCCCTGGTGACCCACAGCTCATGTAAGAGCACTGTGGGTGCTGGGGAGGAAGAGCCATGGGTGAGAAGACACCTGCCTGTAACACCCCTGGTTCACTGAACGTGACTGAAGTGCCAATCTGCATGAACACTGAGTGTCCTGAGTGTCCTTCTGCTCTCCAGAGCAGGGATCCACCCTGGCCTGGGTCTGCAGGGCTGAGGGGTCCCTCTGTCACAGAGGGGGAGGAGAGTCTGGGTCACAGACTGGCCCAGCTGGGCAGGAGGGCTTCAAACTCAGGGGCACCACAGAGGTGGTGGGACAGCTGCTGTGCCTCAGGTGTTGGAATGGGAGGACACAGACCCTTAGGGGAGGACAGGGGCAAGGAGGTGAGGGTCACCCCCTGTGTCAGGCCCAGCTGGATGCAGGGAGCTGCTCTGACCAGAGCTCACAGGTCAGGACTGCAGAGACAGGTGACACTCCTGACCAGGGACAGCTGACATCCTGAGAATGAACTACTGGAGGAAAGCACAGGCATTGCTACTGGTATAAATCCRGAGATTCCAGTTTTGTGTTGGCATTTTAGTGGGAAAGAACCTGTGAAATGCAARTCTGGAGAAGAACMGGATGGATGCAAGTCTGTCACCATCATATTTTCTGAAAAATCCTCTTTGCCGAGGATTCTTCTCCTGGGAAGCCGAGAAGCCTCAGAGAAAAAGGAAAACAATAATTATCTCGTTTGCTTCTCCTGTGTTTTGCTGCTTTGGAATGTGGTTTGGACATTGTTTATCCAATAGGTGGTTGTTTCATTGGTTTCATGTGAATTGTTTTAACTTAATGACCAATCACAGCCAGCTGTGAGAGAGTCACGAGTTTTTCATTAGTATCTTGTTAAGCCTTCTGTCTGTATCCTTTCTGTATAGTTTAGTATWGTATTCTTTGATATCATATAGATAATGAAATAATAAATTAGCCTTCYAAGAACATGGAGTCAGATTCATTCCTTCCTACCATGGGGGATCCCAGAAAATGCCACACAAGTCCTTGGAGTAGTGATGTGGCTAAAAAGGCTGGACAGGGATAAATTAAAGCCACAGAAGGGCAGAGAGATTTAAATTAAAGCCACAAGAGGGCAGAGAGAACACGTGTGGTTCCTGAGTGTCAGAGCTCCTTAGCCAAAAGCAATTAGGGCAGGGGCAGCACGGGGAGGCTCCGTTCCTGTGGCAGCTGCTGCCCACAGCAGACAGCCCAGGTGGGCCAGGAGCACAGGGAAAAAGCAGCTCCTCATGTCCCACAGGCAGGTTTCCAGTAACAGGAGCAGCACACAGGCATCAGGGGAGGTTCTGCAGCCTGATGGTTACAGCACCGGGAAGCAAAAGTCTCAGGTGATCTGGAGAAGTCATGCCACAGCAAAGGGAACACTGCTTGGTTCCACCCTGAAAATGCTGTTCTGCAGTTCAGTAACTCCATGGCCTCATGGAAACCTTGGAATAAAGGTTTTTAAATCCATTTAAGAGATGATGACCATGAAGTCAGACCAGAGAATGGAAGGAACTGTTTCTGCAGGGGCAAGAGGAYGAGGGTGTGCTGGGAGGAGTGAGATGCCAACACCTTCCTGCAGCTGGATTTCCTCAGAGTYCCTGATGTAATGGTTTGCTAGCACAAGGTTTCAGAATTGCTGTGAGTCAAAAAGCCATAATTCCATGATCCAGGACAATTCTGATTATGCTGGCTGGAATGCTGCACTGCCTGGCAGAGTGAGATGGGATGGGGGGCTCTGAAAAAGCCAGGAGAGCCTGGTCCCATGCCAGGAGAGCTGACTGGCATCCTCACCTCCATCCTTTCCAGATCATTGGGAAAAACCTGCTTGTTTGTGTGCCTCACACGCATCACAGGTGATTTCAGCATCACCTCAGGAACTCAGGGCTGGGTCTCTCACGAGCACCACATTTTCTTTCTGGCTTTCATCCCATTTGAGGGCCCCACAGAGCAGGGACAGGCAACAGTGAGCTCTGGATGCCCTGAGCAGCAGCTGCTATTCCCCAGACCTGCCCTGAGCTCTCATCCCTGCACTGCCTGAACAAACAACCTCAAGAGAAKCACCCAGAGCTTAGAGGACGACTCTGAGGGATGAAGAACAGATCCTGTTCTCAGGAAAGTAAGTTTGTGTTGAGTCCTCCTTCAGGAAACAGCTCAGCCATGGGTCAGCTGTCTGGGATGCAGCCTGGACTCAGAGGAATTGGTCAAGATAAAAGGCTGTCTCTTATACACATCTWSMT
>NDFG01000635.1:50860-66355 GCA_002167245.1 Sporophila hypoxantha | reverse complement strand
GAGATCATGGAGGCCAGGCTGGATGGGGCCCTGAGCACCCTGGGATAGTGGAACTGGCAGGGAGTGGAACTGGGTGATCTCTAAGGCTCCTTCCAACCCCTCTGGGACTCTGTGACACAGCTGTGAAACATCAGAGGTGTCTGTTCCTTCCTCCCCATCAGCCAGACAGCCCCAGCACCCCCCCTGCTCTCTGGGGTCACACCAGGGCCCAGCCTGGTCCTGCCCCAGGAGCCCCCAGACAGGAGCATGCAGCTGTGGGAGGGCAGTGCACACCTGGATTGGCCTCCTCCTGCCCCAGGGGTGGCTCTCGAGGGGTGGCTCTGCCCTGGGGCAGCAGCAGCTCTCTGCCTGGACTGGTACAGCCTCCTGGCCAGGTCCTGCTCGTACTGCTTAACACTGTCTTCAAGGGCTGAGCATCTGAGGAGCAGCAGGAGGAACAGGAGCAACAGGAGGAGGGAGAGGAAGAGATGATGGTGATGAACATTGCAGCAGACAAGAACGGAAAAGAAAGAAACAGATACAGGAACGTACCCTGGGCAGGGGAAATTCGGGTCTGACATGGGGCAGCCTGGGCTGGCTGGTCCCAGGTGTGATCCCACCCAACCCTGGGCACTGCTGGGGCAGCAGGAACCCCTGGGGCAGCCTGGGATGGTGCCCAGGAACAGCAGCCTCCACCAGTGCCCACATCCAGGGGACACCCTCCCAGTGCTGGGAGGGACCAGGAACAGCTCCAGCCCCAGGGAAGGGCTGTGGGGTGCTCAGAGGGTATGAGTGTGGGTCAGGCTGTGGGCACACGTGGGACAGCCCCTCAGCTCCRCTGGCCATGTACTCCCTGCACCTCAGCTGGACCATGGAGAAGGGGAACACAGTGGCCAAGCAYAGGACACACCTGGGATCTGTGTCCCTAAACCAAATATGCCAAAATGCTTATGGGCCCGGCTGGGCACCTGCCCCAGGGTGAGCACCAGAGCCTCTGAACCTCCCTCTTCCCATGGGACACAGGCCTGGAGGGACAGGACACAGGGAATGGCCTCCCACTGCCAGAGGCAGGGTGAGATGGGATATCCAGGGAAAATCCTTCCCTGTGAGGGTGGTGACAGTGCCCAGAGCAGCTGTGGCTGCCCCTGCATCCCTGGCAGTGCCCAAGGATGGGGCTTGGAGCACCCTGGGATGGAGGAAGGTGTCCCTGCCCATGGCAGGGGTGGAACTGGACGGGCTTTAAGGTCCCTTCCCCCCCAGACTGTKCCATGGCTGTGCCAGGGGCTGTGTGTGCCCAGAACCTGTGTGCAAGGTGTGTCTGCGTCTACACAGAGCACAGGGGGTGCTGGGGAAGGGGCATCACTCATCCTGGCAGGGCCCTGATGGCACAGGGAGAGCAAGGAGAGCCCAAGGAGGGCAGACTGAGGGTCATGAGTGACAGCACAGAGCAGAGAACTGGAAAGAAGCAGAAGACAGGAGATCAGAAAGGGAGGAACAAACCCAGTGGGTTGGTGGGGCTGAGCCCCCCGAGTGGGGCAGGGCAGAACCTCCCCTGCAGACAGGACCTGGCCACATCCCTGTGTGCATTCCAGAGCTGGAAAAGGGGCCCTGAGAACACTGCATCCTCCTGGAGATCTGTGGCAGCAGGGAACAGTCCCTCCCTGTCCCACAGAAAGGGACAAGGGCCTGGAGTGCCAGGACAAGRGGGAGGGAATGGCTTCCCACTGCCAGAGAGCAGGGTTAGGGGGGATCTTGGAAAATCCTTTCCTGGGAGGCCCTGGCACAGGGTGCCCAGAGCAGCTGTGGCTGCCCCTGGATCCCTGGAAGTGTTCCAGGCCAGGCTGGGCAGGGTTTGGAGCAGCCTGGGACAGTGGAAGGTGTCCCTGCCACGGCAGGGGTGGGATGGATGGCACTGATCCTTTCCCCTGAACCACCCTGGGATTCTGTGAAAACCAATCTCAGAGAAAACTGCTCAAAGCCCCAGAACATTATCCAGCTCTCACTGCTTTGCAGTTCTCCACTCTCAGAGCCTCCCTGAGAGCAACAGCCCCATGATCACCCATGCACCAACACTGGAACTGCTCCCAGTGATCCCTCCAGTCTTTTCTAAAACCCTGTCCCCTCCAGGCCTCATCCAAACCCCCAAAGAGACAGCTCAGACTGTCCTTTGAATGTCTCCTATAGGAATATCAGGAGAAGAAAAACCATCAACAGGAGCAGCCTGAGTGATTTTGGGAAGGAATTCTATGATGCAGTAAACATCTGGACTAGCTTCAAGTCTTAAATTCTGGATTAGGAAGTTCTCTTTCTTCCAGAACAACTTGTAGTCACTCTTTCATGGCTRATGGAACAGCTCATGTGGGTAAGAATGGGAATGGCCAGATCGTGCCATTCTTGGCTGCAGCAGGATGTCCAGCCCAGCAACACTGCAAATGTGAAATTCCATTTTTCCTTTTGGATGTGTGACCTTGCAGCTGCAGTGACACCATTCCAAAAGGGTTACAAACAAGGTGGGAATGGTGTGTGAGGGCAGGACACAGCCACCACAGCACCCAGCTGGGTTTGTGTTCATGGGGAGCTCCTCGTGTGCAGGGCTGGGCAGCACTGGGGGAACCTGGAGCCCTGTGCTGACACAAGGGACAGGCTCAGCCAGGGCTTGAACAGATCCTGCACAACCTCCCTCAGCACCTGCCCTTGAAAGGGTGCCCCATTCCCTGGTTTTACTCCCTTTGGGTGCCAGATGTGCAGGAGCTGCCCTGGTCTGTGAAAAGATCCCCCATTCCCTGGTTTTACTTCTTTAGGAGCTGCCCTGTGAAAGGATCTCCATTCCCTGGTTTTTACTCCCTTTAGGAGCTGCCCTGCTATGTGAAAGGATCCCCATTCCCTGGTTCTTACTCCCTTTGGGTCCCAGATGTGCAGGAGCAGCTCTGCCTTGTAAAAGGATCCCCATTCCCTGGTTTTACTCCTTTAGGAGCACCCCTCCCCTGTAAAAGGATCCCCCATTCCCTGGTTTTACTCCTTTAGGTCCCAGATGTGTAGGAGCTGCCCTGGTCTGTGAAAGGATCCCCCATTCCCTGGTTTTACTCCCTTTGGGTGCCAGATGTGCAGGAGCTGCCCTGGTCTGTGAAAGGATCCCCCATTCCCTGGTTTTACTCCTTTAGGAGCAGCCCTCCCCTGTAAAAGGATCCCCCATTYCCCGGTTTCACTCCCTTTATCCCCCACCCCCAGGAGCCGCCCCGCTCCACCCCAGAAGGGCAGGGAGGCCCTGGCTCACCGTGCTGCCCTCCACATGGCCCGTTTCTCGGCCTCCAGGGCCCGGCGTTCAGCCGGGGACAGCTCCTTGTCCTGCTGGGCCAGCAGCTCGGGGCTCTGCATCCGCAGCCGCTCCTGGTGCCGCCGTTCCGCCTTGGCCGTGCGCACGGGAGCGCCGGGCTCCGCAGGGGTTAACCTGACAGGCAGGGGACAGGGGGCTGCAGGGCTCACCTGGGCACGGGGGGCAGCTGGGCCCCCTGTCACGCCCTGTGTCCATCTGAGCAGCTCTCTCACGCCAGCCCTTGCTCACCTGCCCCTCTGCGCACCGGGAGCGCCGGGCCTCGCAGGGGTTAACCCTCACAAGGGGACAGGCGGGCCGCAGGGGCTCACCTGGCACGGGGGCAGCTTGGGCTCACCTGGCACCGGGCTGCTGCGCTCACCTGCCAGCCCTGCTCACCTCCCAGTGCCACATGCCAGCCCTGCTCACCTTGCCCCTCTGCCCACGGAGCGCCGGGCTCACCACAGGGTTAACCTGACAGACAGGGACAGGGGCTGCAGGGCTCACTGGGCAGCGGGGGGCACTTGGGCTACCCACCCGGCAGAGAGGGGCAGCTGGGCTCACCTGCATGCCAGCTCTGCTCACCTGCCCAGCCCTGCTCACCTGCCGGCTGTGCCATGGCACTCTTCTGGCTCACTGCCCAAGCCCTGTTCACCTGCCCCGTGCCATAGCAAGCTCTGCTCACCTGCGCAGCCCTGCTCACCTTCGCCTTGGCACCTCTGCCACCTGCCCTGTGCCATGGCAGCCTGCTCCACCTGCCCTGTGCCTGCCTCAGCCCTGCTCACCTGCCCCTCTGCGCACGGGAGCGCCGGGCTCCACAGGGGTGTAACCTGGCAGACAGGGACAGGGGCTGCCAGGCTCACCTGGCACGGGGGCTGCAGGGGCTCACCTGGCACGGGGGGGCCAGCTGGCTCACCTGCCAGCCCTGCTTCACCTGCCCTGTGCCATGGCAGCTCTGCTCACCTGCCAGCCCTGCTCACCTGCCCTGTGCCATGGCAGCTCTGCTCACCTGCCCAGTGCCACTGCCAGCTCTGCTCACCTGCCTGGTGTCACTGGCATGGGCTGCTGTGGATGGGGAGGACACAGGACACAGGAAAGCTCCTCTTAAGGAGTTTCTGGCTGGATGGGGCTTGGATTGTCCTTGGAGCAACCCCCAAAGTGTCACAGACATCTTTTATGAAAAATCCTTTCCTTATGATTTTTCCTCCTGAGAAGCTGAGAGGCCTCAGGAACAAAATGTAAACAATGGTTATCTGCTGCTGTGGAATGCAACAGGTGGATCTGTGATTGGTCTCATGTGGTTGTTTCTAATTAATGGCCAATCACAGTCAGCTGGCTTGGACTCTCTGTCCGAGCCACAAGCCTTTGTTATCATTCTTTCCTAATTCTATTCTTAGCTAGCCTTCTGATGAAATCCTTTCTTCTATTCCTTTAGTATAGTTTTAATATAATATAAATCATAAAATAATAAATCAGCCTTCTGAAACATGGAGTCACATCCTCGTCTCTKCCCTCATCCTTGGACCCCTGTGAACACCATCACACCGAAGGGCAGGGGGTTGAAACCAGAGGGTCTTGCAGGTCCCTCCCACCCAACCCAACCCATGCTGGGTTCCATGAAGTTGGCTCTGCTCAGTTCCCCTCCCTCCCCCAGATCCCTCCTTGGCAGCCCCTGGCTGCTGAAAAGGAGGAACTCTGCAGTCCCTGCCCCACTCACCCCGACATGGAGTTGGTTCTGTGCTCAGGCTTGATCCCCTCCTCCAGGGAATTTCTCTGTGAGCTGCTGTTCTCACTGAGCTCCAAGGGCCTGGAAAAAGAACCCTGTGAGCTGCAGCACCACRGGCTGCACAGCCAGCCAAGGGTGGCACAGCTCCACCCCAGGAAAGCAACAACTGCTCCAGGGTGAAGTCACAGCCCTCCGTGACCACTGCTGTGAACATTCCCGTGGGATCTCCTTAACATCCACATGAATATCAGAGCTCATTTCCTGCAGCTGGAGGTCACCCAGACACTGACAACACACACACACACAAATCTTTCCTCAGTTTTCCTAATAAAAATATTTGTTGGGCTTTCTTTTCCTCTGAATCTCACCCTTCAGTCCTGGGAAGCAGGACCTCACACTTTGCTTTGTTAGATGTGGCACAAAGGGATTCCAAACAGAGGAGCCCAAGAAAGATTCCCTTTGGAAACACTTGTCACCTGATCCTGATTTTACACCCTCATTAAGAGATTAATTTGATTATTTTAAGTTGTTCCATGAGATGGGCTATGGAGCTGGCTGGGAGAGCTGGGGGTGTTCAGTTTATAGTGACACTCAGCTCTGATTTTTACTGCTCAAGTTTATTCTAATTAAATTTYAGTTTCTCTTCCAGCATGAGGAAGATTATTTCAAGAAACACAACTTCAGCCTCTTCCACTGCCTCCCCTGCATTCAAGCATAAATAATAAACAACTGATGGACCCAGGCTTCCTGTTCTTCAGCATCCCATATTTCAGGATGAGAACAGGAGGGATCCGTGGGGCTTCCCAGAGAACCAAAGGGCTTTTCTGTGCTGAAGCAGAAATCTCTGCCAGCCCTCTGAGCTCCAGGGACACTCTGCCTGTGGGAGGTGCAGGGCTGCCTGCCCAGGGTGAGACAAAGTAGAAATTCTCCACAGTAGAAATCCATTTTGATTTAGGTGAAATGTACATTTTTGAGTCTGTGGTTAGAAAACATAGCTATGTAGCCTGACTGCAAAGCCTAGGCTCAGAGAAACTGCTTCAGTGAAGGACAGAGATAAGGGTGGGTGGAAACAGAAGGTAATTAAGAGAAACAGAGAGGCTGCTGTGAGAGCAGGTCAACCTGACTTAGGAATTCTTTCTGATAAAGAAAAACTAGCAGCAAATGTCACGCGAAATTTGTAAAAATGAATATGTATGAACCTATTGTGAAACTGTATGCATATGTATCTGAGAGGGGGATAAAAAGGGACCTGAAGTTCCCAGAGGTACGCATGTCTTTTAAGGAGAGTAATAAACATACCGGCTTTACAACTTTCACAAAGTTGTAGAGTTTTTAGTTATCTCCGCAAAACACTGGCACATGGGCACTGTGGTACCCCTCTATGGGCACGGGGATGTGCCCCCTCCCTGCCCTGGCACACGGGCACTGCGGTACCCCTGTATGGGCACGGGGATGTGCCCCCTCCCTGCCCTGGCTGGCAGGGCTGAAGCATAAGGACCTGCCAGATGGTCCCATCCTGGGGGTTCAGTGCCAGGAGCCCCCCACAGGTCCCATTCCTGGGGCTTCGTGCAGGACCCCCCCAGCTCCATCCTTGGGGTTCAAGGTGTTCAGGAACCTGCCCACAGTCCCATCGCTGGGGGTTCAGTGCCAGGACCCCCCCACAGTCTCCATTCCTGGGGTTCAGTGTCAGGAACCACCCCCGCACAGTCCCCTTCTGGGGGTTTCATTGTCAGGACCCCCCCACAGCTCCCATCCTAGGTTCAGGTGTCAGGGACCCCCCCCACAAGGTCCATCCTGAGGGATTATCTCAGGTGCCAGGACCCCCCCCACCTCACTCGGATGCCCTATCCTGGGGATTCAGGTGCCAGGACCCCCCCCCCCACGGTCCCATCATGGGATTCGTGCCAGCGACCTGCCACAGCTCCCATCCTGGGGGTTTTCAGTTGTCAGGGATACCCCTACAGCTCCCATCTGGTGGGTTCAGTGCACAGGAAACCTTGCCCACAGCTCCCATCCTGGGGGGTTCAGTGTCAGGCCCCCCTGACAGCTTATCCATCCTGGGGGTTCAGGTGTCAGGATCTGCCCACAGCTCCACCTGGGTTCAGTGTTCAGGCATTTACCCCCAGCAGCTCCCATCCTGGCGGGTTCCAGCTGTCAGGGACCTTGCCCACAGCTTCCCATCCTGGGGCGTTTCAGTGTCAGGATCTGCTCACAGGGGTTCAGTGCTCAGGGACTGAGCCACAGGTCCCTTCCTGGGGGTTTCAGTACCAGGACCCCCCCAGAGGTTCCCTCTTGACGGGTTTCATTTCGGACCCCCCCACAGTCCCATTCCTGCAGGTTCAGTGCCAAGGACCCCCCCGCTAGATCCCTGGGGCTCAGCCAGTGCTCTCTGGTTGGCTTGAGCTGCCCCTGTGCCTTCTCCTGGCAGCGCCGCCAGCTGCTAGCAGCAGCGAGCCCTTCTGCTGGAGGAGGAAGCTGAGGAGGGAGGAGGGAGGAGGGCAGGCGGGTGCCGAGGCAGTGCAGTCCAGCTGTACATCATCGAGGGCGTTGGAGTACAAGGTGGAGAGGGCTGAACGGAGGGAGCAGCCAGGCTTCCAGCAGCTCAGGTTAGGCAGCACCCTTGTTTTGCGAGTATCAAAACTCTACAACTTTGTGGAAGTTTAAGCCAGTATTTTATTACTCCTCTTAAAGACATGACTACCTCTGGTGGGAACTTCAGGTCCCTTTTTATCCCTCTCGATACATATGCATACCCAATTTCACATAGGTTATACATATCATTTTTTACAAATTTTCGCCGCGACATTTTGCCGACAGTTTTTCTTTTCAGAAGAATTCCTCAGTCAGATTGACCTGCTCTTCACAGCAGTCTCTCTGTCTCTATCACCCTCTATGTCTCCCATCCCCCCCCCCATCTCTGTCCTTCACTGAAGGGCAGTTTCTCTGGCTAGGCTTTGCAGTCAGGCTACATAGCGATGTTTTCTAACCACAGACTCAAAAATGTACATTTCACCTAAATCAAATGGATTTTCTACTGTGGAGGAATTTCTACTTTGTCTCACCCTGGGCAGGCAGCCTGCACCTCCACAGGCCCAGAGTGTCTGGAGCTCAAGAGGCTGCAGAAGATTTGCTTCAGCACAGAAGAAAGCCTTCTGGTTTCTCTGGGAAGCCCACGGATCCCTCCTGTTCTCATCCATGAAATTATGGGATGTGAAGACAGGAAGCTGGGTCCATCAGTTGTTTATTATTTATTGCTTGAATGCAGGGGAGGCAGTGGAAGAGGCTGAAGTTGTGTTTCTTGAAATAATCTTCTCAATGCGTGAAGAGAAACTAAATTTATTAGGGAATAAACTTGAGCAGTAAAATCAGAGCTGAAGTGTTCACTATAAACTGAACACCCCCAGCTGCTCCCGCCAGCTCCCATGCCATCTATGGAAACAACTTAATAAATATCAACTTTAAGTCTCTTAATGAGGGTTTGTTAAAATAGGATCAGGGTGAACAAGTGTTTTCCAAAGGAATTCTTTCTTGGGCTCCTCTGTCTGTTGATATCCTTTGTGCCACATCTAACAAAGCAAAAGTGTGAGGTTCCTGCTTTCCCAGGACTGAAGGTGAGATTCAGAGGAAAAGAAAGCCCAACAAATATTTTATAGGAAACTGAGGAAAGATTTGTGTGTGTGTGTGTTTGTCAGTGTCTGGGGTGACCTCCAGCTGCAGGAATGAGCTCTGATTATTCATGTGGATGTTAAGGAGATCCCACGGGGAATGTTCACAGCAGTGGTCACGGAGGGCTGATGAACCTTCACCTGGGCAGTGTTGCTTTCTGGGTGGAGCTGTTGCCACCCTTGGTTGGCTGTTGCAGCCTGTTGCTGCTGCAGCTCCAACAGGGGTTCTTTTTCCAGCCTTGGGAGCTCAGTGAGAAACAGCAGCTCACAGAGAAAATTCCCTGGAGGAGGGGGATTCAAGCCTGAGCACAGAACTCAACTACCATGTGCGGGCGTGGTGCGGGCAGGGACTGCACGAGTCCTCCTTTTCAGCAAGCCAGGGGCTTTTGCCAAGGAGGGATTCTGGGGGAGGGAGGGGGAACTGAGCAGAGCCACTTCATGGAACACCAAGGCTATGGGATTGGGTTGGTGGGAGGGACCTGCAAGACCCTCTTGCGTTTTTCAACCCCCTGCCCTCGGCGTTGTGATTGGTGTTCACAGGGGTCCAAGGATGAGGCAGGGACCGATGGATGTTGGACTCCATTTCAGCAAGGTAGATTTATTATTTTTATATTTAATATTATATTAAAACTATACTAAAGGAATAGAAAGAAAGTATTTCATCATGAAGGCTAGCCTAAGAATAGAATTTATGGGAAAGAATGATAACAAAGGCTTGTGGCTCGGACAGCATGAAGTCCAAGCCAGCAGGTGGACTAGATAAAACATTGTAAGCTCTGATACTTACTGAGAGCATAAGGACCTGCCCAGATGGTCCCATCCTGGGGGTTCAGTGCCAGGAGCCCCCCACAGGTCCCATTCCTGGGGCTTCCTGCAGGACCCCCCACAGCTCCCATCCTGGGGTTCAGTGTCAGGACCTGCCACAGTTCCCATCCTGGGGGTTCAGTGCCAGGACCCCCCACAGTCTCCATTCCTGGGGGTTCAGTGTCAGGAACCACCCCCGCACACGTCCCTTCTGGGGGTTTCATTGTCAGGACCCCCCCACAGCTCCCTCCTGGATTCCAGTGCCACGGACCCCCCCACAAGGTCCCATCCTGGAGGATATCTCCAGTTGCCAAGGACCCCCCCCACTTCACTGGTGCCCTATCCTGGGGTTCAGTGCCCCAGGACCCCCCCCCCAGGTCCCATCATGGGATTCGTGCCAGCGACCTGCCACAGCTCCCATCCCTGGGGGTTTTTCAGCTGTCAGGGATACCCCTCACAGCTCCCATCCTGTGGGTTCAGTTTGCCAGGAACCTTGCCCACAGCTCCCATCCTGGGGGTTCAGTGTCAGGACCCCCCCTGACAGCTTATCCATCCTGGGGGTTCAGTGTCCAGGATCTCGCCCACAGCTGCCACCTGGGGGTCAGTGTCAGGCATTACCCCCAGCAGCTCCCATCCTGGGGGTTCCAGCTGTTCAGGGACCTTGCCACAGCTTCCCATCCTGGGGGTTCAGTGTCAGATCTGCTCACAGGGGTTTTCAGTGTCTCAGGTGACTTGAGCCACAGGTCCTTCCTGGGGGTTTCAGTACCAGGACCCCCCAGAGGTTCCCATCTTGACGGTTTCATTGTCAGGACCCCCCACAGTCCCATTCCTGCAGGTTCAGCTGCCAAGGACCCCCCCGCAGATCCCTGGGGGCTCGCAGTGCTCTTCTGGTTGGCTTGAGCTGCCCCTGTGTCCCTTCCTGGCAGCGCCGCCAGCTTGCAGCAGCAGCGAGCCCTTCTGCTGGAGGAGGAAGCTGAGAGGGAGGGGGAGGGAGGGGCAGGGCGGGTGCCCGAGGCAGTGCAGTCGCAGCTGTCATCATCGAGGGCGTTGGGGTACAAGGTGGAGAGGGCTGAACGGAAGTGAGCAGCCAGGCTTCCAGCAGCTCAGGGTAGGCAGCACCCTTGTTTTGCAGTGTAATCAAACTCTTACAAACTTTGTGGAAGTTGTAAGCCAGTATTTTATTTACTCTCTTAACAAGACAGTGACTTACCTCTGGTGGGAACTTCAGGTCCCTTTTATCCCTCTCGATACATATGCATACCCAATTTCACATAGGTTCATACATATTATTTTTTACAAATTTTCGCGCGACATTTTGCGACGTTTTTTTTTCAGAAGAATTCCTCAGGTCAGATTGTACCTGCTCTTCACAGCAGTCTCTCTGTCTCTATCACCTCATGTCTCCCACCCCCCCCCCCATACTCTGTCCATTTCACTGAAGGGCAGTTTCTTCTGAGCTAGCTTTGCAGTCAGGCTACATAGCCGATGTTTTCTAACCACAGACTCAAAAATGTACATTTCACCTAAATCAAATGGATTTTCTACTGTGGAGGAATTTCTACTTTGTCTCACCTCTGGGCAGGCAGCCCTGCACCTCCCACAGGCCAGAGTGTCCTGGAGCTCAGAGGCTGCAGAGATTGTGCTTCAGACAGAAGAAAGCCTTCTGGTTCTCTGGGAAGCCCACGGATCCCTCCTGTTCTCATCCTGAAATATGGGATGCTGAAGACAGGAAGCCTGGGTCCTCAGTTGTTTATTATTTATTGCTTGAATGCAGGGGAGGCCAGTGGGAAGAGCTGAAGTTGTGTTTCTTGAATAATCTTCTCATGCGTGAAGGAAACTAATTACTTAGGGAATAAACTTGAGCAGTAAAAAATCAGAGCTGAGTGTCACTATAAACTGAACACCCCCAGCTCTCCCAGCCAGCTCACCATAGCCATCTCATGGAAACAACTTAAAAATATCAATTAATCTCTTAAATGAGGGTGTTAAAATAGGACTCAGGTGACAAGTGTTTCCAAAGGGAATCTCTTTCTTGGGCCTCTTCTGTTGGAATCCCTTTGTGCCACATCTAACAAAGCAAAAGTGTGAGGTCCTGCTTCCCAGGACTGAAGGTGAGATTCAGAGGAAAAGAAAGCCCAACAAATATTTTCATTAGGAAAACTGAGGAAAGATTTGTGTGTGTGTGTGTTGTCAGTGTCTGCGGTGACCTCCAGCTGCAGGAAATGAGCTCTGATATTCATGTGGATGTTAAGGAGATCCCACGGGGAATGTTCACAGCAGTGGTCACGGAGGGCTGTGACTTCACCCTGGAGCAGTTGTTGCTTTCCTGGGTGGAGCTGTGCCACCCTTGGTGGCTGTTGCAGCCTGTTGTGCTGCAGCTCACACAGGGTTCTTTTTCCAGCCTTGGAGCTCAGTGAGAACAGCAGCTCACAGAGAAATTCCCTGGAGGAGGGGGATCAAGCCTGAGCAACAGAACCAACTACCATGTCGGTGCGTGAGTGGGGCAGGGACTGCAGAGTTCCTCCTTTTTCAGCAGCCAGGGGCTGCCAAGGAGGGATTCTGGGGGAGGGAGGGGAACTGAGCAGAGCCAACTTCATGGAACCCAGCATAGGGTTGGGTTGGTGGAGGACCTGCAAGACCCTCTGGTTTTTCAACCCCCTGCCCTGCGTAAAAAATGTGATTGGATGTTACACAGAGGGTCACAAGATTAGAGGCAGAGGACTCATGGATAGTGGACTCCATTTTCAGCAAGGCTGATTTATTATTATATATTTAATATTATATTAAAAATATACTAAAGGAATTAGAAGAAAGTATTTCATCATGAAGCTAGCTAAAGAATAGAATTATGGAAAAGAATGATAACAAAGGCTTGTGGCTCGGACAGAGAGTCCAAGCCAGCAGGTGGACTAGATAAAACATTGTAAGCTCTGATACTTAGTGCAGGGGCTGAAAGCATAAGGACCTTGCCAGAGGTCCCATCCTGGGGGTTCAGTGCCAGGAGCCCCCACAGGTCCCATCCTGGGGCTTCGTGCAGGACCCCCCCACAGCTCCCATCCTGGGGGTTCAGTGTCAGGACCTGCCCACAGTCCCATCCTGGGGGTTCAGTGCCAGGACCCCCCACAGCTCCCATCCTGGGGTTCAGTGTCAGGACCACCCCCGCACAGGTCCCCATCCTGGGGGTTTTCATTGTCAGGACCCCCCCACAGCTCCCATCCTGAGGTTCAGTGCCAGGACCCCCCCACAGGTCCCATCCTGGGGATTCAGTTGCAGGACCCCCCACAGGTCCCATCCTGGGGATTCAGTGCCAGGACCCCCCCCACAGGTCCCATCCTGGGATTCAGTGCCAGGACCTGCCACAGCTCGCCATCCCTGGGGTTTCAGTGTCAGGATACCCCCACAGCTCCCATCCTGGGGGTTCAGTTGCCAGGACCTGCCCACAGCTCCCATCCTGGGGGTTCAGTGTCAGGCCCCCCTGACAGCTCCATCCTGGGGGTTCAGTGTCAGGATCTGCCCACAGCTCACTGGGGGTTCAGTGTCAGGTACCCACAGCTCCCATCCTGGGGGTTCGTGTCAGGACCTGCCACAGCTCCATCCTGGGGTTCAGTGTCAGATCGTCACAGGGGTTCAGTGTCAGGACTGGCCACAGTCCCTTCCTGGGGGTTTCAGTACGGACCCCCCAGAGGTCCCATCTTGACGGGTTTCATTTCAGGACCCCCCACAGTCCCATCCTGCAGGTTCAGTGCCAGGACCCCCCGCAGTCCCTGGGGCTCAGCCAGTGCTCTCTGGTTGCTGAGCTGCCCTGTGTCCCTGGCAGCCCGCAAGCTGCAGCAGCAGCGAGCCCTTCTGCTGGAGGAGGAAGCTGAGAGGAGGAGGAGGAGGGCAGGCGGGTGCCCGAGGCTGTGCAGTCCAGCGTCATCATCGAGGGCGTGGGAGTACAAGGTGGAGAGGGCTGAAACGGAGGGAGCAGCCAGGCTCCAGCAGCTCGGTAAGGCGCACCCTTGTTTTGCAGAGATAATCAAACTCTCCAACTTTGTGAAAGTTGTAAAGCCAGTATGTTTATTACTCTCCTTAAAAGACCATGCATACCTCTGGGAACTTCAGGTCCCTTTTTATCCCTCTCAGATACATATGCATACAATTTCACAATAGGCTTATACATATATTTTTACAAATTTCGCGCGACATTTGCGACAGTTTTTTTTATCAGTAAGAATTCCTCAGTCAGATTGACCTGCTCTCACAGCAGTCTCTCTGTCTCTACACTCTTGTCTCCCACCCCCCCCCCATCTCTGTCCTTCACTGAAGCAGTTTTCTCTGAGCCTAGGCTTTGCAGTCAGGCTACATAGCATGTTTTCTAACCACAGACTCAAAAATGTACATTTCACCTAAATCAAAGGATTTCTACTGTGGAGAATTTCTACTTTGTCTCACCTGGGCAGGCAGCCCTGCACCTCCCACAGGCAGAGTGTCCCTGGAGCTCAGAGGCTGGCAGAGATTTCTGCTTCAGACAGAAAAAGCCTTTGGTTCTCTGGGAAGCCCACGGATCCCTCCTGTTCTCATCCTGAAATATGGGATGCTGAAAGACAGGAAGCCTGGGTCCATCAGTTGTTTATTATTTATGCGTGAATGCAGGGGAGGCAGTGGGAAGAGGCTGAAGTTGTGTTTTCTTGAATAATCTTCTCTCATGCTGAAGAGAAACTAATTAATTAGAATAAACTTGAGCAGTAAAAATCAGAGCTGAGTGTTCACTATAAACTGAACACCCCAGCTCTCCCAGCCAGTCCATAGCCATCTCATGGAACAACTTAATAATATCAAATTAATCTCTTAATGAGGGTGTAAAATCAGGATCAGGTGACAAGTGTTTCCAAAGGGAATCCTTTTCTTGGGCTCCTCTGTTTGGATTCTTTGTGCCAATCTAACAAAGCAAAGTGTGAGGTCCTGCTTTCCCAGGACTGAAGGGTGAGATTCAGAGGAAAAGAAGCCCAACAAATATTTTTTTCTAGGAAACTGAGGAAAGATTTGTGTGTGAGTGTGTTTGTCAGTGTCTGGCGGTTGACCTCCAGCTGCAGGAAATGAGCTCTGATATTCATGTGGATGTTAAGGAGATCCCACGGGATGTTCACAGCAGTGGTCACGGAGGGCTGTGACTTCACCCTGGAGCAGTTGTTGCTTTCCTGGGGTGGAGCTGTGCCACCCTTGGCTGGCTGTGCAGCCTGGTGTGCTGCAGCTCACAGGGTTCTTTTTCCAGGCCTTGGAGCTCAGTGAGAACAGCAGCTCACAGAGAAATTCCCGTGAGGAGGGGTGATCAAGCCTGAGCACAGAACCAACTCTGTCGGGGTGGGTGGGGCAGGGACTGCAGAGTTCCTCCTTTTCAGAGCCAGGGGCTGCCAAGGAGGGATCTGGGGGAGGGAGGGGAACTGAGCAGAGCCAACTTCATGGAACCCAGCATGGGTTGGGTTGGGTGGGAGGGACCTGCAAGACCCTCTGGTTTCAACCCCCTGCCTTCGGTGAAATGCACCCAATCTAAGATTCGCCCATAACGTGTGATGGTATTAGAATCCAGAATTTGGACCAGAAATAGTTATTGGTTACTGCTTTTAGTGCATTTCTAATGTAAAACATCTTCCCAGTGACTGAATCTATTTGGAAGTGATTCTTTTTATTTTTGAAAAATGAATGGAGATTTAATACAGAGTTCTGGACAGATCTGAGGCTGCATTAGCTTATAGAGCTCATGGATAATCAGGGTCATTGTGATTCATCTAGAGGAGGCGTTCCAAGTGGCTATAATGATGTCGGGAGTAGTCACTCGTGTTCATTTTTGACTGTGTGATATTTCTTCATCGTTTCAGTTGAATGCCGCTCGTGATATTTATTAGTATGTGTTGTGATGATTATTGTTAAAAAGGGATGTTATATTATATTAAAACTATGTACTAATAGATAGAAGGATGGGATTTCATCACAGGCGGCTACGCTTAGATGTAGATCATCTTAGTGGTGTG
>NDFG01000635.1:21349-40936 GCA_002167245.1 Sporophila hypoxantha | reverse complement strand
TCTGGCTGGAGTACAAGATGTTGAAACCAAAGAATTAACATTAAAAAATAGATGGAGACAGAGCGTAAAAGACAAAATTCCTTGGAACTTCTGCTTTGCAGCAACAACCTGAAAGTCAAGACTCCTGAATCTCTGGAACAGGAGAGAACTGGGACTGCTCAGCYTGGAGAAGACMTTAGAGCCCCTTCTACTGCCCTAAACGGCTCCAGGAGAGCTGGGGAGGGACCYTGGGCAAGGGCCTGGAGGGACAGGACAGGGGGAATGGCTTCCCACTGACAGAGGCAGGGTTAGATGAGATTTTGGGAAGAATTTTTTTCATTCAGGAGTGGTGGGGCCCTGGYACAGGGTGCCCAGAGAAGCTGTGGCTGCCCCTGGATCCCTGGAAGTGTCCAAGGCCAGGTTGGACAGGGCTTGGAGCAGYCTGGGACAGTGGAAGGGGTCCCTGCCCATGGCAGGGGGCTGGAATGAAATTGTCTTGAAGGTCCCTTCCCACCCAAACCATCCTGGGATTCTGTGAAAACTACCTCAAAGAAATAAAGAGAATTGGCACTGGTGATAAAAGGAAAACTTACAAAAACCACAGCTGCTGTCAGAAATGTAATCAGGGAAACACAGCTGGAACAAAGTACATTGGAATAGCTCAGCTGTAACACCACCTTCCAATCGTGCYGGGTTCCTGCTGAACACTCAGTTCTAAATGATCCAAGACTGAGGGAGATTGGGACAGGCTGAGAAGGAACAGAGGCTGGACTCAAGTGCTGCTCCTGCCCCTGCTCCTCAGCCTGTCTCAGCAGCCCCCTCACCCCCAGAGCTCTGTCCACCTCCAGATCTCCTGTTCAGCCCCAAGGGCTGAAATGGTTCACTGAGGAGCAGGGAAGTGCCAGAGCTGTGGGGAGAGCAGCTGGACAACAGCTGGACTCCAAAAGGAACCAACAGACCCAAAATGACCAAGGACAGAGAACAAAGAACAACTGGCAATTCACTCCAGCCCCAGTATAAAACCCAGTAATGGGCAACGACTGTAAACGGAAAATTTAAAAATCTCTTTACRTTCATTTAACTTCCAAAGGCTCAACTGAGCTGTGACACCTCCTGCTGTGGGATGGACAGGGGAATCAAAGACTMAGATATTGAAAAGTTCAGAGATAAATAAGGAATACGAATGTCAAGGGATAAGAGGTAATGTTTATAAAGAAAAAAATCATCAGAAGTTGTGACAGTGTTCACAGAAGTCTAAAAATAAATAAAAAAACCCAAAATAAAAYTCTATGTTTCAAAATTTTAATTTATTATTTTCTAATATATATTATACTAAAACTATACTAAAAAAAAATTCATCAAAAAAAACTAACTAAAAATAATAAAAAAAAAAGAAAAACAAAAACTTGTGGCTTGGACAAAGAGTCTGAGCCAGCTGACTGTGATTGACTATTAATTAAAAACAACTACATAAAACCAATCACAGATCTACTTGCTACATTYCACAACAACRAATAATTATTGTTTACATTTTATTCCTGAAGCCTCTCAGCTTCTCAAAAAGAAAAATCCTAAAAAAAGGATTTTTCAAAAAATATCATAACTACAAGAAGTTAYAAGAGCAAAGATACTTCCCATTGCAGAGGGAAAGCCTCTGGSAAGGAGCTGCAGCAGGATCCTGAGGGCAGGGTCACCCAGAAGGGGCAGCAGCAGGATCCCTCCACCTCCTGCCCAGCAGCTCTCCAGGCTCACACAGAGAGCCAGGCATCCCCTGCAGGCCTGGGCAAGGCCCTGCGTTTACAGACCCAAAAACCCCTGATCTCCATTTCTCACCACACTAGGCTCACACAGAGAGCCAGCATCCCCTGCAGGCCTGGGCAAGCCCTCGTTTACAGACACAATCCCAAACTCCTCCATTTCTTTACCACAGCCAGGCTCACACAGAGGGCCAGGCAATCCCCTGCAGCCTGGGCAAGGCCCTGGTTTTAACAGACCCAAACCCTGATCCTCCATTTCTCAACCACACCAGGCTCACACAGAGAACCAGGCATCCCCTGCCAGGCCTGGGCAGACCCGGTTTACAAGGACCCAAACCCTGATCCTCCATTTCTCACCACACCAGGCTCACACAGAAAAGAAACCAAGGCATTCCCCTGCAGGCCTGCGGCAGCCCTGGTTTGTACAGACCCAAACCCTATCCTCCATTTCTCACCACACCGGCTCACACAGACACCCAGCATCCCCTGCAGGCCTAGCAGCCCTGGTTTACAAAATCCCAAACTCCTCCATTTCTTTACCACAACCAGGCTCACACAGAGAGCCAGGCATCCGCCTGCAGGCCTGGGGCAGCCCTGTTACAGACCACAAAATCCCAACTCCTCCATTCTCACCACACCACGCTTCACACAGACACACTCAGGCATTCCCCCTGCAGGCCTGGGCAGCCCTCGTTTTAACAGACCCAAACCTTGAATCTCATTCTCACCAACACCAGGCTCACACAGGACACCAGGCATCCCCTGCAGGGCCTAGGCAGCCCTCGTTTACAGACCCAAAACCCTGATCCTCATTTCTTTACCAACAAACCAGGCTCACACAGAGAGCCAGCATCCCTGCAGGCCTGGGCAGCCCTGGTTTACAAGGACACAAATTTCCCAATCTCCATTTCTCACCCACCAACCACGCTCACCACAAGAAAAACCAGGCATCCCCTGCAGGCCTGGGCAGCCCTGGTTTACAGACCCAAACCCTGATCCTCCATTTGCTCCACCACACCAAAGGCTCACAACAGAGAACCAGGCATCCTCTGAGGCCTGGGCAAGCCCTGTTTACAGACCCAACCCTGATCCTCCATTTCTCACCACACCAGGCTCACACAGACCACCCAGGCATCCCCTGCAGGGCCTGGGGCAGCCCTGGTTTACAGATCTAAACCCTGATCCTTCCATTTTCTTACCAACCCAGGCTCACACAGAGATAAACCAGGCAAAATCCCTTGCAGGCCTGGACAGCCCTTTGTTTTACAGAACCCAAATCCCAACTCCTCCATTCTTCACCACCACACGGCTCACACAGGAGAACCAGGGCATCCTCTGTAGGCCTGGGCAAGCCCCCTGGTTTACAGATCTAAACCCTGATCTCCATTTCTCACCACACCAGGCTCACACAGAGGGCCAGGCATCCCCTGCAGGCCTGGGCCAGCCCTGGTTTACAGACCCAACCTCATCCTTCCATTTCTCACCCACACACGCTCACACAGAGGAGCCAGGCATCCCCTTGCAGGCTCTGGAAAGCAGCCTGAGTTTACAGGACAACAAAATCCAGCTCCCCCATATATCTCCACCACACACAGGCTCACACAGAGAACCAAGGCATCCTCTGCAGGCCTGGGCAGCCCTGGTTTACAGACCCAAACCCTGATCCTCCCATTTTCTCACCACACCAGGCTCACACAGACACCAGGCATTCCCCTGCAGGCCCTGCGCAGCCCTGGTTTACAGACACCAAAATCCCAAACTCCTCCATTTCTCACCACCACAGGATCAAACACAGAGAACCAGGCATCCTCTGCAGGCCTAGGCAGCCCTGGGTTTTACAGAACAAACCCTGATCCTCCATTTCTCCACCACACCAGGATCACACAGACACCCAGGGCATTCCCTGCAGGCCTGGGCAGCCTGGTTTACAGGACCCAAATTCCGATCCTCCATTTCTCACCATTACCAGGATCACACAACCACCCAGCATCCCCTGCCAGGCTATCTCCTCTCTCTATTCAGACACAAATCCAGCTTCCCCATTTCTCACCACAACCAGGCTCACACAGGAGAACCAGGCATCCTCTGCAGGCCTGGGCAGCCCTGGTGGTTTTAACAGACCCAAACCCTTGATCCTCCATTTCTCACCACACCCAGGATCACACAACACCCAGGGCATCCCCCTTTGCAGGGCCTGGGCTATCCCTGGTTTACATGACAACAAATCCCAGCTCCCCCTATTTCTTCACCACACCAGGCGCTCACACAGAGAGCCAGCGCATCCCCTGCAGCCTGGGCAAGCCCTGAAGTTTACAGACAAACCCTGATCCTCCCACCTCTCTCCTCACCACACCAGGATCCACAGGACACCCAGGCACCCCTTGCAGGCATGGGAGCCCTGTGTTTTACAGACACAAATCGCCAACTCCTCCATTTCTCCCACACCAGGATCACAGAGACACCAGGCCATCCCCTACCAGGGCCTGGGGCAGCCCTTGCGTTTACAGACACAAATCCCAACTCCCTTCCATTTCTCACCACACCAGGCTCACGACAGAGAGCCAGCATCACCCTGCAGGCCTGGGAGCCCTGGTTTACAGACACAAAAGCCCGGACCTCCATTTCTTCACCACACCAGATACACAAGACACCCAGGCCCCCTTAGCATGCCTGGGCAGCCCTGGTTACAGACACAAACCCCAAACCCTCGCATTTCCTCACCAACGCGAGGCCACACAGAGAACCAGGCATCCTCTGCAGGCTGGACAGCCCTGGTTTTAACAGGACCCCAAACCCTGATTCCTCCATTTCTCACCACACCAGGATCCACACAGACACCGCAGGCCATGCGCTCTGCAGGCCTGGGCAGCCCTGGTTTACAGACAACAAATCCCAACTCCTCCAGTGTCTCGACCCACACCAGGCTCACACAGGAGAACCAGGCATCCTCTGCAGGCCTGGGCAGCCCTGGTTTACAGACACCAATGCTGATCCTCCATTTCTCCACCACACCAGGATCACACAGACACCCAGGCATTCCCCTACAGGCCTTGGGGCAGCCCTTGGGGTTTACAGACACAAATCCCAACTCCTCCATTTCTCACCACACCAGGCTCACACAGCAGAACCAAGGCATCCTCTGCAGGCCTGGGCAGCCCTGGTTTACAGACACAAATCCCAAATCTCCGCGGGCATTTCTCACCACACCACGCTTCAACACAGAGCAGCCAGGCATTCCCCTGCAGGGCCTGGCAGCCCTGGTTTACAGACCAATACCCTGATCCTCCACTCACCACACCAGGCTCACACAGGAGACCAGGCATCCTCTGTAGGCCTGGGCAGCCCTGGTTTACAAATCCCAACTCCTCCATTTCTTACCACACACCAGTTGCCAGAATTAAACAACATCTGTGCAAGGCACTGGTCCAAAAAGACCATTCCCAAAAAACTCACAACTACATGTTGTAGCCCCCCAACTCATCACCCTGCAATTAAGCTGCCCCTCAGAGCTCATTTAGAGCAGCTAATTACCCTTCAGGCTCTCTGGGACACTCTGAAGGAGGGAGTTGTTCTCTTGCTCTCTAGTGGATCYCCTCCACCCTGACAGGGTCACTCCAGGATGGAAATTGCCCTCGGCCACCTCTGTCCTGCACCCCTGAAGTGCCCCCCTGTCCTTCCCACACCACCTGTCCTGGGGGCAGTCTCACCTGAGGATTACTGGGAGAATAGGGGGATTCACGCCTGGAATTTCCTGTCCCGGACTCGCCCACGGGAGCCTGAAAGAGAGAAGACAAAGCTCAGGATAGAGCTGGAGTGTTACTGCACAGCAGGAGGGGTCTGTGCAGCCCAGGGGCATAGGACACCCTGCGCATCCAGGGATGTGAAAAATGCGTATTTTATGATTGGCTGTTCGCAAATATTAAAATGAATATTATATGTGTTGTGTTAGAAAGTAATGCTGTATTAATTCTCTTAAATAGTGTGTTAAATATAGTTTTAGGTCATAAAAAATGTTAAAATACAAACTATGCTATGTAGGATACTTTTTTTTAAAGCAAGGACTTGCACCAGATAGCAGCCACAGGACACCTAAATCTTTCAGAGAAAAACAATTTATTGCTCCCTTAGCAGAAGAAATGAACTTCTTCCTGCCTCAAAGGCGCTGTCAGGATTCAGAGGAAGAAGCTGACACTGCCCAGACAGAATCCTGTGTTTGAATGGAATTTATGCATCATGTATGAGGGGTATGAATATGCAATGGGCTGTTGCTTTTAAGAGTTAATCCTCTGTTAATGTGGGTCCTTTTTCGGGCTTATTTTGCCCAGAAAGAGGTACCTGGACGTCTGTAACTCTGTCTCTATTGTCTCATATTGTCCTAATCCAAATTGTCCAAATTATTATTACTCTAATTGTATTACTAGTTTTATAGCCATTTTATTACGATTAAACTTTTAAAATTTTAAAAACAAGCGACTGGCGTTTTTCACAAGGGAGCAAGGCTAGCAGGGCCCAGCAGCAGCTGGCACATGCCAAAAAGCGCCAGGAGCAGTGAGGGAATGAGCTTAAACACCGGGATCACATCCCAGCTGGATCAGGTTACAGCCTCCGCACGTCCCAGGAATCCTCCTGACTCCCCAAGCCCTCACAGGCWGGGTCAGCTCCAGGCAAAGCTCCTGGGCACAGACACGGAGCAAAGAAAGCCATTCCTGGCTGCAGGGCTCTCCTGGCTCCCAAAGCAACCTCCGGCACTGAGCAGAGAAAGCCTGGCTGCAGGGACACAGGGCTCTCCTGGCTCCCAGAGCAACTCTGGCACCTGTCTCTTATACACATCTAGATGTGTATAAGAGAACAGGGCTCTCCTGGCTCCCAAAGCAACCTCCGGCACTGAGCAGAGAAAGCCTGGCTGCAGGGACACAGGGCTCTCCTGGCTCCCARAGCAACTCTGGCACTGAGGCTCAGCTGCCAGCAGCCTGCCCCAGCAGCTGAAAAGAGAGCAGAGTGTCCAGGAACCACCTGCACTGCAGAGAGCAGCATCCCAGGAACCACCTGCACTCCGGAGAGCAGAATTCCAGGAACCACCTGCACTGCAGAGAGCACCATCCCAGGAACCACCTGCACTCCCATTGCAGCACCACGAGCACCTTTCACAAGGATTTCTAATGCCTTAAGGTGGAGACAGGTCACTTGGGATTTGGGGAACTGTTCAAGCAGACCTACAGCTCCCAGTCACTAATACCATGCACATGGCCAGCTGGATCAAGTCAGTATTTTGACATGCCAAGYCTGAAGTGACCTGAAGTTTAYACTGGAGCACAGATTCCAGATACCTTGCTCTAAGCTCACCTGGCTACACACCTGAGAAATTCCTAGCAAGGAACTAAACCACCTCCAAGATCACTAGAGCTGAGGATTGGGTTGTTTGATCTGCTGTTTATGGGACTGTTTTGTGGAGCTGCTTTGATTTTCAGACCTCCCAAAAGCCTTTAAAAGGAAGAAGGAGAGATCAACGTGGTGCTCATCTGGAGGGTGGTATCTTTGGGTCCAGCCCCTGCTCCACCACAGGTTCCCTGTGCAACAGCAGGAATGTCAAATACAGATTTCCCAGAACAGAAAGCAAAGTTCTCCCTTGGAATTCCCAAGTCTTGATCTAGTGAGTGGTGTCACTTGGGAGGAGCAGCTCCTGGGCTGCAGATCTACTGTGGTTTCCAGATGTTTCCACAGTCCAGAGGAGGGCTGTGCCCAGGGACAAAGTGTGGCACCATCACTGATCCCCATCAGTGTTTTACAGATGTTTTCCAGATGTTTCCACAGTCCAGAGGAGGGTTGTGCTCAGGGCCACAAGTGTGGCACCAGCACTGATCCCCACCAGTGCTGCCAGCCGAGCAGGCAGGGACACCACTGCTCCCAGCCAGACCCCGAGTGACAGCAGGGAGGTCACAGATGCCATCCTGTCCCCACATCCCCACCACCAGGGTATGTGTTAGTGGCCGGGGGATGGCAAGGTGACCCTGGGGACCCCTCAGGTGGCACAGGGTGGGGGCACACGGGYTGGGGACCGGCCCTTGGGCGCCGTGCTGCCCGGTGCCAGGGTTTAGTAGGGAGCAGTGGCCAGGCTGTGTCAGTGCATGCCACACACCACACGCTGCTTGCCTTGGAGTACAGGCTGGTCTTCAGCACGCCCCCCCTGCCATAGCCYAGGGGAGGCCCCCCCAGGCCAGCCTTGCCCCTGCGGTTGGCCACCACAAAGGGGTTCTCACTGAAGGGGATGGGCTGCGAGTCGATCAGACACTCTGGCGTCTCTGGCAGCTGCTCCTGGGACAGGGGGCAGCCCTCGGGGTCCTGCTGGTCTGCCTGGGGCTGCTGGGGAGGCGTGGGGGGCCGGGGGGGCCTGGCTGTGCCTGCTGCTGGCTCCGGGGACGCTGCCCGGCCGTGCCACCCCYGCGGGGACAGCACGGCGCAGTCACCCTCCATGCTGCAGCTGGGCTTAGGGCACTCAACAGGCTGAGAGGAAACACAAGGGTCAGAGAGAAACGAGGAGAACACAGCAAAGAGGAGGAGAGAGAAAACAGAGCAGCTGCTGAAGGACAGGGGAGAGAGTTCCAGTGCTAACGCCCGCACAGCATCCCGACCCTCTCTCCTGCTCTGCCACCAACCTGTGACCCTCAGTGTCACTCCCTGGAGAGGACCCTGCTGTGCACACACAGCCCAGGGAGCTGACAGGCTGCCCTCACAGACCAGCCCAGGTCCAGCTGGCCCAAGAACAAAGCAGACTGAGGCTGCCCTCTGCACCATCAGCATGTGCACTCCAGCGGAAAGGAAAGCTAAAAGCAGGTTTTTCACTGAAAAATACACACCCAGTCAGGATGTCCCAGGGTAGCACAGCTTCACTGTGAGGAAACACGATATGAGCCGGGGCTGTGCCAGCCACAGAGTTGGGGCTGGGGGTTAGGCGGGTGGCCTTCTGAAATGTCCTAGCCTCCCAGCTTGCCATTTGTAGTCAAGCAGCCCACCCCTGAGAGCTATTTTGGGGAAGCACTGCCATTGACAAGGAGCTGAAGAGAATTCGCTCTGAGCAGGAGAGGCTCTTTGTGCTCCCTTGAGGCAGTTGGATGGGAAGCTTTGGGCTTGCTCTCTGGCTGTCCCTTGCTCCCCGGGAGGAAGCTCTGGCTGGATGGTAACAAACTCTCTTCTGTGGCATGAGGGGAAGGGGTCAGGGCTTCCCAACTTGGGCTGTGGGAATGGAGCCAGCAGAGCTGGGGCTGGCCTCAGTGCTCGCCCATCAGCAAGAGCCACCCAAAAGGGGCTGTGCTCACGAGCTCTGGTGTTTGGGGCTGTGCTGTGAGCCCTGGGGCCCTTGAAGCCATGGGGCTATGGTGTGCGTGGGTGGCTTGTGAACCCTGTGCAGCACTGGGTGACAGCAAGGCTGGCCATGTGGCTGTGGGGCTCAGTGAAGTGGGGTTGAAACTGGAGGAAATCTCACAGAGTGTTGCCTCCCAGAGCCCCAGCAGTTATGTGGTTTCTGGACTGTGCTGACGGTGTTGGGGGAGCATGTGCTTGTACAGGTGCTGGAGGTGGTTTGCTGTGGGCATCTCAGGAGTTGTGAGTGGGGAGGCAGGGCAGCCTGGTCAGCTCCCTGGCCTGTGTGTGCACAGCAGGGTTCCTCTCCAGGGAGTGACACTGAGGGTCACAGGTGCGTGTAAACAGGTCTGGACTCTGCTGGTCTCGTGGTGTTACTCATCATCAATACAGTACTTTTATTAAAGTCGCCTAAGCACTCTATCGGGCTCTCAGAGATACTCGACACGTAGCTCACCGTCTCTCAAGCCTGTGTGCACAGCAGGGGTCCTCTCCAGGGAGTGACACTGAGGGTCAAACAGGTGCTTGTACAGGTGCTTGAGGTGGTTGGCTGGGGAGCATGCTGCAGGAAGGCTGTGAGAGGAAGGAGGCAGCTCTCGTTCAGCTCCCTGGGCTGTGTGGTGCACAGAGGGTCCCTCTCCAGGGAAGTGACACATGAGGTCACAGGTGGTGGCAGAGCAGGAGAGGAGGGTCGGGATGCTGTGCGGGCGTTGCACTGGACTCTCTTTCCCCCCTTGTCCTTCAGCAGCCTGCTCTGTTTTCTCTCTCCTCTCTTTGGCTGTTCCTTCGTTTCTCTCTGGACCCTTTGTGTTCCTTCTCAGCCTGTTGAGTGCCCTAAGCCCAGCTGCAGCTATGGAGGGTGACTGCGCCGTTGCTGTCCCCGCGGGGGGGTGGCACGGCCGGGCAGCGTCCCCGGAGCAGCAGCAGGCACAGCCAGGCCCCCCCGGCCCCCCACGCCTAGCGTGCGATGCCAGCCACCACGACTGTTCCCCAGCAGGACCCGAGGGCTGCCCCCTGTCCCAGGAAGCAGCTTGCCAGAGACGCCAGAGTGTTCTGATCGACTCGCAGCCCATCCCCCTTCAGTGAGAACCCTTTGTGGTGGCCAACCGCAGGGGCAAGGCTGGGCCTGGGGGGGCCTCCCCTGGGCTATGGCAGGGGGGCGTGCTGAAACCAGCCTGTACTCCAAGGCAAGCAAGCGTGTGGTGTGTGGCATGCACTGACACAGCCTGGCCACTGCTCCCACTAAACCCTGGCACCGGGCAGCACGGCCCCAAGGGGCCAGGTCCCCAGCCCGGTGTGCCCCACCCTGTCCACCTGAAGGGGTCCCCAGGGTCACCACGCCATCCCCGGCCACTAACACATACCCCCTGGTGGTGGGGATGTGGGACAGAGATTGGCATCTGTGACCTTCCCTGCTGTCACTCGCGGTCTGGCTGGAAGCAGTGGATGTCCCTGCCTGCTCGGCTGGCAGCACTGGTGGGATCAGTGCTTTGGCTGCCACACTTGTGGCCCTGAGCACAAACCCTCCTCTGGACTGTGGAAAAACATCTGGAAAACATCTGGAAAACCACAGTAGATCTTGCAGCCCAGGAGCTGCTCCTCCCAAGTGACACACTCACTAGATCAAGACTTGGGAATTTCCAAGGGAAACTTTGCTTTCTGTTCTGGGAAATTCTGTATTTGACATTCCTTGCTGTTGCCACAGGAACCTGTGGTGAGCAGGGGCTGGACCCAAGATACCACCCTCCAATGAGCCACCCCACAGTGTTGATCTCTCCTTCTTCCTTTTAAAGGCTTTTGGGGAGGTCTGAAAAATCGAAAGCAGCTCCACAAAACAGTCCCATAAAACAGCAGATCAAACAACCCTCCTCAGCTTAGGTGATCTTGGAGATGTTTAGTTCCTTGCTAGGAATTTCATCAGCGTGTGTAGCCAGGTGAGCTTAGAGCAAGGTATCTGGAATCTGTGCTCCCCAGCTGTAAACTTCAGCGTCACTTCAGGCTTTGGCACATGTCAAAATACTGACTTGATCCTATGGCATGTGCCATGGTATTAGTGACTGGGAGCTGTAGGTCTTGCTTGAACAGTCCCCAAATCCCAAGTGACCTGTTCTCCACCTTAAGGCATTAGAAATCCTTCGTGAAAGGTGCTCATGGTGCTGCCAAATGGGAGGTGCAGGTGGTTCCTGGGATGGTGCTCTCTGCAGTGCAGGTGGTTCCTGGAATTCTGCCTCTCCGGAGTGCAGGTGGTTCCTGGGATGCTGCTCTCTGCCAGTTGCAGGTGGTTCCTGTGACACTCTCTCTCTTTTCAGCTGCTGGGCAGGGCTGCTGGGCAGGCTGAGCCTCAGTGCCAGAGTTGCTTTGGGAGCCAGGAAGCCCTGTGTCCCTGCAGCCAGGCTTTCTCTGCTCAGTGCGGAGGTTGCTTTGGGAAGCCAGGAGAGCCCTGTGTCCCTGCAGCCAGGCTTTCTCTGTCAGTGCCAGAGAGGTGTGCTTTGGGAGCCAGGAGAGCCCTGCAGCGCAGGAATGGCTTTCTTTGCTCCGTGTCTGTGCCCAGGAGCTTTGGCTGGCGAGCTGACCCTGGCCTGTGAGGGTTTGGGGAGTCAGGAGGAAATTCCTGGGCACGTGCGGAGGCTGTAACCTGATCCAGCTGGGATGTGATCCGTGTTTAAGCTTTCATTCCCTCACTGCTCCTGACGCTTTTTGGCATGTGCAGCTGCCTGCGAGGACCCTGCTAGCCTTGCTTCCCTTGTGAAAACGCCCAGTCACTTGTTTTTAAAAATTCTAAAAGTTTAATCGTTACATAAAATGCGCTTATTAAAAACTAGTATACAATTTAGAGTAATAATAATTTGGACAATTTGGATTAGGACAATATTGAGGACAATAGAGACAGAGTTACAGAAGTCCAGGTACTCTTTCTGGCAAAATAAGCGCGAAAAAAGGACGGCCGACATTAACAGAGGAGTAGACTCTTTAAAAGCCAACAGCCCATTAGCATATTCATACCCTCATACATGATGCATAAATTCCATTCAAACACAGGTTCTGGTATCTGGGCTCAGTGGTCAGCTTCCTTCCTCTGAATTCCTGACAGCTCGCCTTGTGAGGCAGGAAGAAGTTCATTATCTTCTGCTAAGGGCAAGAATAAATTGTTTTCTTCTGAAGATTTAGGATGTCCCTGTGGGGCTGCTATCTGGTGCAAGTCCTTGCTTTAAAAAAAAAGTATTCCTACATAGCATAGTTTGTATTTTAACATTTTTTATGACTAAAACTATATTTAACCAGCACTATTAATAGAGAATTAATACAGCATTACTTTCTAACACAACACAATATTAATATTCATTTTAATATTTCGCGAACAGCCCAGATCATAAAATACGCATTTTTCACATTCCCTGGATGCGCAGGGTGTCCTATGCCCCTGGGCTGCACAGACCCTCCTTACTGTGCAGGAACACTTCCAGCTCGTATCCTTGATCTTTAGTTTCTTTCTCTCTTTCAGGCTCCCGTGCGCGAGTCCGGGAAGAAATTCCAGCGTGAATCCCCCTATTCTCCCAGGTAATCCTCAGGTGAGACTGCCCCCAGGACAGGTGGTGTGGAAGGACAAGGGGGCACTTCCAGGGGTTGCAGACAAGAGGTGGGCCCGAGGGCAATTATCCATCCTGGAGTGACCCTGTCAGGGTTGGAGGAGATCCACTAGAGAGCAAGAGAAGAAACTCCCTCCTTCAGAGTTCCCAGAGAGCCTGGAGGGTTAATTAGCTGCTCTAAATGAAGCTCTGAGGGGCAGCTTAATTGCAGGGTGCATGGTGGGGGGCTACACATGTAGTTGTGGAGTTTTTTTGGAATTTGGTCTTTTTTGGACCAGTGCCCTTGCCACAGAGTTGTTTATTCTCGGAACTGGTGTGTGTAAGAAATGGAGGAGTTGGCGATTTTGTAAACCAGGGCTGCCCAGGCCTACAGAGGATGCCTGGTTCTCTAGCTTGTGAGCCGGGTGTGGTGAGAAATGGAGGATCAGGGTTTTGTGTCTGTTAAACCAGGCTGCCCAGGCCTGAGGGGATGCCTGGTCCTCTGTGTGAGCCTGGTGTGGTAAGAAAAGGAGGATTCAAGGGTTATAGATCTGTAAACAGGGCTGCCCAGGCCTGCAGGATCCTGGGTTCTGTGTTGAGGCCTGGGTGTGGTGAGAAATGGAGGATCAGGGTTTGTGTCTGTAAACCAGGGCTTGCCCAGGGCCTGCAGGGATGCCTGGAGTGTCTGTGTGATCCTGGTGTGGTGAGAAATTGTGGAGGTTCAGGTTTGCGGTCTGTAAACAGGGGTGCCCAGGGCTGCCAGAGGATGCTGGGTGTCTGTGTTGAGCCTGGTGTGGTGAGAAATGGAGGAATCAGGGTTTGGTCTGTTAAATGCAGGGCTGCCCAGGCCTGCAGGGACTGCCTGGTTCTCTGTGTGAGCTGGTGTGGGTGAGAAATGGGAAGGAGCAGGGTTTGGGGTCTGTAAACCAGGCTGCCCAGGCCTGCAGGGGATGCCTGAGTGTCTGTTGTTGATCCTGGTTGGTGGGAGGAAATGGAGGATCAGGGTTGGGTCTGTAACGAGGGCGTGCGCCAGGCCTGCAGAGGATGCCTGAAGTGTCTTGTGTGAGCCCTGGTGTTGGTGAGAAATGGAGGAGTTGGGATTTGTGTCTGTTAAACCAGGGCTGCCAGGCCTGCAGGGGATGCCTGAGTTCTCTTGTTGATCCTGTGTGGTGAGAAATGGGAGGATCAGGGTTTGGGTCTGTTAAACCAGGGCTTATGCCCAGGCCTACCGAGGGATGGCTGGGCGTGTCTGTGTGATCCTTGGTGTGGTGAGAAATGGAGGATCAGGCTTTGGGTCTGTAAACCAGGGCTGCCCAGCGGCAGGGGATGCCTGCGTCCTCTGTGGGAGCCTGGTGTGGTAAGAAATGGAGGAGTTGGATTTGTGTCTGTAAACCAGGGCCTTGCCCCATGCCTGCAGGGGATGCCTGTCCTCTGTTGTGAGCCTTGGTGTGGTGAGAAATTGGAGGATCAGGGTTTGGGTCTGTAAACGAGCGGCTGCCCCAAGGCCTGCAGGGGATGCCGTGAGTTGTATGTGTGATCCTGGGTGTGGTTGAGAAATGGGGAGGATCGGGTTTGGGTCTGTAAACCAGGCTGGCCTAGGCCTTGCAGGGCGATGCCTGAGTTGTCTGTGTGATCCTGGTGTGGGGAGGAAATGAAGGAGTTGGGATTTGTGTCTGTAAACCAGGGCTGCCCAGGCCCTGCAGGGGGATGCCTGCTCTCTGTGTTGAGCCTGGAGAGCTGGCAGTCGGGCAGGAGGTGAGGGATCCTTGCTGCTTTGCCCCTTCTGGGGTGACCCTGCCCTCAGGTCCTGCTGCAAGCTCCTTCCCAGAGGCTTTCCCTCTGCAATGAAGTATCTTTGCTCTTGTAACTTCTTGTAGTTATGATATTTTTTTGAAAAATCCTTTTTTTAGGATTTTTCTTTTTGAGAAGCTGAGAGGTCAGGAATAAAATGTAAAAATAATTATTCGTATGTTGTGAAATGTAGCAATCTGTCTCCTCTTGAGACACAGACCGCAGCCCAGGTCCAGCTGGCCCAATTAGTAACAAAGCAGGGACTGGAGGGCTGCCCTCTGACCATCAGGCATGGTGGCACTCGTAGGGAAAGGAGCTAAAAGCAGGGTTTTCCACTGAAAAATCCACGACCCAGCAAGTTCCAGGGGTAGCCAGGCTTCACTGGTGAGGGAAACACGATATGAGCCGGGCTGTGCTCAGCCACAGAGGTTGGGCTGGGGTTAGGGGGGGCCTCTGAATTCTGAGCCTCCCAGCTGCCATTGTACGTCGGCAGCCGACACCGCCTGAGAGCTACTTTGGGAGAGCACTGCCATGACAACAGGAGCTGAAGAATTGCGCTCTGAGCAGGAGAGGTCTTTGGCTCCCTGGAGGCAGTTGGATGGAAGCTTTGGGCTTTGCTCTCTGGCTGTCCTGCTCCCCTGAGGAAGGCTCTGGCTGGGTAACAAACTCTCTTTCTGTGGCATTGAGGGGAAGGGTCAGGGCTTTCACTGGGCTGTGGGAATTGAGGCCAGACAGAGCTGGGGCTGCCTCATGCTGCCATCAGCAGAGGCCACCGCCAAAGGGGCTGTGCTCACTGAGCGGCTCTGGTGTTTGGGGTGTGGCTGTGAGCCCTGGGGCCCCTTGAAGCATGGGCAGGTGTGGTGGGTGTGCTGTGACCTGTGCAGCACTGGGTGACATGCAGAGGGGCCATGGTGGTGGGGCTCAGTGAAGTGGGGGTTGAACTGGAGGATCTCCAGAGGTGGCCCCAGCCCAGCAGTTCTGTGGTTCTGTGTGCTGAGGTGTGTGGGGGAGCATGTGCTTCTTTACGCAGGTGCTGGGTGGGTTTGGCTGGGAGCTAGCTTCAGGGAGGTGTGAGTGGAAGCAGGGCAGCCTGTCAGCTCCTGGGCTGTGTGTGCACAGGCAGGGTCCTCTCCAGGGAGTGCACTGAGGTCACAGGGATTGTCGTCATGGCAGGAAGAGGGTCGTGCATGCGTGTGGCAGGTGGTTGACACTGGAACGGTCGTCTCCCTGGCTGGCGCTTCAGGTCGTGAGCTGACGTAGGGCTTTTGCTCTGTCAATCTCCCTCTTTGCTGTGATGTCCGCTCGTTCTCTCTCGTGACCCTTGTGTTTCCTCCTAGCCTGGTTGGTGGCCCTAGCCAGCTGCAGCAAGCAGGGTGACTGGCCGTGGCGTGCCGCAGGGTGCGACGGAGCCGAGGCCGTCCCTCGACCGGAGCGCAGCGGGCAGCCAGGCTCCCCCGCTGCCCCGCTCCGCCAGGCAGCCCATGCAGACGCAGCACGACCGGCGGAGGGCTGCCCCCTGTCCGCAGGACGCAGCTGTCAGAGACGCAGCAGAGTGTCTGATCGACTCGCAGCACCCCTTCAGTGAGAAACCCTTTTGGCCAACGCGAGGCAAGGTGGCCTGGGGGCCTCCCTTGGCTCGTGGCTATGGCAGGGGGGCGTGCTGAAGACCAGCCTGTACTCCAAGGCAGCAGCGTGTGGTGTGTTGGCATGCACTGACACAGCCTGGCACTGCTCCCTACTAAACCGCTGGCTACGCGGCAGCACGGCGCCCAAGGGCCGGTCCCCAGCCCGTGTGCCCCACCCTGTGCACCTGAGGGTCCCAGGAGTCACTCGCTGCCATCCCCCGGCCACTAACAATACCCTGGTGGTGGGATGTGGGACAGGATGGCATCTGTGACCTCGCCTGCTGTCACTCGGGGTCTGGGCTGGGAGCAGTGGTGTCCCTGCCTGCTCGGCTGGCGAGCACTGGTGGGATCAGTGCTGGTGCCACACTTGTGGCCCTGAGCACAACCTCCTCTGGACTTGGAATCTGGAAACACGTAAACTGATGGACGATGTGAATCTACACCTACTGGAAAACAGTGTCTAAACGTACGACTCTGCCCCAGAGTCTGCTCCTCCCAAGTGACACCAGCTCACTAGATCAAGACTTGGGAATTCCAAAGGGAGAACTTTGCTTTCTGTTCTGGGAAATCTGTATTTGACATTCCTGCTGTTGCACAGGGAACGCTGTGGTGGAGCAGGGGCTGGACCCAAAATACCACCCTCCAGATGAGGACACGTTGATCTCTCCTTCTTTCTTTTAAGGCTTTTGGGAGTCTGAAAATCAAAGGCAGCTTCCACAAACAGCCATAACAGCAGATCAGAACAACCCAATCTCACGGCTCTAGTTGATTTGGATGGTGGTTTAGTTCCTTGCTAGGAATTTCTTGAGTGTGTAGCAGGTGAGCTTAGAGCAAGGTATCTGGAATGCTGTGCTCCGAGTTGTAAACTTCAGTCACTTCAGGCTTGGCATGTCAAAATGACTTGATCAGTGCCAGCTGTGGCATGGTTTAGTGAAGGGCTGTAGTCTGCTTGAACAGTTCCCCAATCCCAAGTGACTGTCTCGACCTGTAAGGCATTAGAAATCTGTTGAAAGTGCTGTGGTGCTGCAATCGGGTGCATGGTTCCTGGATGGTGTCTCTGCAGTTGCAGGTGGTTCCTGGGAATTCTGCTGCTCGAGTGCAGGTGGTTCCTGGGAGGTGTCCTCAGGAGTGTCTGGCAATTCTGTCTGCATGCAGGTGGCTGGATGCTGCTCTGCTCAGTGTTTCCTGGACCTTGCTCTCTTTTTCAGCTGCTGGGGCAGGCTGCTGGCAGCTAGCTCAGTGCCAGAGTTGCTTTGGGAGCCGGAGGCCGTGTGTGCGTGCCAAGCCAGGCTTTTCTCTGCCTCAGTTGCCGCGAGGTTGCTTTGGGCCTAGGAGAGCCCTGTGTCCTGCAGCCAGGCTTTCTCTGCTCAGTGCCAGAGGTTCTGCTTGGGAGCCAGGAAGCCCTGCAGGCCAGGAATGGCTTTCTTTGCTCGCTGTCTGTGCGCAGGAGCTTTGCCTGGAGCTGAACCGCTGTGAGGTGCTTGGGAGTCAGGAGGATTCCTTGGACGTGCGGCGGAGGCTGTAACCTGATCCAGCTGGGATGTGATCCGGGTGTTTAAGCTCATTCCTCACTGCCTTGGCTTTTTTGGCATTGTGCCAGCTGCCTGTGCGCCTTGCTAGCCTTGCTCCCTTGTGAAAAACGCCAGTCCTTGTTTTTAAAATTCCAAAAGTTTAATCGTAATAAAATGGCTATAAAACTAGTAATACAATTAGAGTAATAATAATTTGGACAATTTGATTTAGGACAATATGAGACAATAGAGACAAGAGTTACAGACGTCCTGGTACCTCTTTCGGGCAAAATAAGCCGCCGAAAAAGGACCCACCATACAGAGATTACATCTTAAAAGCAACAGCCCATTGCATATTAACCCCTCATACATGATGCATAAATTCCATTCAAACACAGGATTCTGTCTGGGCAGTGTTCAGCTTCTTCCTTGAATCCTAGCAGCCGCCTTTGAGGCAGGAAGTAAGTCTCATTCTTCTGCTAAGGGAGCAATAATTGTTTTTCTCTGAAATTTAGGTGTCCTGTGGCTGCTATCTGGTGCGAGTCGTTGCTTTAAAAAAAAGTATCCTAGCATAGCGCATAGTTTGTATTTTAACATTTTTTATGACCTAAAACTATATTTAACACACTATTAAGAGAATTTAATACAGCATTACTTTCTAACACAACACAACATATATATTCATTTTAATATTTGCGAACAGCCCAATCATAAAATACGCATTTTTCCATCCCTGGATGCAGGCAGGGGTCCATGCGCCTGGGCTGCACAGACCCTCCTCTGCTGAGTAACACTCCAGCTCTATCGCTGAGCTTTGTCTTCTCTCTTCAGGGCCCGTGGGGCGAGTCCGGCGACAGGAAATTCCAGGCGTTGAAATCCCCTATTCTCTCCAGTAATGCCTCAGGTGAGACTGCCGCCAGGACAGGTGGTGTGGGAAAAGGGACAGGGGGCCTCTCAGGGGTGCAGGACAGACGTGCCGAGGGCAATTTCCATCCTGGAGTGACCCTTCAGGGTGGAGGAGATCCACTAGAGAGCAAGAGAAAACTCCCTCTCTTCAGAGTGTCCCAGAGAGCCTGAAGGGTAATTAAGCTGCTCTAAATGAGGCTCTGCAGGGGCAGCTTAATTGCAGGGTGATGGTGGGGGGCTACACACAATGTAGTTGTGAGTTTTTGGAATGGTCTTTTTGGACAGTGCCTTGCACAGACGGTTGTTAATTCTGGCAACTGGTGTGTGGTAAGAAATGGAGGAGTTGGGATTTGTAACCAGGGCTGCCCCAGGCTACAGAGGATGCCTGTTCTGTGTGAGCCTGGCTTTGTGGTGAGAAATGGAGGATCAGGGTTTGTTGGTCTGTAAACCAGGGCTGCCCAGGCTTGCAGGGGATGCTGCTCATCTGTGGCGCAGGGGGGGGTGGGGGGGGGCTGACTGCACCTGGGGCTCCCTTCATCTGGTCAAACTCATAGTTTCGTGCATCTTGATCGCGTGGAAATGAGGAGTTGGATTTCGTGTGTCTGTGAGGCCAGCGGGGTGGCCCAGCGCCATGCAGAGGATGCCTGGCCTTCTCTGTGTGCAGCCTAGGCTGTCGGTGAGAAAATGGAGGAAGCTTGCGGATTTTGCATGTCTGTTAAAACCCAGACGGTGCCCAGGCCTGATAGGGGATGCCTGTGTTCTGTTGTGATCCTGGCTGTGCGGCTTCGCACGTACTTGACCGGCATGCAGGATCTTGTGTCTGCATAACCAGGGCTGCCAGCCCTGTGCCAGATGTTATGCCTGCTCTTCTGATGTTGCAGCCTGTGTGCGTCGCAGAAATGGAGGAGTCTGGTTCTGATGTCTGTAAACCCAGGGCTGACCCACAGCCTGCAGAGGATGCCTGGCTGTCTTTCTGGATCTCGCCTGTGTTGAGAATGGAGGTCAGGTTTTGGGTCGTGTACAGGGCTCCCAGGCCTGGCAGAGGATGCCTGGTTCTCTGTGTAGCTGGCTGTTGCTTCGCAAAAGCGATCCTCTC
>NDFG01000635.1:0-16802 GCA_002167245.1 Sporophila hypoxantha | reverse complement strand
ARRARRARGGGRCACCGTGCCCTTTTTGCAACAACAGCCTTGGAATCTGTCCCAYCKCTCAGCCTGGCTGGACTTCTCCTGAGTTTCAGGGGGTCTCCCACAGAAGACCCTCACCTGTTTTACAACCACCGCGACAGACAGACTGAGATGTAAGAAGCCTCTCCATCAAGGACTGAGACATGGAACCCCCATGTGAAAAGGCCCCTCTGCTCCTCCCAAGGGCTGGGACTGAAACCCCCAGCCCGGGGGAGGTGTGTGGGGGAGGCAAGCTGACCAAAGCCAGATGTTTGCCTGCAGGTTGTGACCGCTGGACCAAGAAGACAATGGCTCTCGTTTACTGCTGAGGGCATGGACTACCTGTTACATCTATTCCTTATTGTATCTGTTTCCCCCCGCCCCTTGCAATTTCCAATAGAATTATCATAATAAAAACCTCTGAGTTAGCTAGAGATTTTGAGATCTCCCCGACATAACAGGTGGATCCTCAACTGGACCAAAGGACTTCGTCTCTACATTTGGTAGCTATATCCCCCTCTTTCTCTTTTCTCTCTCTTTCTCTATCTTTTCCTCTCCCTTAATCCCTCTATCGCATTTTGCTGCGGTCATTCAATAAAGGTGCATTTGTTTTGATTATTACTGCAAATCCCCTGTGCCGTGTTGGTTCTTTTTGCACCCTGAGATCAATCCATGAACCATCACGAGCCCTGCTCGTAAGGACGGATCCTGACACCCTCCCACACCACGGCACAGGTGGAGGGCAGGTGATGGAGGGACCACGACCTCCCCTGTTGGGATCCCCATCTCCACAGCCCCTCAGTGCCTCCCCTGCTGGGAATCACACCCCCACAGCCCCTCCCCTGCTGGGAATCACACCCCCACAGCCCCTCCCCTGCTGGGAATCACACCCCCACAGCCCCTCCCCTGCTGGGAATCACACCTCCACAGCCCCTCCCCTGCTGGGAATCACACCTCCACAGTCCCTCCCCTGTTGGGAATCACACCTCCACAGTCCCTCAGTGTGCCCCCTGCAGGACCCCCCCCTCCACAGCCCCCCAGGACCCCCACTCACAGCACGGTTGCCTCTCTGCAGGCCACTGCTGGGCAGCGCTGCCAGGGTTCTGTAGTCCAGGCGCAGGGGCTCGCTGGGGACGTTCTGGAGAGGGTGAAAAAACCAGCAACAGGTCAGGCCCAAAGCCAATTAAATCAATGAGAAAGAGCAATGAAAAGGGAACCACCCCAGTAATAACCCAGGTCTTATCTACAAACTCATCAGAGCTCCCACTACCTGGAAAAAGAGCTGGAGTTGTTCAAAGCACAACCACGTGAACTTGTGGCAGGAGCCAGGCTTGAGAAACCCCACAGAGAATGTGTCCCTATGCACCCACTGCTGCTCAGATCCCTGCACTCCTCCTGCCCCATTTCCACCTCCTGATGGAGCAGAGAATGTGCCATTCCTACCTGTTTGCTCCAACAGCACCAGGAATGATGGACCTGGACACGTGTAAGAATGCAAGTCTGCAATTCCTCTACAGCTCCTTTTTCTAGCCTTACCTCACACTCACTGTACAACTTTGTTTCCTTTTRCTTCCCACATCTTGCCTTTCTAACCCTAAAGAGAAGCCAAGGTTTCTAACCCAGCCCATTTTCCTCAATCCCTTACACATTTCTTCAGTTCTGATCTCAAATCCCCAAAGTCACATCCTCTTAGGGGAGGGAGTGGAGAACACAAGCTCTGGGGAACAAACTCTTTCTGAGGACTTCTCCAGCCTTCCAGCCTAGCTGCAGCCCTTTCTGGGCCTCTCCAGCCCTTCCCCTGTGCTGCTCACCTCTGCTTCCTCCTCAAGCTGCTGCGTGGCCGCCTCCCGCTCCCTACGCATCCGCTCCTTCCGTGGGACAGACAGACAGACAGAGCCAGAGCAGAGAGAAGAGAGAGGCACAGAGGTCACACAGCTGGGCAGGGCTGCTGAAGGGACACAGGGGCAGTGCCAGCACCACGAGAGGGGCAGCAGAACCCAGCACCAACACTGGGTAGGGAGGAGCTGGAACTGGGCATGTTACTGCCAGAGGAAAGGACAAGAACAAGAATATCTGGGTGCCACAGGGGAGAGAGAGGGAGAGCAGGTGTCTCCAGGATCCTCTGAGGGACAATCCTGGGCAAAGTGAGAGAGCTACTGTGYCCCCAAGATCCTCTGAGGGACAATCCTGGGGAACTGAGAGAGCTACTGTGCCCCCAGGCATAACCACACCAAGGGAGAGGAGGAGTTTGCTCACTGCGGGAAGAGACACCTTGCTGGAAAAGCAATAGAATGGAAAAGCAAATCCACACCAAGGGAGAGGAGGAGTTTGCTCACTGCTGGACACCTTGATGGGGCACAGGCAGGACAGGCTGGGAGGGAATGGAAAAGCAAATCCAGGCCTTGCTGGCTCACAGCACCACAGACACAATGATGCAAACACATCCAAAGGGACAGAAAGGTCTTGGCTCAGCTGCCACTCAGCACTGCAGGGGCATTAGAGAGTGACCAGGGACTCATCCCAAAAGCCCCAGCCATGGGACTGCTCCAGGCTGCAGGAGGAAGGGAACRGGCAGGACTTGTCCTAAGGACTGATTCTGGGCACTGATATTTCTGTGACTTGTCACCTGGCAGCTCTGGGCAGAGCCAGGCCTGGGGACAGCACAGCAGCATCCTTCTCTTGTCCATGGAGCCCTCCCAGCTGCYCTCCCCAAGCAGGAACCAGATGGTCCAGAAGTCCTGGGAGGATGGAAGGTGGAAGGCAGCTCAGGGGGACCAACCTAAAATTCTGCTGAGCACCTGGGCCCCGTTCTTTAATAGATTCCATGCACTACAGATTCCCACTGCTCCACACCACCCTGTGAGCTCCAAGCARGGATAAGCAGCCTGAGAAGTCACAAATGCTCTGGAGGATCACAACTCACAAAAGGATATTGAGGGATATTCAAGGTAAAGTTTATTCTGAATCTGGTTATGCTCGTTTTGACCAAGAGTCCTCTGAAGGATGAGGGCTCCAGGTGACACTAATGTGGGGTGTGACTCTTCTCTGAGGTCATACTCTGAGGAGTGAGAAGAGCACCAGTCAGCCCAGATGGACCTGTGGCTCCAAATTCCYACAAATTTGTGGCTCCAAATTCTGCTCCAAATCCATCTCTGACAAAAGCTGGGGGGGGATCTGGATTAAGACTAAAAAATAACTACAGGCACAGAGGCAGGAGGGAGCAGCAGGAATCAGTCAACAGAGACTCGGAGTCACTGACACTTCTACTAGAAACTGAATTATCAGAGAACTGGAGGCAGGAGGTGTCAGCAGTGAATGGGTTTGAAAACTTCCACCATAAGTAGAACAAAGGCATAATTCCCCCCAGTTACTCAGTTCACAGCTTGCTGTGGGCTGGAGACACGTTTGGTCTCCATTGCTCTCGTGCAAGAATGAACATGAAACATTGAAGGGCAAGAAAAACGTTCCAAAAATGGTGACAGAAATTACCAGGGATCTGGCACTGGGACAGGAACTTCCTTCAGTATTCCAAAGGCCACCACGGAGTGCTGGCTCCATCACTGGGACAAATTTCATCATCAAAACCAGTTTCAGAGACATAATCCCAGATTCAAGGTTTAAAAGGCCCAGCAGAAAAACATGCCTTTGCTCAGGGGCCTCAGGATCCCAGGAGGGCCAGGGAGCCTGGAGCATCCATTGCTGCCTCCTCCTGGCACACCAAGGGAAGGGACACCAAAATACATCAGCTTTTTTTAAAAATGAGATATGGCCAAGGCTATTTCACCAATTATAAAGGTTTGTCTGGGTTTTTTTGACCCAAGTATTTTTAAATAATCTCAGTATAAATTTTGGCGAAGTCTTTCTCTACCTGAGCCTGGACAAATGGCACCTGCTCAGCCCCAGCAGCAGAATTTGGGGCCACAGTTGCTATATTCACAGTTGTTAAGAATGCTGATACTGACCCACAGCACCTGAACTCTCCTGGAATGTATTTCAATCCATATATCCATATTCAAATCCATATTAGATGGATTTCAAWCCACATATCAATATTCAAATCCATATACTGCCCACATCAGAACTGGCTGGAATATCCTTTGCTCAGACAGAAACACAATGAAATCAGGTTTGCTGAAACCACATCAAACCACACTGAGCTCCTCCCCAGGCAAGGAGTGAGACATTTTACAGGAAAAACCTTAATCTGTGAACTGCCTTTGCTCTGGGTGAGGTCCCTCCTACCCAAATTGTCAGGGTAGTTTGGGTGGAAAGAGACCTTCCAGGGCCATCCTGTCCAGCCCCTGCAATGAGGGACATCTTCAGCTGGATCAGGCTGAAGATCATTCTGTGAGATCACAGAATCACAGAATTTCTAGGTTGGAAGAGACCTTTAAGATCATCGAGTCCAACCCATCTTCCAACACCTCAACTAGATCATGGCACCAAGTGCCAGATCCAGTCTTTTTTTAAACACATCTAGGGATGGTGACTCCACCACCTCCCTGGGAAGATGATTCCAGTATTTGACCACTCTTTCTGTGAACAACTTCCTCCTTAATTCTAGCCTGTATCTCCCTTGGCGCAGCTTGAGACTGTGTCCTCTTGTTCTGTCTGTTGTCGCCCGGAGAAGGAGACCGACCCCCAGCTCTCCACAGCCACCCTTCAGGAAGCTGAAGAGAGTGATAAGGTCACCTCTGAGTCTCCTTTTCTCCAGGCTGGACAACCCCAGCTCCCTCAGATGTTCTTCATACAGCTTGTGTTCCAAGCCCCTTACCAGCCTCGTTGCTCTTCTCTGGACACGCTCAAGCATCTCAACATCCCTCCTAAACTGAGGGGCCCAGAATTGGACGCAATACTCAAGGTGTGGCCTCACCAGTGCCGAGTACAGGGGAAGAATGACCTCCCTGCTCCTGCTGGCCACACCATTCCTGATACTGGCCAGGATGCCACTGGCCTTCTTGGCCACCTGGGCACACTGCTGGCTCATGTTCAGCCGACTRTCAACCAGCACCCCCAGGTCCCTTTCCGCCTGTGGAGCACTGTCCAGCCGTCCCCAGCCTATAACATTGCAGGGGGTTATTGTGGCCAAAGTGCAGGTCATTCCACTTCCACCCAGAACTGCCAACCTCACCCTGGCTCCTGGGGGGCAGCAAATGTGAACAAGCTCAGGAACTGCAGAGAGAGCCCAGGGAAACTTCTGAACCTGAAACCTGACAAAACACCTGAAAAATGTACACACACCTCTGCCAGGAGAGCAGATTCCCCACTGACAACAGCGAAGAATTCAGTTTTCCCTCYTCTTCCAGTGACTCTGACTGGATAAATTACTGTTTTAAGAGGGATGACTGGAAACTCTATGTCCTCAAGAGGCTTGAGTCTGCTAATCCATTTCTGTGAAATTCTCCTGTGAAATTCCCTTTCTGTGCAAGGCTGAGCCAGTGGGCAGAGACACAAAACTCTCACAGCAAAGCAGAGAAATGGCCATGTGAACTGASGAGCACAAAGCTGTGTCTGACCAACAGCACCACTTCTCCACTCAGGGCAGCTCAGAGCTGTGTGTTCTCATCTTTGCTCACAAAACCTCTGTCAGTCACAGGGTGACTGATTAAATTTGGGACTTCCAAGCTCATTGGCCATTTTTCTGGAAGCTGCAGCTTGGCCAGGAGGTACCAGCAAGTAGCAAGGGTGGTCTTTGTGAATGCCACAGGAACATCACCAGAGAGGGATGTACCACAGGAACATCACCAGAGAGGTGCACAGGGAGGTGAAGCACAGCCTAAGAGCAGCCAGGGCAACAGAGCAGTGCACTACAGAGAGGGAATGCCCAGAGGCATCACACTCATGGCCCAACACCAACTAGTCCAGGCGGGCAAGCGACCCAGAACTGCCCACGGCACTTGACACCCAGGGCAGAGACGTGCCACGAGCTCCCATGGACACTCAGAACCACCAGGGCAGAGATCCCAGAGCTCCCCATGGCATCGACACCCAGGGCACGAGACAACAGAAAGCTCGCCCATGGTATACTGAACTCTTAGCAACACTAAATTATAGAACTGCCATAAGTCTGACCGCTCAAGGAGGGGCAGAGACCAGAGCCTCCCATGGCAACTGAGAACTCTAGGCAGAGACACAGAGCTTCCTCCATGTGGCACTTGAACACAGCCAGAGACACACGAGAGACTTCCCACTATGGCCCTAGTTACTATCTAAGGCATGAGATTCAGAGCTCCCCATAGGCAACTAGAACACAGGGCGCACACAGATCCAGAGCTCCCCATGCAACTGGCCAAGGGGGAGCAGAGACACAGAGCTCCCCATTGCCCGACACCCCAAGGACACAAACCAGAACTGCCACCTGGCACTGACAACCAATGGACACAGATCCAGAGCTTCCCCATGGCACTGACACCAGGACACAGATCCAGAGGTCCCATAGGCAGTGACACGCCAAAGGGCAGAGACCAGAGCTTCCAATGGGACTGCTAAGGGGGAGAGAGAGAGATTGGGCCAGCAGCTCCCATGGCACTGACACCTAGGACAGTGATCCAGACTCCCACATGGCACTGACACCAGTGGCCAACCAGATCCAGAGCTCCCCCTGGCACTCCGACACCATAGGCTACAGATTATGCCAGAGCTCCCCAATTGGTCACTAGAAAATCAACCAGGGCAGCAGACCCAGAGCTCCCACTAATGGCACTTTTTGTATCACCAGGGCTAGGAGCTCTGGAGCCTCCCCATATGTGCACTAAGACAAAGGCAGTTCCGGGGAGGGCAACACGATTCCAGAGCTCCCCCATGCATTCATGAACAGCCGAAGTGGCAACAGACGGCCAGGCAGCTCACGGCCATAGGCACATAGACACCCAGGGAACAGAGACATCAGAGCTCCCCACATGCACTGGAGACACCACAACGGGCTAGTAAGCTCAACTGGGAGCTCCCCATGGCAACAGTACAGTGTGACGCAGAGTTATAAAACTCGCCTGACACCCTCACTTGGGACATCCCACTAGGGTGGGTGGCGCAGAGACACACTGCCACAAACACAGTCTGCTACATGGCACAAATATCGCTCTCGCACCGCTATCTCCATCGTCTTTTCTCTCGTCCCCACTGAGTGGCTCGTCTCCCATACATTCCATCTCCTAGGAGAGAGCAGAGTTAGAGCACCTCACACCCTGTGCTCTGTCCACACCTGCACCACCTGGAACCTCACAAAGGTGTCACAGTCCCATCCTAGAGCGTGCCTGATCCACGTGCTGGGCCTGCTGATCCAGGCCATGCCCACAGCACACAGCAGGCTGCATGCATCAGGGGAGACACCAGAGACTTGCAGAAAGTGCTTTCACTCCTGCCAGCCTCAGGCCCACACCCACCTTCTGCAGGATTCTCCAGCTCCTCGGGGCTCAGGTCCCGGTCGATGGAGAGATGCTCTCCAGGCTGTTCTTGCGCCCGATGCCAGCAGCAAAAGGGTTGGCAATGATTCCTGGGGACATCTGCAGAGCAAACAGCACATCATCACACCTGGTGGGAGCCACAGAATTCATCCCAGAAACTCCCTGTTCCAGCCTCCCACACACAGAGTACCAAGCAAGTTCAGACACAGAAACTCTTCCAACAACTTGGAACCTTATTCCATAGAATCCCAGACTGGTTTTGGGTTGGAAGGGACCTGAAAAGCATCAGCTCCCATCCCTGCCATTTAGGCTGACAATTGTTTTGAGGAACACAAGGTCTAAGTAAGGTTAATTTCAATTGACCAGGTGCAAGAAGGGGATAAGGTGAGCAAGGGACTGGCTTCATGGTCTGCTGGAGAATTACAAAAGCTCACTAACTAAGCCTTGGAAGCAGAAATCTGGAGGGCATGGGATTGCTCCAGGGGAAGTTCTATTCCTGTGGGGAAAGATGAACACCAATAAAGAGCCAGACAATTTATGTGTAAATGTAACCCTGGCCAAGAAAAAATGGGCATAAATAGTTTAGTGTAAATGAGCTTGAAAATGTATTTTTTTTTAGTGCAATGCTATTGTGGAACAGTTCTAGAACCAGCAGGAGAAAGACATCCTGAGGAACCACTGGTTTCTGGACTGGAGACCCCTTCCAGTTCATATCATAGGTCAGACTTTGAAATCTGGGACGTCAAAAAAACCAAACAAATCTGCAGCAGAAAGGCCAGGAAAAATCAGCATTCTGTGAAGTATGGAATCCCCTGAATCCTTCTCCCTCAGGAAAACCCCCAGGGCAATTGCCTGGAAAAACCCACCATAGAGTTCTCCCACCTAGGTGGACAGAAAGGACTCCTCCATGGACGCCCTGCATCCATCCCCAGTTCCTTCCCGCCATATGTCCCAAATTCTCCCCTGGTTTCCTCTCCCTGTTCCCTCACTGGTTGTGTGTGATGGTGTTCACAGGGGTCCAAGGATGAGGAGAAGAGATGAGGATCTGACTCCATGTTTCAGAAGGCTTGATTTATTATTTTATAATATATATAATTATATAAAATGATACTAAAAGAATACAAGAAAGGATTTCATCAGAAGGCTAGCTAAGAATAGAAAAAGAAAGAATGATAAACAAAGGCTTGAGGCTCGGACAGAGAGTCTGAGCCAGCTGACTGTGAGTTTGGCCATTATTTAGAAACAACCACATGAGATCAATCACAGATGCACCTGTTGCATCCACAGCAGCAGATAACCATTGTTTACATTTTGTTCCTGAGGCCTCTCAGCTTCTCAGGAAGAAAAAAATCTAAGGAAAGGATTTTTCATTAGAAGATGTCTGTGACAGTTGTGGTGTCCCTGGTGCACAGCCCTGTCTTCCCTGTAGGCCAATGCCCTTTGCCCTGTCCCCATACCTGCCCCTACCTAAACCTGAGGATGCTGACAGTCTGGTCAGAGAGAAAGTCAGATAAACTTTCCCAGGCATTGCTCTGGGAAGTTYTGAAAAGCTCAGAGAAAGAATTAAAACAGTCCTTAWTCKTWGCAGCTGGTGTTTTGAACGTGTTGTTTACTTGTGAGATGTGTACAAGATGTGYTGTTCCTAATTAGCCAATGAAGTGAGGGGCGTTCACTGAGGACCAATCAGGTCCAGCTTTGTCAGAACTGTCTACAAAAGAACGTGTGCTGTCTAATAAACTTGTGAAAACACAGGAGTCAGGGAACACCCATCCCTAATACAACAGTGACATAACCTTGTGTTTTGTCTCTGATTTCCCTTCTGTGTGCTGCAATAARCCTTTGCTGGAACTGACCCCACAAAAGGCCCTTCTGCCTGTCCTTGCTGAGCCAGCCAGGTGAGTGTGGTGTGTRSACCTGACTGCCTTGCCTGAACATTTACCCACACAACTTTTCCAAAGGAGACGCTTACGGGGAATTGTCACAGATGTGTTTTATGAAAAATCYTTTCCTTAGGATTTTTTCTCCTGAGAGGCCTCAGAAACGAAATGTAAACATTGATTATCTGCTGCTGTGGGATGCAACAGGTGGATCTGTGATCGGTCTCATATGGTTGTTTCTAATTAATGGTCAATCACAGTCCAGCTGGCTCGGACTGCCTGGTCAGTCACAAGATTTTATTATCATTCCATTTCTTTCCTTTTCTATTCTTTGCAAGGCTTCTGCTGAAATAATTTCTTCTATTCTTTTAGTATAATTTTAATATAATATATATAATAAAAAAAAAATCAAGCCTTCTGAAACATGGAGTCAGATCCTCATCTCTTCCCTCTGAACACCACCACAGGGAATAGGTGTGGCATTCACATTCTCTGAACAGAGAGAGACATAAGTCTCTCTCTCAGGTTTTTTCCTGGAGGAGCATAGAGGGAAAACAATTTCTATATCTGCTTGCTGCTCCTGCTGTTTTGCACATGTGGAATGTGTTGGGAAGGTTGTTTACCTGAAGGGATTTGGTAATTGGATCCTGGTGATGACTCCTTGTATTAATTGGCCTATTGGGTCAAAGCTGTGTCCTGGCTGTCGGCAGACAGTCACGAGTTTTTCAGTAGTAAGTATGATATAGTATAGAATCTCTCTTTTTTACAGTATAATGTAACAGGATAGTTTTAATAAAGTGAGTGTTCAGTGTAGCAGCACAGGGCCTGCAAGGCCTCCCTGGCGTTCAGCAGCCTAAGATAGGAAATGCCTGGTCATGATGACTGGACCTAAGAAGCCCCTCTTCCTCCTTCAGACCCTTGTTATCTCTCTGTAAGACTATAGGTCACATTCGCCTCAACCCTTACTATTAGACAATTTCTAAAACTCCTGTACCCTATATAAACCCCTACTTTTGCCTAGTTTGGCAGAAAAGCTGTCCCTGAGACCTTTGCAGAAGACTCCAATAGAGACATCTCTGTGGAACCTCACACAGCCTTCTCCTCTCTCTCCTGGCCAAAGCCACTTAGCAAGCTAAAGAGCTGAAAACATAAATGAGCTGATAATCACTGAAGAGCTGAACTGCTTGCTAAGGTTGCCTGTGGCTCTGGAGCCTACCTGAGGGGCCCGGACAGGCTGTGCTTAATTTGACCTCTCTGTCTTGGGCAACCACAGCAGCTGGGGTCGGGGAGACCCCAAAACACCAGAGTCACCTCATAGTTCAGCATTCCAAAGCCTTGGAGTCAGATGCCAATCATTCCCTGGTCAGGGTCACCTTGTTTCACTATAAATAGGTACCAGCACCCACCATCTGAACCCCACGCTGCTACAGCTGGCACCCAGCCTCACTGGCATCCATACTGGTACAGCTGGCACCCAGCCTCACTGGGATCCACTCTGACTCAGCTGGCACCCAGCCTCACAGGGATCCACTCTGATACAGCTGGCACCCAGCCTCACTGGGATCCAGGCTGGTACAGCTGGCACCCAGCCTCACTGGGATCCAGGCTGGTACAGCTGGCACCCAGCCTCACTGGGATTCAGGCTGGCACCCAGCCTCACTGGCATCCATACTGGTACAGCTGGCACCCAGCCTTGCTGGGATCCCCGTGGGGCACCGTGGTGCCCCCAGGCCCTGCCCTGCAGCCTCACCTCGATGGCAGCAGCAGCCCTGGGGTCGAAGCCGTCGCAGACCAGCACCAGCAGCGCGTCGCCCACGGCGCGCAGCACCTGCACGGCCTCGGTGTGCGTCATGCCCAGCAGGCTCTGGTGATTCACCTCCAGGATCCTCATCCCCACCWGCAGGCGGCCGTCCCGGGCTGCAGCCCCCGAGGAGCTCACCTGCAACACACCAGGGTGTTGGGAAGGAGGAAAGTTTGACAAGAAAGTCTCACAGATATGTGTGCTTAGCAGAAAGATTTTTAAATGTTGAGTCTGATGAAGGAATAGAGATGGAAGCAAGTTTTGATATAGAAGAAAAGAATTGCTGAGCCAGTCTCACTGGATAACCAAGGAGGCAAAGGGTGTGTTAGTTAGAAGGGGTTTTTATGGCTTAGAGCAAAGGATAAACCCACCTCAAACAAGAAGATGTTTTTATCAAGCAGAAAGCACAGGTAAACAAGCCTGCTGATGTGGCAAGTAGAAAAAAAGTCTCAGAATTTTCCACTGCAAGAAAACTGAATAACAACTTCTAGCTTAAACTGTAATGTACTAACTTTTAGTGACTGGAGAATAGTAACATGAATATGGTAATTATAGCAGTTATGATAGGCTATAGATAATAGTTAAGGTATAGATTGGTTCCACTGTATTAGGATGCTCAGCAAAGAAAAGTCTATAATGCATTGTAACCAAAACCAAAGGGTCTCCAGGCCTGCCTGCAGCTGGAGCTGACAGCTGTAGGCACAGGCTCTGTCACCCATGACCCTGGACTGCTGTAACACCTTGGATGGAATAAACTGCATTTTGTATACAATAAACTGTATTTCGGAGAGCTGCCTGGAGTCCCACATCTCTCATTTAGGCTCTTACACCAGGGGCCACTGGAGCAGCTCAGAGGGGACACGAGAGCCTGGGGACAGGGAGGGGTGACAGCACACACAGGGAACGGGGACAACAGCCTGCAGCTGCAAGGCAGGGGAAGGATCTGCAGGTACTGTGGAGAGGGCAGAGCAGGAAGAAGCTGTACAGGCTGGTGGAGGGAACAGGTGTGGAAGAATCTTTTGTGTGAGATAAAAGAAGGTGAATTTGAAATTTGCTGTCCGAACATGAACTACCGTCTCAAGTGCCTTCAATCCAGACCCAGAGAAACCCACAACTGGTACCCCATAGACAGAATGTATGAAAAGCATGCATGCTCTAATAAAAACAGTTTGAAGCCTTCTGAAGAAGCCTTCTTGGTTCCATGTAACCAAGGAAAGAAGCAGGTGAGAAGGAAAAGCTGTCACATCACAAAAAGAGAAATCATTTTGTGGTGGGAGAGAGACACAATGGAAATGCAAATAAAGACAAACTAAGGAGGAAGGAGGCAGGGATCAGACATGCAAAGAGGAAGAAGAGGAAAAGCACCACTTTGTTTCCTGGTTACCAGAAATATCCAGGGAAAAGCAAAGGCAGGGAAACCCCTCCAGACAGGACAGGTAGGAGAGGCTGAGGGGAGTAACATAGCTCAAGGGAGAGCAGGGAAGTTCAGGATTTTGGTTCTCTGCAGGCTAAAACAACAAGTATTGGGCAAAATATAGAGGAGAGATGGGGTAAACTAACTCTGTGCCATGGCTAAACTGTGAACCTTCCACCCCCAAATCCTGTAATGCTGCAGGAGAGAAAACCAGACCCAACTTCTCAAAATAACTGCCAGTTAGAATAATCCCAGGTTTTCTTTCCCTGCTGTTACAAATGTCCCAGGTGAACGTGCAACTGTCGCTCTGAAAGAGGGAATTTATTCTTTTAACTTTAGAACTCAGATAAAACAGTTACAGCCACATAAGAACAAATGCTGAATGTTCCCTTGCCTTAGCAGCAGCCAATTATCAGTTAYCAGGGCTGACTGCCAATTATGGAGTGTATTCAGCCATGAGGATAACTCACATCAGTTTCTGCCCCCCCCAAAAAAAAGCTAAAGAGGGAATCAGTGACAATAAGCTGAACACCCAGACTCCTCTTTGTCAGCAGCAAGACCAAAATGACACCACTCATTGCTGTGCTCTGCTGCCAGCGAAGAAAAAGCAATAAAAACTTTTTGGAAAGGGTTGGGAGGAGCATAAACTGAGAAGCATGAGCATAAGTTGAACAAGAAAATGTGTAATTTCTGGAGGAAAACTGATGTGAGAATTTTGTGTGACACAGTCACCTAAAAAAGTAACAAAGTCACACAGACAGTGCACGGCACAGGAGAAAAGGTTAGGAATTCCTGGTGCTTTCCATGGAAGGAGGAAAGAGCTTGCATGTCTGAATGGGCAGGAAGGGACAGGCACAGGGGGACCAACAGGAATGTGGGTACAAGGAAAGATGTGTGCGTTTGCACTATAGAAAAAAACACAAGAGAAGAAACACAAAGCAAAATAAAGGCAAGCAGGAAATAAAATAAAAAACTGTGAAGCTGCTGTAGAGGAGGAAATATGCAAGGACAAGGACTTGTCTCCTTTGCTGGAGGGAGAATCTCCAGGACWGGTGCACCAGTGAAAGCTGAGAGCTTCCCAGCAGCTCCCCCAGGTTCACCCTCCTTCCTGGCAGTGCCTGCAGAGGWGGTGYTCTGGTACCTTGGAGATGAAGATGCCCTCATCAGTGGGATCAAACGGATTGCCAGCATGGCCCTTGGCTCCACCCCGGATGCTGATGCCCAGCTTCTCTCCTGGAGCTTTTTCAATGCATATTTCCTGGAAACAGAAAAGTCTTCTTGTTTGTGGGCCAAGTTCAGCTGAGGGAACACTCCTCGGAGTGACCACAGCTCTAAATGCCCTGAAAAGGGCCTGAATTAGGTACAGRTATAGGGAATGAGGGATAGGGAATAGCCCCATCCCTCATTTGGCAGTTTATTCCTGTTGGGGAGGACCTGCCCTTTTCTGTTCCCTGATGACAGAGTCACCACAGCCATGGCAAGAGATCCTCAGCACGCCCCAGCTGGAGACACACTTAAAAGTGACTGGATTCTGCCTGCAAAGGAGTGGTGCCTCAGGTTTTAGCTTTTATATTTTTCAGATTCTGTGCTTCATATTAGGGGATGGTGAGCTCTCTGCACAGAGCAGGGAGACAAAACAATTCCTTGTCTAGCTGGGGACCAAGGACAAATGATCCAAATCTCAGCCCCAAGAGCACAAACAATGGGGGCTGAAGAGAGAAAAACAAGGATGGGACTTCATGTGCTAAAGCTGTAATTGGACAATTAGCTCCAATGTGCTAATGCAGCAAAAGTTATAAAAGTGTGAGGACCTGTCATCCATTGTTTGTAACCATTTTGGTTCATCTTGGGTGTAGCCCTGGCTGGACTCTTGTGCTGCCCAAGGCTGAACTACTGAGGTCTCCAAATAAATCTACTTTATTTTTAATCCCTACTTTAAATCCCTACTTTATTCTTTAGCTCCATCCAGCCTTTGTTCTAGGCCAGCCTTCACAAGGCATCAGGAGCAGGAAATCCCAGCCAGGAGTCTGGCTGTATCCTACCCCAGACCTCCCCAGGTAAGAACAGCCCCAGAACCCCACTGTGACTGCCCTTGCTCCCTGTTGAGCAGGAAATCCCAGCAGGAGTCTCTGTATCCTAGCTCCCAGCAGTGGCCTTGCCCTAAGGTGTAGGAGCAGCGAAATCCAGCAGGAGTCTGGCTGTATCCTACCACCGACTCCCCAGGCTAAGAACTGCCCAGAAGCCCCACTGTGACTGCCAGTGCCTTGCCTAGTTTAGGAGCAGGAAATCCCAAGGAGGATCCTGGCTGTATCCTACCCAGACCTCCCCCAGGGCAGGAACTGCCCCAGAGCCCACTGGATGCCCAGTGCTTGCCAAGTGTTAGGAGCAGGAAATCAGGAGTCTGGCTGTATTCCTACCCGAGACTACGCCCCAGAACCCCGCTGTGACTGCCCCCAGAGCTCACCTGCATGCCAGGGGGAGGGGGGTCTCTGCGGACCAGCATGCTGAGCTCCTGGCTGTTGCAGAGCAGGGCGTTCACGGCCTCCTGGTGCGTGGCGTGCCGCAGGTCGGTGCCGTTCACACTCCAGGATCCTGTCCCCGACGCGGAGCCCGCTGCGCGACGCCAGCCCCCGCGGGATCACCTCGCGACACAGCAAACGCACCCTGAGAAGGGCTGTCCACCCTGGAGGAGGCTTTACAGAGACTGCTGGGAGCCTGAGAGAAGTCTGGTGTTGAAAATTGCAATGCAAGATGTGTTCCATTAACATCTTTTGTCAAGTGGACAGTTTGCCTACCTGTCTGAGTGACCACATTCACACCTCCATCCTATTCCCATGAGAGTTGTGAGGGAATGGGCTGCAGCCAGTGGCCAGGTGTGTCTGCCCCTGCATGGCATCACCACTGTAATGGGAATGTGGGCATCAAAGGACACTGGCCTGAGTGCAGCAGAGCAGCCACACACTGTCCACCAGCACTTCCCAGTAAAAGCCTGGCTTTCTGCAATGCCAGCATCTTCCCAGAACTCACTAAAGCCAAACGACCCAGCAATTTCAAAAGCTGACTGGGATCCCTCCAAAGGGTTCAGCATGGATAAGAAAGGTCTGAGGCTTTTACCACGCCCTCAGATGTCCAGCAGCAGCACATGCTGTACAAACACCCTCCACCATGCGTCTCCCATGCCCTTATTTCACAAATCCATCCTGTACAGCTGACTCCCATCAAAATCCTTCACCCTAATCCAAATACCAACAGCTCAGAACACCCAGAGCAGCTCTGCTGGACTCTACTGGAGAATGAAGACACCTGGCTCATGAATCCAAAGGAATGGCTGGAGTGGTCACTGCCCGCGACGATGCGGGCCCAGGGGACCCCTGCTTTCACCAGGTGGATTTCCTGAAGGGAACAAGAAGCAGTTGTCAAAGGCAATGAAAGTATCACCTACAACCACAAACACTGACAAACACGGAGTCAGGCTGTTTTGCATGGGTAAGCACAGGTGAACACCCATGGGACAAGGGGCTCCCGATGTGGGACTCTACAACTCTGGAGAAGAGCTGGAATGGGGCTCCAGGAGAGCTGGAGAGGGGTTTTGGACAAGGGCCTTGAGTGACACAAGGGGAACAGGTCTCCCTAAAGTGGGCAGGGTTAGATGGGATACTGGGGAAAATCCTTTCCAGCCCTGGTACAGGGTGCCCTGAGAAGCTGTGCTGCCCCATCCCTGAAGTTTTCAAAGGCCAGGTTGGACAGGGCTTGAAGCAAGATGGGCTAGTGTAAGGTGCCCCTGCCCATGGCCAGGGTGTGGGTCTGGGCTTCCAGGTCCCTCCACTCCAAGCTTTCTACAATGACACCTCCAGCCCCCAGTAACCCATCAGGCCAGTCCCCATCCCACACCATCTGTCAGGATTACTCCATGCTCCCCAAGCACAGCTCACCTGGATGGGGTATCTGTCCTCCAGCCCCCAATAACCTGTCAGGGTCTGTCCCCCCCCACACCCATCTTTCAGGATTACACATGGCCTCCCAAGCCAAGCTCAACCTCGATGGGTATCTGATACCTCCAGCCCCAAATAACCATCGGCAGTTCCATCCCACACCCACATCTTCAGATTACACCGTGCCCCAAAGCCAAGCTCACCTCGATGGGTACTGATCCTCCAGCTTTGCTCAGGTGGTTCCGGAGTGTCTTCCTCTGGCGGGCTGTCCCCGGGCCCCGCGGCGGGAGTTGATGCGGGGCGGGGCGAGCCCTCTCGCCGGGCTTGGTCCTCTGCCTGGCCTCTCTCTCCACCTAGGAG
>NDFG01000632.1:0-21220 GCA_002167245.1 Sporophila hypoxantha | reverse complement strand
GGGGGCGGGGCCATTCCCAGCTGTTCCCGCCGGGAATGCAAATCCCATAACGGGGGTGGGGATCCCAAAATCCCCCTGGGGACACAAAATGGGGGGTGGGGAACCCCAAATTCCCATCCCAGGGAAAACTGGGGGGATGGGGATCCCAAAATTCCCTCCTTAGGGATAAGGGGGGGTTGAGGACCCCAAAATCACTCCCAGTGTCCCCAGAGCAGGGGGGGAGACCCCAAAATTCCCTCTTGGGGACAATTTAGGGCTGCAGGGACCCCAAAATCCTCCTGATATCCCCAAAGAAGGGGTGAGGACACCAAAATTCCAGCCTTGGGGACAATGGGAAAGTGGGGACCCCAAAATTCCCTCCTGGGGACAGTGGGGGGAATTTGCAACCCTAAAATTCCCCTCAGGACACCAAAGGAGGGTTGGGAACCCCAAAATTCCTTCTTGGGGACAATTCAGGGCTGTAGGGACCCCAAAATCCCTCTCGATGTCCCCAAAGTGGGGGTGAAGACCCCAAAATCCCTCTCGATGTCCTTAAAGAAGGGCTGAGGACCCCAAAATTCCCTCTTGGGAACAATTTAGAGTTGCGGTGTCCCCAAAATTCCCGGATGTCCCCAAAGAGGGGGTGGGGACCCCAAAATTCCCTCTTGGGGACAAGGGGGGGGGGAATTTGGGACCCCAGAATTCCCCTCAGGACACAAAAGGAGGGTTGGGGACCCCAAAATTCCCTCTTAGGGACAATTCAGGGCTGTAGGGACCCCAAAATCCCCCTGATGTCCCCAAAAGGGGGGTGGGGACCCAAAAATTCCTTCCTGGGGGCAATGGGGGGGTTGGAACCCCAAAATTCCATCCCTGGGGACAATGGGAAAATGGGGACCCCAAAATCCCCCCGATGTCCCCAAAGAGGGGGTGAGGACCCCAAAATTCCCTCTTGGGGACAATTTAGAGTTGCGGTGTCCCCAAAATTCCCCGATGTCCCCAAAGAGGGGGTGGGGACCCCAAAACTCCTGCTTTGGGGACAAGGGGAAACTGGGGACCCCAAAACTCCCTCTTGGGGACAATTCAGGGCTGTAGGGACCCCAAAATCCCTCTCGATGTCCCCAAAGGCAGAGTGAGGACCCCAAACGTCCCACGTTGGGGACACTGAGGGCGTGGGGATCCCCAAATCTCCCTGATGTCCCCAAAGGGGGGGTGGGGACCCCAAAATTCCCTCTTGGGGACAATTTAGGGCTGCCCTTTAGGGGTGTCACCAAAATCCCCCCGATGTCCCCAGAGAGGGGGTGGGAACCCCAAAAATTCCCGCCTTGGCGACAATGGGAAAGTGGGGACCCCAAAATTCCCTCTTGGGGACAATTTAGGGATGTGGTGTCCCCAGAATCCCCCTGATGTCCCCAAAGAAGGGGTGGGCACCCCAGAATCCCTCTCGATGTCCTTAAAGAAGGGGTGAGGACCCCAAAATTCCCTCTTGGGGACAATTTAGGGCTGCAGTGTCCCCAAAATCTCCCCGATGTCCCCAAAGAGGTGGTGGGGACCCCAAAAATTCCCCCCTTGGGGACAATGGGAAACTGGGGACCCCAAAACTCCCTCTTGGGGACAATTCAGGGCTGCGGTGTCCCCAAAATCTCCCCGATGTCCCCAAAGAAGGGGTGAGGACCCCAAAATTCCCTCTTGGGGACAGTGGGGGGGATTTGGGACCCCAAAATTCCCCTCAGGACACAAAAGGAGGGTTGGAGACCCCAAAATTCCCTCCTGGGGACACAGAGGGAAAGAGGGACCCCAAAATCCTTCTGATGTCCCCAAAAAGGGGCGGGGACCCAAAAATTCCCTCTTGGGGACAGTGGGAAAGTGGGGACCCCAAAATTCCCTCCTGGGGACAGTGGGGGGTATTTGGGACCCCAAAATTCCCCTCAGGACACAAGAGGAGGACTGGGGACCCCAAAATTCCCTCCTGGGGACACTGAGGGAAAGAGGGACCCCAAAATCCTCCTGATGTCCCCAAAGAGGGGGGTGGGGACACAAAAATTCCCTCTTTGGGGATAATAGGGGGGTTGGAACCCCAAAATTCCAGCCTTGGGGACAATGGGGGGTGGGAACACCAAAATCCCCCCGATGTCCCCAAAGGGGGGGTGGGGACCCCAAAATTCCTTCCTTGGGGACAATGGGAAAGTGGGGACCCCAAAACTCCCTCTTAGGAACAATTTAGGGCTGTAGGGACCCCAAAATCCCTCTCGATGTCCCCAGAGGGGGGGTGGGGACCCAAAAATTCCAGCCTTGGGGACAATGGGGGCGTGGGAACCCCAAAATTCCAGCCTTGGGGACAATGGGGGGTGGGAACACCAAAATCCCCCCGATGTCCCCAAAGAGGGGGTGAGGATCCCAAAATTCCCTTCTGGGGACACTGAGGGAGTGGGGACGCCAAAATTCCAGCCTTGGGGACAATTTAGGGCTGCGGTGTCCCCAAAATCTCCCTGATGTCCCCAAAGAGGGGGTGGGAACCCTAAAATTCCAGCCTTGGGGACAGTGGGAAACGGGGGACCCCAAAACTCCCTCTTGGGGATAATTCAGGGCTGTAGGGACCCCAAAATGCCCCGGATGTCCCCAGAGAGGGGTTGGGGACCCCAAGATTCCCTTCTGGGGACACTGAGGGAGTGAGGACCCCAAAATTCCCTCTTGGGGACAGTGGGAAAGTGGGGACCCCAAAACTCCCTCTTGGGGACAATTTAGGGCTGCGGTGTCCCCAAAATGCCCCCGATGTCCCCAAAGAGGGGGTAAGGACCCCAAAATTCCCTCTTGGGGACACTGAGGGAGTGGGGACACCAAAATTCCCCTCAGGACACAAAAGGGGGAGTGGGGACCCCAAAATTCCCTCTTGGGGACAATTTAGAGCTGCGGTGTCCCCAAAACGCCCCCGATGTCCCCAAAGGGGGCGTGGGGACCCCAAAATTCCAGCCTTGGGGACACTGAGGGAATGGGGACCCCAAAATTCCCTCTTGGGGACAATTCAGGGCTGCGGTGTCCCCAGAATCCCCCTGATGTCCCCAAAGAAGGGGTGAGGACCCCAGAATTCCCTCTTGGGGACAATTCAGGGCTGCGGTGTCCCCAAAACGCCCCCGATGTCCCCAAGGGGGGGGTGGCGCCGCAGCCCCGCCCCTCCCCCACCCCCGGGGCCGGGTCCCTTTAAGGGGGCGGAGCCTGTCTCTTATACACATCTAGATGTGTATAAGAGACAGGTCCCCTCCCCGTTACAGTGTGACGCTCCAGATAGGGAAAAATAATCGGGATTTTGGGGAATTTTGGGGAATTTTTGGGGAATTTTGGGGGGATTTTGGGGGGATTTTGGGGAATTTTGGGGGGATTTTGGCGGCCCTAACAGTTGGGATGGGGCTGGAAGAGCCGCGGGTCGCCCCCTTGTCGCCGTTGTCGCCGCCACCCCTTTGGTGTCCCCTCCCCTTTCCAAAGAGTGACGCTCCAGATGTGGGAAAATAATCGGGATTTTGGGGATTTTGGGATAAATTTGAGGGAATTTCGGCCCCAGAAGTTGGGATGGGGTTGGGAGAGCCGCGGGTCCCCCTCGCTGTCCCCTCTCGGGTGTCGCCACCCCGCTGGTGGCACTTGGGGACCCCCCTAAAGCCACCCCCGTCCCCGCCGCGGATATTTTGGGATTTTCCGTGCGGGGGGGGAGGGGACGATCCCAAATTTGGGAATTGTCCCTTCCCGGGGTCCCTTCGCGGGGTCCTTTCCCNGGGACGATCCCAAATTTGGGAATTGTCCCTTCCCGGGGTCCCTTCGCGGGGTCCTTTCCCCCTGGGGACAAAAGTGACATTGAGGGGACAAAGGGCAGAGTGACGTCACGGGCTGGTTGGGATTTTTAATTTTTATTTTTTTTTTTTTTTAATGGGAAAAAGCAGATTTTTGGGGATTTCCCGGGTGTTCCTGGAGGAGGGAGCGTTCCCGGTTTTCCCTGGAATTCTCCCGGTGTGGGTGTGGCGTTCCCGGCGTTCAGCTCATCCCGGATTCCCGGATTTTGGGGTTTTGGTGTTCCCGGGAATTCCCAAATCCCAGCATCCTCAGGCCTTGTAGGATCCCAAAATTCCCAGGGATTCATTCCCATCCCTGGTGTTCTCAGCATTCCCATATCCCGGGATTTGGGGGATCCCTGGGCTTTCCAGAATTCCAGGATCCCAATGTTTTTATTTCCCATCCCTGGGAATTGTGGGATCCCTGAATTCCAGGGGTTCATTCCCCATTTTTAGGGTTCCCAGCATTCCCAAATCCCAGTGCCAGGTTATCCCTGGGGTTTCCAGCATTCCTGAATTTCCAGTGTTTAAATTCCAGAATTTCCAGTGAATAAATTCCCCATCCCTGGGAATTGCGGGATCCCCAAATCCCAGGATTTTATTCCCCATCCCTGGAGTTCCCAACATTCCCATATGGGTATCCCTGGGGTTCCCAGCATTCCCAAATCCCGAGGTTTTGCCAATGGATGTTCCCAGCATTCCTGGCTCCCAAGGATTTCATTTCCCACCTCTGATTCCCTGGATCCCGTGATTGATTCCCCATCCCAGGGATTTGCAGGATCCCCAAATCCCAGGATTTTATTCGCCATGCCTGGAGTTCCTGGGAATTCCCAAATCCCAGCATCCTCAGGCCTTGTAGGATCCCAAAATTTCCAGGGATTTATTCCCATCCCTTGGGTTCCCAGCATTCCCAAATCCAGGGATTTGGGGGATCCTTGGACTTTCCAGAATTCCAGGATCCCGATGTTTTTATTTCCCATCCCTGGGAATTGTGGGATCCCCGAATCCCAGGGGTTCATTCCCCAGTTTTGGGGTTCCCAGCATTCCCAAATCCCAGTGCCGGGTTATCCCTGCGGTTTCCAGATTTCTGGATCCCGATGTTTTAATTCCCCATCCCTGGGAATTGCAGCATTCCCAAATCCCGGTGCTGGGTCATCCTCAGGCCTTGGAGCATCCCAAAATTCCCAGGGATTTATTTCCCATCCCTGGGGCTCCCAGCATTCCCATATCCTGGGATTTGGGGGATCCCTGTGGTTTCCAGAATTCCTGGATCCCAATGTTTTGATTTCCCATCCTTGGAAATCGTGGGATCCCCAAATTCCAGGGATTCATTCCCCATCCCTGGGAATTGCAGCATTCCCAAGTCCCGGTGCTGGGTCATCCTCAGGCCTTGGAACATCCTGAAATTCCCAGGGATTCATTCCCCAGTTTTGGGGTTCCCAGCATTCCCAAATCCCAGTGCCAGGTTATCCCTGGGGTTTCCAGAATTCCTGCATTTCCAGTGTTTAAATTCCAGAATTTCCAGTGAATAAATTCCCCATCCCTGGGAATTGCAGGATCCCCAAATCCCAGGATTTTATTCCCCATCCCTGGAGTTCCCAACATTCCCTTTTGGGTATCCCTGGTGTTCCCAGCATTCCCAAATCCCGGGGTTTGGGGGATCCCTGGGACTCCCAGCATTCCCAAATCCCAAGGTTTTGCCATCCTGGATATTCCCAACATTCTTGGCTCCCAAGGATTTCATTTCCCACCTCTGATTCCCTGGATCTGATTCCCCCATCCCAGGGATTTGCAGATTCCCTGGATCCCAGTGCTGGGATATCCTTGGGAGAACCGGGACCATCCCTGAATCCCAGGATTTTATTCTCCATCCCTGGCGTTCCCAGCATTCCCAAATCCCGGTGTTTGGCCATCCCTGGGAATTGCAGATTCCCTGAATCCCGGGGATTCATTCCCAACTCCCGCCCTCCCCAAATCCCCCCAATCCCAGCTCTCTTCCCACCATCCCGGTTTTTTCCCAGCCCCTCCAGGGGCGTTCCCGTGCCGGGATGGGCCGGGCCGGGAAAAAGGGGCGGGAATGGGATAAGGGAGAGCGGATCCCGATCCCGGCTTTCCCCATCCCGGCTCTCCCCATCCCGGCTTTCCCATCCCGGCTTTCCCGATCCCGGCTTTCCCAATCCCGGTTTTCCCCGATCCCGGTTTCCCCAATCCCGGCTTTCCCGATCCCGGCTTTCCCGATCCCGGCTTTCCCAATCCCGGCTTTCCCCGATCCCGGCTTTCCCCATCCCGGCTTTCCCAATCCCGGCTTTCCCAATCCCGGCTTTCCCCATCCCGGCTTTCCCCATCCCGGTTTTCCCGATCCCGGTTTTCCCCATCCCGGCTTTCCCCATCCCGGTTTTCCCAATCCCGGCTTTCCCCATCCCGGCTTTCCCGATCCCGGTTTTCCCCATCCCGGCTTTCCCGATCCCGGCCATGCTCCGCTGCCTGCTCCAAAGGGCTTCCCAACTTCCCAGCCTGGAAAAGCGGGATAAGCAAAGCGATCCCGTGGCCAGCCTGACGTTCCGAGGTGAGGGAATCCCGATTTTGTATTTTATTTTTTTTTATTTTTTTGGGAATGAAGGGAGGGTTTGGAATGTTTTTTTTTAGCTGTTTTGGAAGCAGCTCTCAGGAAAATTTGGGATCTGGGAAGCTCCTAAATCCTTGGAAAATCCTTTGCTTTGCAGCTTTTATCCCCCTGATCTCAAAGTTTTTTAATTCCACGCTGGAATATCCCTGGGAATTCCATGCCTTGAAATCCTTGAATTCCGCACTGGGRTGGATGTGAATAATCCCACATGGAGCGGGGGTTATCCCATTCCCGAGGGATGGATTTCCTGGGAAAACGGAGGGGTTTGCGCTCCCAAAATTCCCTCTGGAGGACAGCGTTTTCCCGGAGTTCGAAAAAATGGGGAAAAAAAAATTTCCAATTTTTAACAGAAATTAGGGAAAAGGASGAGCGGCTCCCGGTCCGGGTTTTCCATTTGGAATGGGGCTGCTGCTGATCCCRTTCCCACCGGGATCCCTCCGGAGAATCCCGGGAGCTCCATCCTTAACCAAATCCCGATCCGGGGCAATTCCAGGGCTCTGAATCCCGGGAAAAAAAATCAGGAACGAGATGGGAATGAATCCCTGGAGGAGGAAAACCAGCGGGATGAGTTTTCCATATTCCCAGAGCCGGGAAGTTCGGCTCTTCCCCAATCCCAAAYAGGGAAGGAGTCGCTGAGCGGTGCGAAAAGAGCGGAAAACCGGGAATRTTTGGAATATTCCCGGAGTCTCCCGGGATCTGAGTCACCTCCATTGTTTGGCCTTTTCCTTTTCCTCTTCCCGCGGGGGTCCCTCCCTTGGGATGCGGCGACATTCCAGGAGGGATGAGGGGGGCGTGGCTTCGGGAAGGGGGTGGGTGCATTCCCGGGCTTGGGAATTGTTGGATTTGGGGGAATCCCGGGATTCCCACCCGCGGCTTTTGGAGGGATCCTGGGGAAACTGAGGCACGATCCCGAGGTTTGGGAACAGAGGGAATGGAATGTTTGGGCTCTCCTGTGGCTCTTCCCACCCCGAATTCCCAGTCCTTGGGAACCTTTGGATGCTCCTGGGGAAACTGAGGCACAGCAACCCATGGAAGGGGTTCCATGGGATTTTCCAGTGCGTTTTCCAGCCTGGAAGGGTTGGGGATCCAAGTGGGATCCTGGATCCGACCTCTGCATTCCCAACCCTCCTTGGGAACAGGGAATGGGGCCGGATCCTGATCCTGGGGATTGTGGGAATTTCTGGAAGCTCAGCCCCAGCTGGGAGGAGAGAATGGGATCCAATCCTGGTCCTGGGAATTTCTGGAAGTTCTGCCCCACCTGGGATCAGGGATTGGGATCCAATCCTGCTCCTGGGAGTTGTGGGAATTTCTGGAGGTTCAGGTCCAGCTGGGATCAGGGAATGGAGCCTGATCCTGCTCCTGGGAATTGTGGGAATAATCACTGGAAGCTCAGCCCCAGCTTGGATCAGGGAATGGGATCTGATCCTGCTCCTGGGAGTTGTGGGAATTTCTGGAAGTTCAGCTCCAGCTGGGATCAGGGATTGGGATCCAATCCTGCTCCTGGGAATTTCTGGAGGTTCAGGTCCAGCTGGGATCAGGGAATGGAGCCTGATCCTGCTCCTGGGAATTGTGGGAATAATCACTGGAAGCTCAGCCCCAGTTTGGATCAGGGATTGGGATCCAGTCCTCATCCTGGGAATTTCTGAAAGTTCAGCCCCAGCTGGGATCAGGGATTGGGATCCAATCCTGCTCCTGGGAATTTCTGGAAGTTCAGCTCCAGCTGGGATCAGGGAATGGAGCCTGATCCTGGTCCTGGGAATTCCAGGAATCCCTGGAAGCTCAGCCCCAGCTGAGATCAGGGTTTCATTCTGGGATTCTGATCCTTGGGAAGCTCCTGATCTTTGGGAAGCTCCCAAACCCTGGGAAGATCCCAATCCCGGTTTTTCTCCTTCCAGGTGTCAAGAAGAGGACAAAGGTCATCAAGAACAATGTGAATCCTGTCTGGAATGAGGTGAGAATTCCCAGTCCCTGGATTTATCCCCGTTCCCAGAAAATGATCCCTAGTCCAAGTGATTCCCGGGGGCTTCTGTCCCATGGAAAGTTTGGGATCATTTCCCTTCTGCTCTGGAATTCCAGGCAGAATTCCAACCTCTTCCCATTCCATCAAAGTCTTATCCAGACTTGGCAYGAATGTTTCAAGGAATTTTCATGGAATGGAAAATTTTCCAGCACTTTTTCCCTTCCAAMCTTGTCTTTGAGCTCCCATGGGCCGAAATTCCAAAAAAAAAAAAAAAAAAAGGGAATTTGTTGGGAAAACAGGCACAGATTTGGGACTGGAGCAGCTCCTGGGATTTGCTCCTTCCCGGTAATCCGTGGCCAAGGAAAATTTTTTCCCAAGGCAACTTTTCCCGGCAGATTTGCTGGGAAGTTTGGCTTTGGGAATGCTGTGATTCYGAGGGGGTTTGGCATTTGGGTTCTGCATTCCCAGACACTGATCCCGGCCTCTCCCTCCTCTTTTTTCCAGGGATTCGAGTGGGACCTGAAGGGAATCCCTCTGGATCCCGACGCCGAGCTCACCGTGGTGGTCAAGGACCATGAAACCGTKGGGAGAAACAGGTGGGAAAAATCCCGGGGCTGGACACGGCCCCTTCTCCCTTTTCCCATTCCCGGGATTCATCCGGCTCTTCCCAGACCCCGCGGATTCCCGCTGTGGGATGGCCGTGGGAGGCTGGAGCTGCATTTTTGGGCTGCTTCGCTCGGAATCCGGGGGAAATTCCAGCGTTGGAAGGTCGGGAGCACACAGAGGGGGGTTGTTTGGGGACGGACACTTCGGACGCTTGGCCGGGATTTGGGAAGGGCTGCCAAGATCATTCCCAAGGCGCCGGCGGTGCCGGGAACGGCGGCGGGAGCGGAGCCTCCGGTTTCCTTCCTCCGGCTGATCCCGGTGCCCCCCGCCCCATTCCAGGGGTTCCCCATGGATCGGGGGCTCCTGCTGGGTGAGGAACGAGGGGATTCCAGTGATTCCCGGCCTTTCCCGGCTCTGTGGGGTGGGAGAGCTGCTTGGAAAAGGGAAAAAAAAAATAGAGGAAGGGGTTTATTTTTAGGAGTAAGAGGTTGGGAATGCGGCCTGGGGTGGGAAGGATCCCTATTCCAGGGCTGGAGCCGAGACTGGAATTGCTGCTGGGCTGAAATCCAAAGGGGCTGGAATCTGGGGCCGCTCCAACTGCTCGGTGCCCATAAATAGCCACKGGAAAATGGGAGGAGGGTCCTGGATCCCGGAGCAGGAAGATTCCCGGCTGGCACCTCCCAGGCTGCTCCAAACCCCATCCCAGCCTGGCCTTGGGCACTGCCAGGGATGCAGGGGCAGCCACAGCAAATCTGGGAATTCCAGCCCAGCCAGGAATTCCTTGCCAAGCCTCCCATCCAATCTCCCCTTTCCCAGTGGAGCCATTCCCTGGCTACTGTCCTGCAGCCTTGTCCCTCAGTCCCTCTCCAGCTCTCTGTGGAGCCCCTCCAGGCACTCTGAGGATCCCTGGTTTTTCCCTTTCTCCAGGGGAACATTCCAGCTCTCCCAGCCCAGCTCCATCTCCGTTGGCCTCCTCCAGACTCCATTCCTTGCCTCTGGAATGGTTTTGGATGCCCTTGGAGCAGCCCTGAGCCGTCTCCTGTTTCTCCGCAGGTTTTTGGGAGAATCCCGGGTGCCGCTTCGGATTTTCTGGGCACTCCCAGCCTGGCGGCCTCGTTCAGCCTCCCCTGCTGGACTCGCGCAAGGAGAGACCGGGGTGAGTGCCGGCTCCCAGTTTGGGACAGTGTGAGCCATGGTGTGGCCAGCTGGGGCTTCCCAGTTTGGGACAGTATAAGCTGTGGTTGTGGCCAGCTGGGACTCCCAGTTTGGGGCCAGTATGAACCATGGTGTGGCCTGTTTGGGCTCCAGTTTGGGACCAGTGTGAGCCGTGGGTGTGGCCAGGGGGCTACCCAGTTTTGGGGCCATGGGCTCCATTGTGGGTACCAGTTGGAAGGTTTGGCTCCAGTTATTGGGACCAGTATGAACCATGGGTGTGGCCAGCTGGGGCTCCCAAGTTGGACCAGTTTGGGCTCCCCAGTTTGGGACAGCGGCTCCAGTTTGGGACCAGTTTGGCTCCGCAGTTTTGGGATCAAGCTGGGGCTCCCAGTTTGGGACCAGTTGGGCTTGCAGTTTGGGGCTCCCAGTTTGGGGCCAGTGGGTGCCCAGTTTGGGGCCAGTATGAACCAGTGGTGTGGCCTGTTTGGCTCCCAGTTTGGGACAGTTTTGAGCCGTGGTGTGGCAGGGGGCTCCAGTTTGGGCGCAGTTGGGCTCCCAGTTTGGACAGTTAGGGGCTCCAGTTTTGGGGCGCAGTTGGGCGCTCCAGTTTGGGGACCTGTTGGACCCAGTTGGGCCCCCAGTTTGGGGCCAGTATGAGCCATGGCATGGCCAGTCTGAGGCTCCCAGATTGGGACCAGTTGGGGCTCTCCAGTGATGGACCTGTTGACCTTCGCAGTTTGGGCGGAACAGTATGAACCATGGTGTGCCATTTGGGCTCCAGTTTGGGACAGTACAAGCCATGGCATGGCAGGAAATCCTCCAGTTTGAGATCAGTTTTGGCTCTCAGTTTTGAGCGAGTACAAGCCATACCATGGCCAGTTAGGGGTTCCCAGTTTGGGACAGTCGAGCAATGTCCCTGCCAGTGGAGTCCGTTTTGAGACCAGTCTGATTCCTTCCCGCCCAGTTTGATCCCAGTCTGAGCACATCCCGTCCCCATCTGATCCAGTTTGGTCCTGGTCCTTCCCAGTCTGAGACAGTCCTGAATCCCTTCCCTCCAGTCTGGGCAAGTTTTGAAGTCATCGCCATGGGCCCAGTTTCATCCCAGTCCAAGCCACATCCTCTCAGTCTGATCCCATTTTGAATCCTTGCCCTCAGTATGGGAACAGTCCTAAATCCCTTCCCTCTCAGTCTGGGACTAGTTTGAGTCTGTCCTCCCAGTTTTTGATCCCAGTTTGAAGCCGTCCAGCTGGTGGTTCCAGTTTGGGCCAGTCCTCCCAGTCTGATCTCAGTTGGATTCCTGTCCCTCCCAGTTTTGATTCTAGCTGAGGACAGTCTGAATCCCTCCTTCCAGTTTGATCCCAGATTGAATCCTGTCCTCCCAGTATGGGACCAGTCGAATCCCTTCCCTCTCAGTCTGGACTAGTTTGAGGCCTGTCCCTCCCAGTCTGATCCAGTTGGATTCCTGTCCTCCAGTTTGATCCAGTTTGAGACCAGTCTGAATCCCTTCCCTCCCGTCTGGTCCCAGTCTGAGCTGTCCCTCCAGTTTTTCAGTTTGAGTCCTGTCCCTCCCGATTTGTCCCAGTTTGAGTCCTGTCCCCTTCAGTTTGATCCCGTTTGAGACCAGTCTTGAATCCTTCCCTCCAGTCTGGGACCAGTTCTGAGCCATGTCCTGTCCAGTTTGATCCAGTTTGAGACCAGTCTGAATCCCTTCCCTCCCAGTCTGGGACCAATCTGAGCCTGTCCCTCCCAGTTTGATCCCAGTTCTCCATCCCGGCCTCTCTGACGCTCATTCCCTGTTTTCAGGCCTCCCTGTTCCTGCAGGTGTCCTACATCCCCCTCCGCGCGCTACCCGCTTTTCCCGCCTCCGGCCTCCGGAGCCGGTCCCGGCTGCAGCCGAGCTGGAACACGGTCACCGGTAACCGCAGCCCTCCCCATCCGGTTTTTGGATCCAAACCCATTCCAAATCCACATTTCCCTTCTCCCCGGGCAGAGAACGGCCGGAGAGGAGGACACGGAAGATCCGGAGGCCGCGGGGGACACGGAGCCCTCGGCTCCTCGGGAGCGCCGGGCTCGGAGCCGGCCTCCTCCCAAGGAAACGTCGGGAATCACATCCAGGGGGTGAAGAGGAGGGAGGAGAGCTCTCCCAAAAAACCTTTGTCCAACAAACCGCAGGATTTCCAGGTGGGATGAGCTGTTCCCATAAAATCCTGCAGGTTGTCCTGATGATTCCTGTCCTCCATCCTGTGGGATGATCCCGGTGAATTCCACATCCTCCATCCCATCCATCCCATCCCATCCCAATCCCTCCTCCCATCCCATCCATCCGCATGGTGGATTCCCTGTGTCTCCATCCCATGGGATGATCCTGGTGATTCCCTGCCTCATTCCACCCAAGTCCGTATTCCATGTCCCTTCATTCATGGATGATCTTGGTGATTTCCTGTCCTCATTCCATCCAGGATCCGGTGATTCCCTGTCCTCCATCCCATGGGATGATCCCGGTGTTCCATTCTGGTGATTCCTGTCCTTCCATTCATCTCAGGTCCTGATGATTCCCTGTCCTCCGTCCCATCCCATGGTGAGGGATTCCTTGTCCTCCATCCCATGGATGATCCTGGTGATTCCCATTCTGGTGATTCCTGTTCCTCCATTCCATCCCAGATTCCCGGTTGATTCCTGTCCTCCTATCCCATGGATGAATCCTGTGATTCCCATTCTGGTGAATTCCCTGTCTCTCGTTCCATCCAGATCCTTGTGATTCCCTGTCCTTCATCTCCATGGTGATCTGTTTCCGTGTCCTCCATTCCATCCCAGATCCTGGTGATTCTGGTCCTCCATCCATGGGATTCATCTTGGTGATTCCCTGTACCCTCCATTCCATCCCATGGTGATTATTCCCTGTCCTTCATTCCCATGGGATGATCTGGTGATTCAGGTCCTCCCACCATCCCAGATCCCGGTGCCATCCCCAGTGTCCTCCCCCCAGCTCCATCCAGATCCCGGTGATTCCCTGTCCTCCATCCCGTGCGGATGATCCCGGTGATCATCCACCCCAGGTGATTCCGTGTCCTCCATCCCATCCCCAGAATCCCGGTGAGGGTTATCGAGGCCCCGCAGCTTCCCGGGATCCAGATCCGGCCGGTGGTGAAGTGACGTGGCCGGACAAACCGGAGAACGCGGATCCGGAAAGGGAACAGCCCTTCTTCGATGAGGTCAGCGGGAATTCCCTCTCCATGATTCCGGGAGAGGCCGGGATGTGGGAATGCGCTCAGGGGGAAAGCTGGGATAACGCCTCATCCTCATCCGGTTTTCCACAGACTTTTTTCTTCAACGTCTTCGAGTCCCATCGGAGCTGTTTGAATGCTCCCATCTTCCTCACGGTGAGTGTTGGGAAATCCTGGAATTCTCCCCTTCCCAGGGAACCCCCTGTTCCCCAGGATCCTCCATCCGGCAGGATTTGGGCTGGATCCGCGCATTTTTCTCATTTTCAGGTCGTGGATTCTCGGTCGTTTCCGCACGGATTCGGTGATCGGGAATTCCGGGTAAGATCCCATCCCCTTTCTCCGGCGTTTCCTGCTCTGGATGAACTCTGGAATCTCCTTTTCCTTTAATCCCGCAGATGGATGTGGAGACCGTTTACTCAGAGCCAAGTGAGCTTGGGCAATCTCTTTGGGGATTTTTTTTTGGGAAATGCGCCCACACATCCCAGCTCTTCCATGAGGAGCCCAAATCCATGACCATGGAATCCTGAATTGGTTTGGCGTGGGAGGATCATCCAGTTCCATCCAGGGAAAAATTCCATTATCCCAAGTGGATCCAAATCCACCCAACCTGGCCTTGGACACTTCCAGGGATGAGCATCCACAGCTCTTCCTGGAAATTCTGTTCAAAGACCCCTCCTCTTCCCTGGTCCCTTCCTGGGAAAGGGACTGAAATATTCCCTCACTCCATTCCATTATTTCATTTAAACCCTCGCCCAGGAGCATCCCTGACCCTCCTGCACATCCGGGGACTAATTCCCAGTTTTCCGCGTTTTCCGCAGAACACGCTTTCCGAGGAAGTGGCTGCTCCTCTCGGATCCGGGGATTTTTCCGCGGAGCAAGGCTACCTGAAGGTCAGCGCCGCTTATGCTGGGGCTGGAGCATGAAGCTCCGTGAGTTTCCTGCTGGGAATGGGGGGACATTCCAGCCTTGGGACAGTTCCAGCCCTGGACGTTACAAGCCTGGAGTATAACGAATTCAGCCTGGGAGCACTACCAGCCGCGGATTTCCAATTAGCTGGGACGTATACCATGGAGATATTACCATCCTCTGGGATATTTCCACCCTGGGATATCATCTCTGGATTCCCTCGGATCATATTCCATCCTGCGCATGGGACTGTTCGCATTCCTGGGACACTTCCAGCTCTCTGGATATTCCGGTCAACGAGCACAAACCACCTGGCATTCCCAAGGAAGCGCACAGATCTCGGATTTTCCATCCACTTTTCCTGGGGAAAGTCTGGTTTTTAGTGGAATCCGGAATGGTTCTGGGGTTGGGGCATCTTCAAATGCCATCCCAATTCCCATGGCAGGAATTCCCAGCTCCACCATCCCAGTGGCATCAAGCCCAATGTCAGCCTGGCCTCCGGGCACCTGCCCAGCGGATCCGCAGCCCGGCCACAAATCCTGGGACATTCCATGGGCCCAGCCAGGATTCCTTGGCAAGCTCCAGCGCAATCTCCCTTTCCAGCTGAGAGCACCTGGCTCTCTGTCCTGCACGCTTGTCCCCAGCCCTCCTCCAGACTTCTCCTGGGAGCCCCTCCAGACTCTGAAGTTCTCCTGGAGTTTTTCCCTCTCACGAGAGAACATTCCCAGCCCTCTCCCACGACCAGATGGTCCAGACTCCTGGAATCGGTCTTCGTGTTTGGAGGAGACCTTACAATCCCCCCCCATCCATGGCGGGGCACGCCTCCACTATCCCAGGTTGCTCCAAGCCCCATCAGCTTCACTGGACACTCCCAAGATGGCAAATCCCCAGCCTCTCTCTTTTTGGGATTCTTCCTCGCTCTGTTCCCGAATATCCAGGGCCTGACTTTTCCCGATTGTCCGCGTTCCCGACAGCGCGAAGGAAGGAGGCTGTCTGAGACAAAGGAGGAATCGAGGGGGCCATTCTTGCTTGCGCCCCACGGGGTCACCGCTCCGGGGCGCCCAGTTCGCCTCAGAGATCTTCAAGCCGAGGATTTGCCCAGAGTAGGTTTTTCCTTCAGATCCCGTCGGAATCGCGAATTCCGGGCAGGGAATTAGTGGCCTGAGAAAGGAATGATCCACATTGTAATCAAGGCATGTGGGCAGTATTTCATGGAGAAGGTGTTTCTTACTGCGTCCAACTTGGTTTTATCCCCTGCTTTCCCGCCTGGAGAGCGTCTCCTCATGGGATAATGCTCGTCCGCTGGTGGGATGGCTGCGGACCCCCCTGGATGCTGATGGAATTCCATGGATTCTTCGGCACCTCCCTCTTCTTCCAGTGGATACGCTGTCATGGACCAATTGTCCGCAGAGATCTTTGGCTTCGAGAGCAAACAAGAAGAACCTGTGTGGATCCCTGTTGTGGAATCACTTTTGCCGGGAAAAACGGTCAGTGGGAGGCGGGATCCGCCGGTCCGCGGAATGGCAGCGGGCAGGAACCGGGACTTGGGGATGGAGGGCGGGTGTTCCCGGGGCTGGGATAACATGTGGGATGATCCTGGGATTGGAATGGCAGTGGGGTGTTCCCGGGCTGGGTAACAGTGGAGGAATCTCTGGTTGGAATGGCCAGACAGGATAGTCCTGGGATTGGAATGGCAGTGAGGTGTTCCTGGGGCGGGAAATAACCAGTGGTATGATCCTGGGATTCGGGTAATGGCGCGGATGATCCTGGGATTTGGGAATGCAACTCGGGATGATCCTGGGATTGGGAATGGCAGTGGAGTGTTCCCTGGGGGCTGGCATACAGTGGGATGATCCTTGGATTGGGAATGGCAGTGGATGTTCTTGGGCTGAGATAACAGTGATGATCTGGGATTAGGAAATGGTACTCGGATGATGCCTGGATTAGGAAGGTACTGGATGACTCTGGGATTGGAATGGCGCGGGATTGATCCTGGGATTTGGCGAGTGGCAGAGGAGTGGTTCTGGGGGCTGGAATAACAGTGGGATGATCCCTGGATTAGGAAGGTACTCGGGGAATGATCCTGGGATTCGGGGAGCAGCGGATGCATCCTGGATGGGATGGCACGGGGTGTTCCCGGGGCTGAATCTAAGCAGTGGATGATCCTGGATTGCGAGTGGCAACCGGGGGGTTTTGGAAAAACAAAAAATTTTTCCCTGGGGGACTTTTGCGGGGAATACCTCCACGCGGATGATCTGGATTGGAATGCAAGTTGGAGTATTCTGGGGCTGGATAAAGGGGATCGATCCTGGATTAGGACACGGTACTTCGGATGATCCTAGATCTGGCAATGTCAGCGGATGATCCTGGATTCGGGAAATTGCATTGGGATGATCTGAGAATTGGGAATGCAGGGATGATCCTGGGGTTGGATGGCAATGGAGTGTTCTGGGCTGGGATAGACAGTGGGTTGATCCTGGGATAGGAATGGCAGCAGGATAAATCCTGGGATTGGGGAATGGCAAACCCGATGACTGGGATTGGAACTGACCCGGATGATCCTGGGATTTGGGAAGGGCAGCAGGACATTCCTCCATATTCTTGGGATTGGGATTTCAGTGGGATGGTCCTCAGGACTGGGATAACAGCAGGATAATCCTGGATTAGCGCACATGTCAGCAGATGATTTCTGGATTGGGAATGGCACTGGAGATGATCCTGGGATTGGGATGCACCAGGATGACAGCCAGGATGGGAATGGCACAGATGTCTTGGTATTGCCTGGAATGGCCTGAACATTCCTTTTTTGACCCCTGCATGGGATTTCAGTGGGATGTCCTCGAGGTTGGACATGGAGGCAGGACAGACCCGATTTGGGATGGGATGGAGTGGGACATTCCTTTGAATCCTGGGATTGGGATTTAGTGGGATATCTTTGGGTTCGGATGGCAGACAGGACAGTTCCCAGGAATTTGGGATGGATGGCACAGGATGTCCTTTGGGGTTGTTTGACAGTGGAACATTCCCTCTGGATCCCTGGGATGGGATTTCAGTGGTGATGTCCTCTGGATCTGGATGGCAGTGGGACATTCCTCTGGTGCTCAAGCCTGGTCCTTTAATGAGGAAATCGGGTTTGAATTTAAGAGAATTTTGGTCTGGAATGTGGAATTTGGTCCTGGAATGTGGAAATTTAAGTCTTTGGAAGGGGAAATTTGCTTCCTGCAATGGGGCAAATGTGATCCTCTTGGTCCAGGATGGAAATCGTGGGGAAATCGCGAAACATCCTCTGCCTCCTGCACCAGGGGGTTTAGGAACCCCGTGGGATGGGGGATGGATTTTGTGGAACCTGAGGCTGGATTTGGGGGAATCTGAGTCTCAACTTCAGGGAATCTAAGGCAGAATTTTAGGGAATCTTAAGGCTGGATATTGAGGAGCCTGAGTGTGGATTTTAGGGAACTTGAGGCTGGATTTTGAGAGGACTGAGGCTGGATTTCAGGAACCTGAAGCTGGATTTGGGGGAATCTGAGCCTCAACTTYTGGGAATCTAAGGCTGGATTTTGGGGAAACTGAGGCTGGATTTTAGGGAATCTGAAGTTGGATTTGGGGGAATCTGAGCCTCAACTTTGGGGGATCTGAGGCCGGATTTTAGGGAATCTGAGGCCAGATTTTAGGGAAGCTGAAGCCGGATTTTAGGGAATCTGAGGCTTCCCAGTTCCATGAACTGGGCCAACAGCCGCTTTCCTGGGACCACACCAACTTTTCCCTCTTCCCATCCCTTTTCCCTCTTCCCATCCCATCCAGCTCTGCTCCCGGATCCTGGAGAAAAACGCCAACCCCCAGTGGAACCAGTGCCTGACGCTGCCGGCCATGGTGAGCCCTGGTGTCCCCAAGGTCCCCTCCCAGTGTCCCCAGCGCCGCTCATCCTCTTCCCGTATCCCTTTTCCCAGTTCCCTTCCATGTGCGAGCGGATGAGGATCCGTGTGACCGACTGGTGAGCGGGAAGGGCATTCCCGGTGCCCGGAGCGGCGGGATGGGCGAGGGGACATCCCCTCCCGCCGCGGTCCCCAAAGTGACGCTGTCACCTCGCAGGGACCGCCTGACGCACAACGACGTCATCGGCACCGCTTTCCTCGGAATGTCCAAGATTTCGGCCCCCGGCGGGGAGCTGGAGGGTAAGGGCGGGAAGCAGGCCGGGATTTGGGATGCATGGCCTTGGAGGAGCTGCATGGCGTGGCTGGAGGTTGGTGGTGGCTTTGGGGACGTCACAGCTGTCGCCGTCCCCGCTTGGGGACACGGGATGGGGTCCTGCGGTCACTCTGAGCTGTGGTGCGCTTTGCAGATGGATCCGATCCTTCTGGATTCTTGGGATTTGGGGGTGGATTCTTGGAAATGGGGGGCTATTGGAGAAAAGTGCATGGTGTGGCTGGAGCTTGGTGTGGCTTTGGGAATTGTACAGTGTCACTGTCCGCCTAGGGACAGACCAGAATGGGGTCTGGGGTTGCTCTGATCTGTGCTCATTTCCCAGATTGGATCAAATCCCTCTGGATCCTGTGGGTTTGGTGGAGTACTTGGGAATGGGGAATAGGAAAGTTTGCAGGTCCATGGTGTGGCCTGGAGGTTTGGTGGTGGCTTCGGGATGTCACAGCTGCACCATCCCACCTGTGGGATGCGCAGGTGGGGTCCTGTGGTCACTCTGAGTGTGCCCATTTCCAGATTGATCAAATCTCTGGATTTAGATTTGGTGATTTCTTTGGCATGGGGGAGAGGCTGCAGGTCCTGGTGTGGCTGGAGGTTGGTGTGGCTTTGGATGTCACCATGCTGTCACTGTCCTGCCTGGGGACGTGGGATGCAGTCCTGTGGTCGGTCGAGCTGTGCCCATTTCCAGTTGGTCAACCTCCTCTGGATTCTTTGGGATTTGGTGGATTCTTGGAATGGGCTATGGAGAGCTGCATTGACATGGTGGAAGTTGATGGTGGGCTTGAATGTCAACAGCGCCACTGCCCCTGCTGGGACACGGGATGGTGGTCCTGTGGTCGCTTCTGAACTGTGCCTCATTTTGGGATGGATAAGACTCTCTGGGGGGATTCTTGGGATTTTGTGGATACTTGGGAATTGGGAATGGAATTGCAGTCCATAGGTGTGGCCTGAGTTGGTGGTGCTTTTGGGGAATCTCGAAGCTGTCACTGTCTGAACTTGGGAACCAGGAGATGGGGTTCCTGGATGTCTGAGTGTTGCCTCATTGTCCAGATTGGATCCAACTCCTCTGGATTCCTGGGATTTGGTGGATTCTTGGATTTGGTTGATACCTGGAATGGGGAAGGAGCTGCAGGTCATTGGTGTGGCTGGAGGTTGTTGACACGTGGTGTGTTGGCAGTGTTGCTGCAAGCTACGTCCCCTGAGGTTGTCAGCCCACTGAGAGTGGACATTTTAGGGCTGTCATCAGGGTGGGAATTCATCCAGCCCAGTGCTGTTTCCAAATCCCGGAAATTTTCTGAGGTAAGGACCCCAGGTGTGGCAGGGCTCGGCCGAGTGTGCACTGTCACCGGGTGCAAAGGTGGAGGGCGTGGAATTTGGGGACACGAAGCTAATTTGGACCTGCTGAGGGGCTTGTAGCTTCCACTGCATGAGCTTTTACCTGCCTGCGGGAGCCGCTTGGGCGCGTGGAATGTCCGCGATCAAGTGGGAATTCCGCATCGTTGGCTTGGGTAGCGACTTGCCCATGAGGGACACGGGATGGCCACGTTGGAAAAAGCTTGGAGCATCTGGATAGTGGGATGCTCCCTGCCCATGACGAATGGGATGAAGCTTTAAGGTCCTTCGCAAAGCATTCGGGATTCCATGGATCAGGACACCATCCAGAGGCTCCACCCGTGTCCCACCCCTGGCACTGTCCAGTCCCCTCTTCCCAATCCCAACACAGATCCTGGGATGGGCTGGAGAGAGAGAGAGAGGCCGGGAGGGAAGATGGGAATGGTGGGATCCAGGATTGGCATCTCCCTTTCCCACCACTGGGATCTGCTTGATCCTGAGGAAATGCTTGGGAATGCAACCTAGGGATTCTCCAATCCCGCTCCACTCCAAAATCCCACACCCTCTGGAATTGTCCAAGGCCAGGTTGGACAAGGCTCAGAACGACCCGGGATAGTGGGAAGTGTCCCTGGATGCACCTGGATGGGCTTTAAGGTCCCTTCCCACCGCAACCATTCCATGATTCCGTAATTCCTTGACTCCRTGATTCCATGAAAAACCTCTCCCATTCTCTCTCTGTCTCTCCGCACTAAAACCCGTGGGACTCTCCCCGCTCATTCCCGTCTCCATCCCTTTTCCGTGCTCCTCTCCCAACCTCTCTCCCTCTCTTTGTGCCTCAGATGAGTTTCCTGCTCCTGTGAAGCCTCTGAAACCCTCGGACCGTACGTTCCCAGTAACATCCCGGTTTTCCAGCGCCTCCCGGGACTGGTTTTACTGGTTCCGCTCTCTGGACTGGGGGAGGATCCGCCGGGATGAGTTGGGCACCTTGGGAAAAGGGAATGGCTCCGGTTTGGCCCATTGGGGATTCCCGGGATGCTGTCGTGTCCGGAATGCAGAGCCAGCTGGGCGCATGGAGGGCAGGATTCCCGCTCAAAATTCCATAAAAAYGAGTGGTTCTCCTCATGGAATCACAGGATGGGAAAATCCCTCTGATCCGTTGTCTCCCAAGGCCACCCCATATCTGTGTCCCCAAGTACCACATCCATAGGAATGTTCAATCCCTCCAGGGATGGGGACAGCCCTTTCCAGGAAGGAATTTTCCCAAAAATCCAACCTAAACCTCCCTTGGCACAGCCTGAGGCTCTTTCCTCTCTCCTGTCRCTCTTACTCCTGTCTGACCCCTCTCTGACCTTGCCCTTTTCCATGGGGACTTTTCCTGGGATTGAGAATTCCCAGGATTCAGCACCACACCCTCCGTATC
>NDFG01000631.1:7730-22731 GCA_002167245.1 Sporophila hypoxantha | reverse complement strand
AGGGGTGGAGAGGGCTGCTGGCGGAGGGGGAAGGGGAGGGGGGACCCAAAAACTGAGCGGCGAGCGGGCTGGGGATTGGGGGCAGTGTGGTGGAAAAATGGGGGGAATGCGCGCCCCAAAAGGTGATTTGGAGCGGTCGGAGGTGGGAGGGAGAGGATGTGGGAGGGAAATGGTCTCCGTGTGCCTGGGAAGGGTGGCAAAGACGAACGGCAGCGGGGCAGGAGGGTCCCATTGCGGCCGTGGGGACAGGGTGCAGGGCGGGGATCCGGGGTGGGCGCCGGAGCTCGAGAGGTGCTGCTGGGGAGCGTGCTGGGGGGGCACCCCTGAGCCTGCTTGCTGCACTCACAGGGGTGATTCCAGTACATAGCGAGCTCGAGGGTGCTATTTTCATTAACGGCACGGAGAAGTTGAGGTCTCCGTGCGGCACAGGTACATTCTACAAACCGGAGCAGTACATGATGTTCGACAGCGACTTGGTGGCACTTCGTTTTGGGGTTCAGGCTTATCCTTGTGGGGAGGAATGGCCCAATGCGCCTTGAACAGCAACCCCGGCGAAAACTGTGGCAGCTCAGCGGGCTCGAGTGGACACGTTACTGCCGGTACAACTAAACCCGATTGTTGCCCCGTTTCAGGTGGAGCGCCGAGGTGAGCGCGGTGGCTGAAGCGTCGTCCCTCGGCCCTGCCCTGCCAGTGACCATCCCAGTCAATCCCAGTCCCGACCGTTCCCTTGCCGAGTATATGCCCAGACCCTCCAGTCCATTCCAGTCCCGCCCCGTCCATTCCCAAATCGTCCCAGTCTATCCCGCTCTCTCTCAGTCCGTATCATCCATCCCATCCCTCCAGTCCATTCCCAGTTCCCTCCGTCCATTCCCGGTTTCGTAGCCCATTCCCCATTTCCAGTAATTCAAGCGCCTGCCCGTCCATCCCAGTCATTCCCGAGTCTATCTACTAAGTCCCTCCCTGTCTCATTCCCTTAGTCCATCCCAGTTCAATCTCAACTTTCCCACTCCTCTCTCCCAGAGCCCAGAGCCCCTCCCATCCTCTCTCAAAGTGCCACTCCAGTCTTCCATTCCTCCCAGTCTTGTCCCTAGTCCCACCAGTCGCTCTAGTCCGTTTCCCAGTCACCATCCCAGTTCATTCCCAGGTCCCCCTTTGTGCCATCCCCAGTTGCCATTCAACTCATATTCAAGCCCATTCCCAGTCCATTCCCTCATCCCGCCCCAGTTCATTCCCAGTTGCCTCCCGTCCCTCCAAAAGTATTCCCAGTCCATTCAGTCCATGCCCATCCCCTACCAGTACATCCCCACTCAATTCCCGGACCCTCCAGGTCCATTCCAGTTCCATCCCCGTCAATTCCCCAAGTTCTTCCCCGTCCATTAGAGGTTTCGTCCAGTGCCCCCCCTCAAGTCCATTTCAGCGACGCGTGAAGCATGACGCGTTTCACCCAATCAGAGGCGCGCATTCGTGAATGACTACATCCCGTTGCCAGGCGCCCGCAGTAAGCCGACGGCCCCGCGCTGGGCTCGGCCTCCCAGTTTGCCCCGCGCGCTTCATTCCCACTTCACTTCCAGTGCCGCCAAAATCCCTCCAGTGCCACACAAGTCCCTCCAAGGACCATCGCCAGTTCCTCCCCAGTCCTCCAGTCCATTCCCAGTTTCTTTTCCAGTTTATTTCTCCGATTTCCCTTCCTCCAGTTGCCCCCCACCCCCTACCATCTCTTTCAGTGTCACGCAACTCCTCCCAGTCCCATCTCATCTCACCTCCCAGTTACATCCCAATCTACGATTCACATTGCATTCCCAGTCCCCACCCAGTTTCATTCCCAAGTCCCTTCCCCAGCCCAGCCCAGCACTCCCCTCTCTCTCCCCGTGCCTCCCAGCTGCATACCAGTGTGTCCCCGCTCTCTCTCTCCCCCAGTCCCCCCAGCGTTGTCCATTCTGCTGGTGCCCCCCTCGAGACTCCCAGCCGGCCCCGGCCGCTTGCTCCTGCTCCGTGGATGGCATTTCTACCCGCTGCCATCCAGTGTGAGGTGTTCCAGGGCCAGCAGGAGCTCTCGGAGCAACGTTTGAGTGGCCCCGACGTGAGTCCCCAACGGGGACTGAGACACCCTTACCAGCTGCTGTGCTGCTGGAACGCTGCCCTCGCGCGCAGGGCTGAGCTACAAGCTGCCAGGTTGCAGCTACGTCAGCCATGGAGCAGCCCCGAGGCAGGCACTGGGGTTACGGGGAGCCGCTGGGGCAGCCTGGCAGAAAGCCACTGTGGCTGTGCTGGCGAGCCACTGGGCAGGGAGCTGGAGAGAGCCGGGCGTGTGTGGAGCTGGGAGAGGGGCTGGGCTGGGCAAGGGCTGGGAAGGGGTTTGGGTGGAGTGCCTGGGAAGGGTGGGATGGGTGTTGGGGGGGTGCTGGTGGGGCACTGGGAGGGAGTTTGGGGGCGCCATGGGTGGACTGAGACAGGGATCGCAGGAACCCGGAGGCGCTGGAAGGAGTCGCGATGGCAAAGGCGGGCTCGCCATTGAGCTTCGGTTTGTTGCCCAGGGCACAAGCCTGGGAGGGTCTTCTGGCTGAGTTCCTGCTAGGGGCTGCCGAGGGACTGCGGAGCAGGCTTTGGGGCTCCTGGGCGCCGGGGGCAGCTGGGAGGGGGCTGTGGATGCTGAGAGGACGGGAGGGGCTTTGTGGCTCCTGGCGAGGACAAAAAGGATTCGGGGGAAGGTTTTCAGGGGGTCCCGGCTGGGTGGGGGCCACAGGGAGGGCGCTGGGAGGGGTCTGGGGGCGGTGTCGCGGAGAGTTTTGGGGGTGCTGAGCCTGCGCACCCCCCAGCAGCATGCCGCCGGACGCCGCCCGCAGCAAGATGCTGGACGGGCATCGGGGGGCGCTTGGTCTCGGGCTTTGGTCTCACCCTGGCGCTGAGGGCCCGCTTCTCCCTCGCGCTAAGAGGTGCAGGGCGGGTGCCGGGGTTGGTGGGCGTCCCGGCCGTGGCGGAGCGTGTTCCCGTCCCGCCGGGGGCCCCCAGCGCCCTGGTTCACCCTTTCTGTGCCCAAGAGCTCCTGAGCCGGCGGCGGCCGCAGCCCTTCCCTGCTGGGGCTCGGGCCCGGCCGGACCCCCCCGCCTCCGTCCCCGCTCGCTGATTTTGGGGGGGTCCCGTGTCCGCCCCCAGCGCCCTTGCGCTCTTGCCCCCGCCCAGTGCCTTTGCGCCCATTGCTCCCAGTAAAGCTTCCCAGTATGCGTTGCCCAGGGGCCGTTCTATTGGGGGGGCTGGTGGGAGGGAAAAATTTGGGGTGGGGCGATGGGACGGATTTGGGCAAAGGGAGGGGACCACAAGGCGTGGGAGGCTGGGCGTCCGGGGGTTGGAGGAGGAGTGAGGAGGAGGAGGAGGAGGAGGAGGAAAAAAGCCAGCAGCAGCAGCAGCACCAGAACCCCACGGCTCCCTCGCCCTTCCCAGGGGAACCAAAGCCCCCCCTCGGCCCCGTCAGGCATCGGCCCCTCCCCACATCCCACAGGTTGAAATGCTGGGAGGCGGAGCTTAACACCTCTTGGTTAAGAATCTCTAAATAATATTAAAAATAAGTTTAATATGATTATTAAATCTTAAATTTATTTATTGTTTTAAGATTTTACTATAGTTAACAATTGTCTTGACCCTCGTTAATAAAATTCGTTGTTTCTAAAGGGGAGCGGGTGTCACAGTTTGACGTCTGGCCACAATTGCCAAGTGCCCCCATGAAAATCCATTGTACCACCCAGTGGCCCGTCTGTGAGATGTGACCAGAAATATAGAGAGCAAAGCGGACTTCCAGCTTAGGAAATAAAAGAAAAAAAAACTTTATTAACTACACTATATAAAAGAACACATAGAACTCAAATTGAAAACCTTCCAAACATTTGCCTTCTCCCTGTCGTGGTTTGAGGGAAGTGGAGTTTGTTTTGGATGCTGGTGGTGGGTCAAACCAATCCATGCTCAGGTTGAATATTAGGCACCTGGTGTGGCCACTGAGGACATGGATGCGCCTCTGAGAGCACAGGGAGTTAAAAGCAGAGAAACTGCCAGGGGAAAGCTCTCTTGGTTCCGGGGGGTTGAAAGGTTCAAGAGCTGCCTTGCCCGGCTGGCGGCTGGGCCGGGAGGGAAAGCCCGTGCGGCCGGTGAGGTGAGGGGGCCTTTGGACAGAGGGGGAGGTGAAGGCCCTCCTGAGCAGGTGGAAGGGTTGGAGGGAGCACTGAGAAGGCATTCGGGCAGCACCCCCAAAGAGAGAGAGAGACAGGGAGAGCCGTGCCTGGCTACCTTGAATTTGACAGCACGGGCCGGGAGAAGGAGAAGGAGGGGAGGCTGAGGTGAGGAGGTGCCCGCAGGGGCAGCGTGGGAGCTACTGGAACAGGCAGAGCCTGACGATTTTAACCCTTTTCTTGGATGATGGAACATTGCCAAACCTCCTGGATCTGAATGAGGAGAGAGATAGAGAATGAGATAAGAGGAAATGGCCATTGAGAGTCAGTTGAGAAAGATCTTAGTGGGAGGATGGCATTGGAGTGGCCTTTGGCTGGACTTTTCTTGTACAGGCCATGGACAGAAACCATTTTTCTGTGACACAGAGACTGGCATTTAGGGGGATGGCAATGGCTTGAGCCGGACAGAGAGTTCAGTGTTTGTTATGTGAAGGAGTGAATGGCGTGAAAGAGACACATGGTGAGGAGGGTGGTGGTGCCCTCTGCCTTCAGTGAAGAAGATCTCTGTTCTTGAGATCCCTCGGCCCCAGGGGGTGAATCTGGGGGGGACAGGGTGTCCCAAAAGGGAGAGACTGTGCTCTTTTTGGAACTGGGCCAAAGGCATCTTTAAAAGGGGAACCTTCAGAAGCAGCTCTAGCGTCCATGTGCAGTGGTGAGAGCACGGGCAGGAAGGAAAGATGTCACGATGGCAAATTGAAATCTCCGGGGCAGTGCCACGAGTGACATTGGAAACACAAGAGGCTTCAAACTGTGTTTCCTGGGGAAGCCTGTGTACAAGAGGACTCCTCTCTCCTTGTATGAACTTGAGGAGTTTATTACCTGAGGGTGGTGACTGGATTGAGAATCTAAGGTTTTAATCTCATTGATGCTGTGGTTGGAAATTGTGTGTGAGGAGGAGGAACGTTCTGGAAGGTGTTTCATTCTGACGTTACGTTGTGTGTTCCTTTTACAATAGTTGTAGGTTGATAAGGTTTTTTTTTGCTTATTTCTAAGCTGGAGTCCTGCTCTGGTGCTGTATTTCTGGTCCCATCTCCACAGCAGACACTGGGGCGAGAAGTATATTTTCATTTAAATCACTGGCATATGCTGCCAGGTCAAACCTGACAAAGTCATGTTCCCCAGAGATCCCCTATTATAAATTATTCGGCATGCCCACTGATCAATTTTAAAAACGGTGAGAGAGCTGTGAGTGCCCCTGTTCCTAAGACGAAGGAATTTTGTCTCACCCTCCTCGGGGTTGCGTAAGAGCTCCTCCCTCACCCCGAACCCCAACTCCCCACTGGGGATTCCCCTATAAAAACCCCCGGCCCTGCCTTTGCCTGAGTTCCCTTCATCCCATCCTGCCCCTTCCTGCCCGGGGGTAAGGCAACTGATTCTGTGAAGCTTTCTGGGACCAGGACCCTTCTCGTTTGTTCCCCTGCCCGGCGCCAGGCAGCTGCGCTCCCCACAGCGCCCCCCCATGGCACTGATTGACCCAGCTGCAAAACCCACCCGCAACAGCAGGGGACCCCCAAATCACCCCAAATCCCCCAAAACATCAAGCCAGCGGACCCCATCGACACCCCAAAATCCCCCAAAAACTGTGTCAGGGCACCCCAAAAATCACCCCAAATCCCCCCAAAAATGGTCAGGACCCTCAAAATCACCCCAAAATCCTCAAAGTCCCGTCAGGGACCCATGTGAAATTTACCCGAAATCCCCCGAAAACTTCCAGTTCAGGGACCCCAAAATCGCCCCAAATCCCTTGAAAAACTCCTGTCAGGGGGACCCATGAAAATTACAACAAACTTACCCCAAATCCCCCAAACTCTTGGTCAGGACCACTAATATAACAACAATATCCTAAAAACAACCCAAATATTACCAAATCCCGCCAAAACGTCTGTCAGTGGGACTCAGTATTTGAAAAATTAACCCCAAAAATACCTCCATAAGAAACCCACAAATATCCCAAACTCCAGGTTCCAGGGCACAACAACACTTACCCAAAAATACCCCAGGACTCCAGTCCAGGCGTTTCCCTAAATTCCCCCAGATCTCCCCAAAATTGGTCAGGAACCCAAATATGACACCAATCCCCATAATTGCCACCCAAAACGCCTATGTCAGGATCACCCCCCAAAAAAAGGAATTTCCCTTCTCTCCAGGACTCCTCCAAAATCCCCTCAAAACCCGTCTCACAACCCAATTCTCATAGAGACCCCCCAAAATCTCCACCGAAAAACCTTTCACGAGCCCCCCAGTTCTCCATCAAGACCCTCACAAGCTTCTCCAATCCCCTTCAGTGCCTCACTAGTCCCTCACAACGCTCCCAAATCCCTCTCAGGCCCTGCAGTCATCTCCCTCAGGACCCACCAAATCCCCTGTAGGACCCAACCAATTCTCCCCCAGAACCCCCCAAGATTCCATACCCCTAAATTCCCTTCACGATCCTCCCAGTTCAACCTCCAGAGCGCACCAAAAACCCCCTCAGATCCTCGCTCGCACAACCTCCCAAACCCCTTCAGGTGAGCCCCACGTTGTCCTCAGGACTCACCCCACACTCTCAGGCCCCCATTCTCCCTCGACGACACCCCCAAGTCACTCTAAGATCCCCAGAATTCCCTCAGGACCCCCACGTTCTCCCTCAGGACCCCCACCGATACCCCCTCAGTGACCCCCCAAATTCCCTCGACAACTCGCTCCCCAATCACCTTTCGTAACCCCCCAACCCCTCCTCTATACGCCCCTCCGCCCTGGCTCCCGCTTCCCGGTGCTGACCCGTGTTCGCTGTCCGCCATCCCGCGCTGAACCGGCGGGGTTCCGCGGGCTCGCTCGGGCAGCCCCGCAGATTCCCGCCCCCGCCCCTCCCCCCGCAGGTCTCAGCCCGCTCCCGCCGCCAGCTGGGCCCCACGGACCACAATGCCTCCACAATGCACCGCGTGTCTGCACGGAAGTCGGCGCCTGACGGCCGCGCTGCGGGAACTTCTCTGCCAGGCGCTGCGGGTGGCGCTTCTCGCCACGAGTGTCTCGCGAGAGAACAGCAGCGCGGCCATCTTCGGTTCGAGGGAACTCTGTGGGCTCCTCAGAGCGCTCCGCGTTCCTTCATAAATGCAGTCGGGAACAGGCGGAATCCGCCCTGGGAAATGGCCGAGATGAGACCTTAAATCCCCTGGGGGATGGAGCCTAACATCCCGTTTGCTGAAGCCTAAATCCCCTGGGCATTCAACCAAAGCGCCCAAATCCTGAGCTTTTTCCATGGATGGGAGCTCGGTACTGCAACGCTCAGTGGGAAGGTGACGTTCACATCGCCCCGCCTCCTTTCCGGCCCCCTCCTGAGCGGCTCCGCCATTTCTCGCTCTCCGGTCTGTCCCGGGCTCGTGTTCTGGGCTGGGACCGGCGCTTGGCCCGGGCTCCTTCGCCACCGGAAGCGCCGTGAGGTGTCCCCAAGGTTTGTCCCCAGTGAGCATTGGAGCCCCAAGAGGTGCGACAAAGGGGAGGCAGTGGGGATGCGGGGGCACACGGGGGTTCCACAGTGGAGGGCGGCAAAGGGGTCGAAGGGGGTTCGCAAAGGGACAGCACGGGCAAGCAGAAGCCTCCCAGGGATGGGCAAAAAACAGGAACACCCACGGGGGCAGGGCGACCCCTAGGAGGCCGTAAGAGCCACGCAGGGTCCCTGGACACGCCTCTCCTATTCCCGTCCCCAGTCTGGTCCCGGCCCTGCTGCAGCGCACCGGTCACCTGGTTGGCCATCCTGGGCGAGTCCCTGGCCAACCCTGCCCAGGTCTGAAACGAGATGATTGCATGCTTCGTGTCCCCGCCTACTCTGGGCCTGTACTCGGACCTGTGGGAGTTCACCACATGAGCTATGGCCACCCTGCACCGCCAAATTAAGGCATCTGGTGGCGCCGCCGATGTTACTTACTATGATGAAGTCCCTCCCCACGCTCCCTGAGCCAGGCCCTGCGCCGGGCCACAAGAACCCCCATGGAACCACCCAGAACCGTTGTGCAATGGCACCGCAAGTGGCACCGAGTCTGCGTGTCTGTGCTTGTGAAGAGCTGGCCCGAGCTGGCCAGGAAGGCCACCAAGCTCCCCAACACCTGCAGGGCAAATAGCCACTATGGTGTGCCCACAAGGGAGGCCACTTTGCCGCCACCCGCGGGCAACTGGGACCAGGAAGCTGCAGGACAAAGCTGCCCCTTATGGGCACAGCTCTAGGAAAACATGGTGGGAGCTGGGTCAGGCCCTGGGCAGAGTAGGGGGCCGAGGTGGTGCTGGTGCTGAAGCCCAGGTGAGAAGAGCAGGCCAGAGTGGCTGCCAGCAGGCCACATGGTGAGACAGCGGGTGAGTCGGCCCTGGGGCTGCTGGAGTGCTTGGTGCCGCGTGTGACGAAGCCACCGCGTTTTCCCCCGGGAGCTACGGCGCGCAGGGCTTGGGGACTATCAAGGCCCGCCCCTGAAGGGGGACAAATGGCGTGGATCTTTGTGACTATCCCTTGAGGACTTGGTGGCCCAAGTTAGCCGGTGGGCAGAGAGGCTATGGGAGGCCAACGCCTGCATGGCCAGGGATCACCTGCTGGGGGCATATCCAGATGCCCTGGAGAACTTGTATTTATTTTCATCCCCTTCACGCCCGGCCCCCGTGAGGTGTTCCGACGGTGCCAAAGAAGCCATCGAGGGACCATCCAAGGCTCCTTCGACCTCCTGGAGCATCCCCAGTGTTGTCCCCAGATGGTCCCCAGAGAGCATGGAGCTCCAATAGGTGTGAGACAGACCCTGGTACACTTGTGGCTGGGGGAGAGGGGGACAGGAGGGACCCGGGGGGAGGGGGCAAATGGGGGATGGAAGTGGACATGGGGAGGGGAGGACACAGGGGCTGGTGAGGCGGTGGCAGAGGGGACAGCAGTGGGGCCATGGGGTGAGTAGTGGGGACAGTAGAAGGGCAGGCGGTGGGATGGACTACGGAGGGGGAGGGCCGACAGAGGGTGGCAAAGGAAAAAACAGAGGCTGACCAAAGGGGGCGGAGGGAACAAAGGGAAACCCCCAGTTGGCAGGGGGACCCCAGCGAGGCCACAAATGCCACCAAGGTCCCTGGACACCTCCCCTGTCCCCTCCCAGCTGTCCCCAGCCCTGTCTGCAGCCACAGTTCACGTTGGTGGCCACCCTGGTCAGCTGCTGGGCACCCTGCCAGGCAGGACAACAAGGATGATGGCTGCTGTTCGTGTAACCCAAAGCGCCTCATTTACTCGGACCTGGAGGAATTCACCGAGGAGCTCCGGGCACCCTGCACTGCATTGATCGCCACCTGGTGGCGCCGCGAGTTTCACTCGATTGTGATTGAGCTCTCACCTCCCTTGAGGCGGGGGCCCTGGCCGCCTTACAAGATTCACCCCATGGACCACCTTTGGACGAGTGTGCAATGTCGGACCTGCCAGTCAGTCGGCAGGAGTCAGGTGGCTGATCTTGTGTGACAGCTGGGCCCGGCTGGCCAGTGCATGCCACCAAGCTCCACAAGCACCTGCAGTGGATTTGGCCACCAAGGGGCGGCCACTGAGGTGGCCACTTGCCACTGCCGGGGCAAAGGACCTGTGCGCCAGAACGAGGCTGCCCGTGATTAGTGGGAAGCTCATGGAAAACATGGTGGAGCTGTGGGTCTATGGTCGGGGCAGGAGAAGGGGTGGCTGAGTGGTTGCTGGGAATGTAGCCCAGGTGAGAGAGTGCCAGGGCTGGCTGCCAGGCAAGGACAAGAAGGGCCACCATTGGTGAGACAGCGGCTGGAGTGGGCCCTGGCGGCTCTGGGAGCGCTTGGTGGCCGCGTGTCTGACGAAGCACCGTGTTCCTCCCGACAGCTGCCAGCACCAGGTTTGGGGACATCGAGTGGCCCACCCTGAAGGGGAACCAAATGATAGTGTCCCTCAATGTCCCTGAGGAACTTGGTTGGCCAAGGTATTTGGGGGGCCCGTGGCCGACGGCTGGTAGGGAGGGCCAATGCCCTTCCTGGCCAAAAGGGTCAACCTGCTGCAGAGCACTTATACAACCATCGACTTCTTCTTTTGATGGTGGTCCCTATCATCCTCTGTCGAGGTGGCCTGAGCGGTTGACAAAGAGCCCACCGAGGAACATCCAAAAGGGCTCCTTCGACCCCGGGCGTCCCCCAAAGGCCTGGTACCCCAAGGGTGTCCAGTGAGGCATTGGAGCTCCAAGGGTGCACCCAGCGGGGGAGGAGCGCACGAGGGGGAACAGATGGGACACTGTGGGGGGGAGGGCACGGCGAAGAGCGGAGCAAATGAGGCAGGAGGTGACAGGGATTGGCCAGAAGGTTACAAGAGGTGTGGTGCAGGAAGGAGGGAGTGACAGAGGGAGTGGAGGGATAGGCGGGCGGTGAAGGGGCAGCTGGGGGTATGGGCTGGGATGGGGAGGAGAGGGGACACGAGGGACTGCTAAGCAGGGGCGTTTGCCTAAGGGGGACAGCAGTGGGCCTCGGCGTGGGGTGGTGAGGGGCTACCGTGAGGGAGGGCAGGGAGGGTGCCTAGAGGGAAAAACGACGGCTGACAAACGGGATGGAGGAGACCAAAAGGCCGACCCCTTTGGGGAGGGGGGTCTCACCCCGAGGATGGCCGTCAACATGCCCCAAGCGGGTCCCTGACCACCTCCCCTGTCCCCTCCCCAGCTGTCCCCCGTGCCGCGTGCTGCAGCCAACACGGTCACCCTGGGGCCATCCTGGGCGAAGCTTGCTGGCCACCCTGCCTGGGCTGGAGAGACACCGCTGGTGTCGCCTACAGTGATGTCTGTGCTGGAACCCTGGAGGAAATTTACCAGGATCTCCCGGGCCACCCTGCACTGCTATTGAATGGACACCTATGGTGGCGTGGACATTGTCACCTCTTGATAGGTTGATGATCCTGTCCACTTCCCTGAGCCAGGCCCTGGCCTACCTACAAAGCCCCCCATGGACCCCTCAAGAACGTTAATGACGGTGTGGACAATGGCAGCCAGCAAGTGGCACCGGTGGTAATCGTCTCGGTGGATGCCCTTGTGGATCCCGGTGGGGCTGAGGCTTGCGGCCAGGGCCAGCACCAGAATCCGCAACGCCTGCAGGTATTTGGGGCCACCGTGTAGTGAGCTGACAGGCATGGGCCACTGCCACGCGCCCGGGCAAGGACCTGCAGGACGAGGGTGCCCGTTATTGGACAAGCTCAGGAAAACATGGGGGGGAGCTGGGTCAGACCCTGGGCAGGGAGAGGGGCCGACCGACGGTCGGTGGCGGCATTGAAGCCCATCAGTTGATGACAGGAGCCCCAGGGTTGGCTGCCACGACGAGCACGCCCGCGCGGTAGTGACCATGACCCCCTGCACGCATCTGGCTAGTCTTCGCCACCTCGCTACCACCTCAGCTCCGTTCATCCTACTCGGCAACAAGGGCCACCATGGTGAGAGAGGAGGTGGAGGAGGCCCGGGTGTGCTGCAGCGCGTTTGGTGGCAGCACCGCGTCCTGTTGAGCGAAGCCACCGCGTTCCCGGAGCTGCAGCGCCCAGGTGGGACTCGAGGCTGCGCCTGAAGGGGACCCAAGATGAGGGCGTTCCCCCAATGTTCCCGAGGAACTGTCTTGGTGGCCAAGTGTCGGGGCCATGCTGAGCGGCTGTGGGACGGCCATGCCCACCTGGTCAAGTCCATCCTGGGTCGGGCAGTTCAAAACATCATCGACTGCTTTCTACGCACGGGTAGTTGGTCCCGCACAGCCCCCATTGCCGCAGGCGTGGCCATAGCAGTTGTCAATCGAGGAGCCTCACAGGACATCCCAAGGCTCCTTCGACACCGCAGAGCAATCCCAGCAGCGTCCCAAACGGTGTCCCGCAGTGAGCATGTAGCCCCCAAGGAGGTGACGACGATGGACTCGGGTAGAGAGGGGGACGAGGCACACTGGCCAGCGTGAGAGGGCAGATGGGAGAATAGACGACTGAATAGTCGGCGACTACACTGGGAATGTCGGGAGGGGTGGGGTCACAAAGGGGACAGGATGGTGAGTGGCAGGTAAGGGGGGAGCTGATGGGGAGCGAGGGCGGCAGTGGGGATGGGGATGATTCGGGGGAGGGGGATGTGGAGGCTTTTCAGGAGCATTGGTAGAGGGGACTGCAATGGGAGCAGGGATGGGAGGGCTACGAGGGAGGGGCAGGAAGTGGCATTAGGACAAAGAGGCTGACAAGGGAGGGAGGGACAAGGGGACCCTGGGAGGGACAGGGCGAACGCAGGAGCACAAATTGCCACTCAGGTCCCTGAATCCTCCCTTGTCCCTCCCCAGCTTCCAAGCCCTGCTGCAGCCAAAGGTTCACAGTGGCTGGCCCTCCTGCGCGAAAGCTGCTGGCCACCCTGCCAATCTGGATGAGAAGATTGCTGCCGTGTCCCCAGGGTGCCTGTGTACTGGAAAACTGGAGAATTCACCGAGGAAAGCTCCTCGATGCACCCTGACAGCATTTCTGCCACCTCTGGCGCCGCAGGTGTCACCCCGATGATGATCGACCCTGTCCAGCCTCCCTGAGCCAGCTCCTGGCCGCCTGCAAGAGCACGCCAGGACCACCTTGGGACAGATGGACAGGGTGGCAGCACAGGAATGCTCGCCAACATGTGTCACGTCAGTGAGTGCGGTGTGTGAACAGCCTGGCGCGCGCGGCTGGCCAGGCGAGGCAACGAGCTGCCCTGGACACCTGCAGAAGTTGGAGGGCCACAGACTACGTGCCACTCCCGGCTCAGGGGCTGCAGGACAAGGCTGCCGTGTAGTTGGACAGCTCAGAAAACATGATGGACGCTGGGTCAGGCCCTGGGCAGGAGGAGGGGGCTGGAGGTGGTGACCGAGGCATATGAGCCGGCAGGGAGAGGAGAGGCCAGGGTGGCTGCCAGCGAGGCAGCAAAAGGCCACCATGGTGAGACACGCGGCTGGAGGGCCGGCCCTGGGGTGCTGGACGCTCTGTGCCGTGGGCGTGCTGACCGAAGGCCACCGCGTTTCCCCCGGAAGCTGCAGCACCGTGCTCAGGGACACCAAGGCTGCCCTTGAAGGGACAAATGAGGCATCCCCCGATGTCCCGAGGATGGTGGCCAAGGTGGTCGTGGCTTGAGCGCTGTGGGAGGGCCAACGCCCGCCTGTCCAAGGATCACCTGGGGAAGACTCTTCCAGACACCCATCCGAATTCTTGTTCACTGATGGTTGCCAGCCCAGTGCCTGTGGGGATGGCGGAGCATACAAAGAGTTCATCGAGGACATTCCAGGCTCGTTTCAAAACCCCGATGTCCCCAGAGCGTCCCCAAGTGTCCCCCAGTGGAGCATGGACCCCAAAAGTGCGGACAGAGAGGTCGGGAGTGAGGGCGGAGAGAGGGGACACTGCGGGAAGGCAGTAATGGGGATGGGCGGTCATGGGGAGGTGTAGGAGGGGACAGGGGGTCCCAAAGGGGACAGGAGGGAGTGGCAGGAAGGGGGGAGGTGAGAGAGGGGTGGAGGGGAAAGGGGGGGATGGGGGACACAGGAGCGGGGAGGGGACACGGGGGCTGGGGGGAGTGGCAGAGGGAACAGCAGTGGGAGTAGGGGGCGGAACGGGCTATGAGGGGAAGGGCAGGGGGTGTCAGAGGGAACAAGAGGCTGACAAAGGGATGGAGGGGACAAAAAGGACCCCTCAGGGGCTGCAGACCACCCCAAGAGGCTGTAAGTTCCACCAGGTCCCTGACACCTCCCCTGTCCCCTCCCCAGCTGTCCCTGGCCCAGCTGCAGCCACAGGTCACCGTGGTGGCCATCCTGGGTGAGCTGCTGGCCACCCTGCCCAGGCAGGATGAGATGATGCTGCTGCTCGGATCCACAGTGAGACTGTACTGGGACCTGGTGGACTTTACTGAGAGCCTCCGGGTCACCCTGTACTGCATTGATGGCACCTGGTGGCGCCGCGATGTCACCTACAATGATGGTGACCCTCTCACCTACAATGATGGTGACCCTCTCATTTCCCTGAGCCGGGCCCTGACTGCCTGGGAGAGCACCCCATGGACACCCTGGGACCGTGTGACAATGGTGGCCCGCAAGTGGCAGGGGTCAGTGTCTGTGCTTGTGGACAGATGGGCCCAGCTGGCCAGGAAGGCCACCCAGCTGCACAACACCTGCAGGGAGGTGGCCACCAAGGCGGCCGACAGGGAGGCCGCTGCCACTGCCCGGGCCAGGGAGCTGCAGGACGAGGCTGCCCGTGATGGGACAGCTCAGGAAAACATGGGGGAGCTGGGTCAGGCCCTGGGCAGGGAGGAGGGGGCCGAGGTGGTGGCCGGGCATGAACCCTGGGTGAGGAGAGAGGCCAGGGTGGCTGCCAGCGAGGCAACAAGGGCCACCATGGTGAGACAGCGGGTGGAGGTGGCCCTGGAGCTGCTGGAGCGCTTGGTGGCCGCGTGTGACGAAGCCACCGCGTTCCCCCGGGAGCTGCAGCGCAGGGTTGGGGACATCGAGGCCGCCATGAATGGGACAAATTGGGCGTCCCCCGATATCCCCGAGGACTTGGTGGCCAAGGCGGCCGTGGCTGAGCGGCTGTGGGAGGCCAACACCCACCTGGCCAAGGATCACCTGCTGAAGGCAGTTCCAGACATCATCAAGTTCTTGTTCACTGGTGCTCCCACCAGCCCCAGTGCCTGTGGGGTGGCTGAGAGGTGCCAAAGAGCCACCGAGGACATCCCAAGAATCCTTCAAGCCCCAGAGTGTCCCGAGAGCGTCCCCGAGGTGTCCTCAGTGGGCGTGGAGCCCCAAGAGGTGCGATGGCGGGGGAGAGTGGGACAGAAGTG
>NDFG01000624.1:42124-54805 GCA_002167245.1 Sporophila hypoxantha | reverse complement strand
CAAAACTGTCCCAAAAATTGACTCCAAAAATCGCCCCAAAATCGGCCCCAAATTGACGCCAAATTGTCCCCAAAATCGCCCCAAAGTGAACACGCAATTGGCCTCAAAAATCAGCCCCAAAATTGTCCCAAAATCCAGCCCAAAATCGTCCCAAAATGCGGCCGCAAAATCACGCCCAAAAATTGTACCCCGAATCAAGCCCCAAAATTTGTCTCGAGCAAATCGGTCCCAAAATCGCCCCATAAAATGACCCAAAATTGTCCCAAAATTGCCCAAAAATTGGACCCAAATCAGTCCAAAATTGTCTAAATAATCAGCCCTCGAATAAAAATTGAACCCAAATCCGATCCCAAAAATTGTTCATCAAAAATTGGCCCCAAATTGTTCCCAAAATTCGCCATAAATCGGTCCCCAAAATTGTCTCAACATTGGTCCCAAAAACAAGCGCACAAAATCGCGCCAAAATTGCCCCAAAAAATTGCCAAAATTGTCCAAATTGAGCCCAAATTGGCCCCCAAAATCAGCCCCAAAATCGTCCCCTAAAATTGTCCCAAAGATGCGGGGCGCGAAATCGCCCAAAATTGTCTCAAAATTGTCTCGAAAATTGGTCACCCAAAATCAGCCCCAGAAGATCTTCTCAAATGGGTCCCCAAAAAAATGGTCTCAATATTGGCCCAAAATTGTCCCAAAATCTCCGCCCAAAAATCGTCCCAAAATCGCCCCAAAATTGTCCCAGAAATCCTCCCCAAAAAATCGTCCCAAAATCGCCCCAAAAATTGTTCCTCAAAAATTGGCCGCAAATCAGCCCCAATTCATCACCCAAAAATCGACCCAAATTTGACCCAAACGGGTCCAAAATTGCCCAAAATTGTCTCAAAGATCGGTAACCAAAATGCCCCAAAATGGCCCCTAAAATGTTGACGGCCAAAATTGATCAAAAATTGGACCCAAATGGTCCCAAAGTATGTCTCAAAATGACCCAAATCGGCCCCAAGAATCGGTCCCCCATAATGGTCCCAAAATTGCTCAAAAAGTTGGCCCAAAATCAGCCCAAATCGCCCCAAAATCTCCCAAAGATCGCCCTAAAGTCTCCCCCAAAATTGTCCCAAAATTGGCCCCAAAATCGCCCCAAAATTGACCCAATAAGTCGCCCCAAATTGCCTCAAAAATTGGCCATCAAATTGATCAAAAATTGTTCTCAAAGTTTGGGCCCAAGGATCCGCCTCCAAATTTGCCCCAAAATCGATCCAAATTGCCTCAAATGTTGGCCCCAAAAACATCACCCCATAAGTTGTTATCAAAATTGGCCCCAAAATTGTCCCCAAAATCGCCCCAAAATTGAACCCAAATCGGTCCCGAAAATTGTCCTAAATCACCCCAAATCGCTTCAAAATTGTCTCAATCGCGCCCAAAATCAGCCCCAAAATCACCCAAAATGCCCCAAATGTCTCTAAATTCGCCCCAAAATCGCCCCAAAATGTCCCAAATCGATCCCAAAAATTTGTCCCAAAATTGGCCCAAAATCAGCCCCAAAATCGTCGTCAAAAATTGGCCCAAAATGACCCACAAATAGTCTCAAAATTGGCTCCAAAAAGTTGACCCAAAGATCGTCTTCAAAATCGCCCACAAAAATTGACCAAATTGGGTCCAAAACGCCCCAAAATCGCCCCAAATCGGCCCAACATTGTCCGAATCGGCCCAAAATCAGCCGCCAAATTCGCCCCCAAAAATCGCCCCAAAGTTGTCCCAAAAATCAGCCCAAAAATTGCCGTTCAAAATGGTGCCTCAAAAATTGATGCAAAAAAATTGTCCAAAGTTGGGCCCAAGATCGTCTCCAAATGCCCCACAAATTGACCCAAAATTGCCGCCAAAAATACAGCCCCAAAATCGCCCCAAAATTGAGAACACCAAAAATTGTCAACAAAAATCGCTCCAATTCGGTCCCAAAAGTTGTCTCAAAATTGGCCCCCAAAATCGCCCCAAATCTTTTCCACCAAAAATCGTCCCCAAATTTGACCCAAAATCGCCCCAAAATCTCCCAAAATCTCCCCAAAATCGGGGCCTTTTCGGGTCCATGTTCGTTGTCCCCTCGCGATGTCCCAGCTGGCCCCGGCGACGCCGCCGCATGTCGCCGATAATCGCCGCCGAATGTCGCCATGCGCGATCCGCCCCCCGATATCGCCGATACGCCGCCGATATCGCCGCACGATGTCCTCCATGTCGCGATCCGCCCGCCGAATAATCGCCGAATCGCCGCCGATGTCGCCGACGCGCGGCGGCCATGTCGCCACAGGGCTTCCTGTCGCGCCGGTGCGGTGCCGCGTAGCCTTCGCGCCTGCGCCTGTTCGACGCTGCGGCCCGCTGCCGCGATATCCGGGCGGCGCACGCGTGGGCGTGTCGCTGACAAGGCGGGGCCGGTCGGCCTCGGAGCCAAAGTGGAGCCCGTGGGGAACCGGCCCGAGGGGGTGAGGGGGGGGGAACCCCGAAACTGTGGGGGGGGCGAGGGCGGTGCCAGAAATGGGGGGAGGGGGCAAAAAATGGGGGGAGAGGGCAAAGTGGGGGGGGGGGACCCCCCAAAACAATGGGGAGGGGCAAAAAATGGGGGGGTCGCGAAATTTGGTGGGGAGGGGCGACCCGAAATTTGGGGGGGGGTTCCGAAATTTAGCGGGGGGGGGCGAAAAATTGGTGGAGGGGAGGGGAGAACCAAAAATGGGGGAGGGCAAAAAAGGGGGGGCAAAAATGAGGGGGGGCAAAAATGGGGGGGGACCCCAAAAGCTGGGGGGGGGGAATGGGGAAGGGGTCCGAACATAGGGGGGGGGGCAAAAATTGGGGGCGGGGGGACCCCAAAATGGGGGGAGGGGGATCCCAGAAAATGGGGAGGGCAAAAACAGGGGAGGGGCCGCAAATTGGGGAGGGGGAGACCGCCAAAAATGGGGGAGGGGTCCGAACACATTTGGGTGGGGGGGGAAAAATGGAGGGGTCAACGAAATTTTGGGGGGGGGGGCAAAAAATGGGGGCGGGGTACCCGCAAAAATGGGGGGGGCCAAAAAGTGGGAAGAGGGTCCCCAAATTGGGGAGGGGGACACCAAAAATGGGGGGAGAGGAGGGAACGGAAATGGGGAAGGGACCCCAAAAATGGGGGAGGGGGCCCGAAAAATGGGGGGGAGACACCAAAAACTGAGGGAGGGGGACCCCTAAAAAATGGGGGGTGGGCGAAATGGGGGGGGACCCCAAAAAATGGGAGGGGGACCCCGAAATTTTGGGGGGGGGCCAAAATGGGGGGGATGGGACCCAACACAATGGGGGGAGGGGGCGAAATTGGGGGGGCGGCGGAAAGATTGGGGGGGGGACCCGAAATTGGAGGGGGGACGCCAAAAAGGGGGGAGGGGTCCGAAATTTAGGGGGGGGCGAAATTGGGGGAGGGGGATCCCAAATTGGGGAGGGTATCCGCCAAAAAATTGGGCGGGGGGACCCCAAAATGGGGGGGGGGAAATGGGGGGAGGGGACCCCAAAAATGGGGGGGGGACCCGAAAATGGGTGGGGGAGACACCAAAATGGGGGGACCCAGACAAATGCGGGTGAGGGGGTCCCAATTGGCGGGGGGGGGCAAACAAAAATGGGGTGGGGGGGAGGGAGACCCAAGAAATGTGGGGAGGGGGAAGGGAGAGCCAATGGGGGAGGGGGAGACCACGAAACATTGGGGGGGGCAAAAGAATGGGGGAGGGGGTCCGAAATTGGGGGTGGCGAAATTGTGGGGGCACCCAAAAATGGGGGGGACCCGAAAATGGGGGGGGGGTAGAGAGCATCAAACCATGGGGGACTCCCAAAAAATGGGGAGGGGTCCGAAATTGGGGGGGAGGACTCAAAAGTGGGGCGAGGGGATCCCGAAAATGGGGGGGGCAACCCCCAATGGGGAGGGTCGAAAATTTAGGGGGGGCCGAAATTGGGAGGGGTACCCGAAAAATGGTGGGGGCGAAATTTTGGGGAGGGGGCAAAAAAAGGGGCGGGGGACCCAGAAACGGGGAAGGGGACCCAAAAATGGGCGGGGGGAGACAACACAAAATGGGGAACCAAAAAATGGGGGAAGTGGTCCAAAGATGAGGGGGGGGTGGGCAAAATCGAGGGGGGACAAAAAAATGGGGGGGGGGGAAAAAAAAATTGGGGACTAGGGAGGACCCCAAAAATGGGGGAAGGGGGACCCGAAAAATTTGGGAGGGGGACTCGAAATGGGGGGGGCGGGGGCGGTGGGCCCAATAAATGGGAGGGGAATCCCAAAAATGGGGGCGGGGGTCAAAAAAGGGGGAAAGGTCCCAATGGGAGGGGAACTCCTAAATAGGGGGGAATCCACCGGGGCGATTTTGGGTCAATTTTGGGGCGATTTGGGGCTGATTTTGGGACCAATTTGGGGTCAATTTTGGGGCGATTTTGGGACTATTTTGGGGCAATTTTGGGGCAATTTTGGGACTGATTTTGGGGCGATTTTGAGACAATTTTGGGGCGATTTTGGGGTGATTTTGGGGCAATTTGGGGCTGATTTTGGGTCGATTTTGGGGCCAATTTGGGGCAATTTTGGGGCAATTTTGGGGCATTTTGGGACAATTTTGGGTCAATTTTGGGTCAATTTTGGGGCTGATTTTGAGGCCAATTTGGGTCAATTTTGGGGCTGATTTTGGGGCCAATTTGGGTCAAATTTGGGGCCGATTTTGGGACAATTTTGGGTCAATTTTGGGACCAATTTTGGGACAATTTTGGGACCGATTTGGAGACAATTTTGGGTCAATTTTGGGGCTGATTTTGGGACAATTTTGGGTCAAATTTGGGACGATTTTGGGCCAATTTTGGGGCGATTTTGGGTCAACTTTGGGGCAATTTTGGGGCAATTTTGGGACTGATTTTGGGGCGATTTTGAGACAATTTTGGGGCGATTTTGGGGTGATTTTGGGGCGATTTGGGGCTGATTTTGGGTCGATTTTGGGGCCAATTTGGGTCAATTTTGGGGCGATTTTGGGGCATTTTGGGTCAATTTTGGGGACAATTTTGGGACAATTTTGGGGTGATTTTGGGGAGATTCTGGGGAGATTTTGGGGCTGATTTTGGGGCGATTTGGGGCCGATTTGGGTCAATTTTGGGGCGATTTTGGGGCTGATTTTGGGGCGATTTTGGGGCGATTTTGGGATGATTTTTGGGGCGATTTTTGGGGTGATTTTGGGGCGATTTTGGGACAATTTTGGGGCTGATTTTGAGGCCAATTTGGGTCAATTTTGGGGACAATTTTGGGACAATTTTGGGATGATTTTGGGGCTGATTTTGAGGCCAATTTGAGTCAAATTTGGGACGATTTTGGGACAATTTTGGGGCAATTTGGGGCTGATTTTGAGACAATTTTCGGACCGATTTTGAGTCAATTTTGGGGCCGATTTTGGGACAATTTTGGGGCCAATTTTGAGACAACTTTGGGATCGATTTGGGGTCAATTTTGAGACAATTTTGGGGCCGATTTGGGTCAATTTTGGGGCGATTTTGGGACAATTTTGGGTCAATTTTGGGGCCATTTTGGGGCAATTTGGGGCGATTTTGGCGCTGATTTTGGGACAATTTTGGGGCGATTTGGGACGATTTTGGGGTGATTTTGGGGAGATTTTGGGACAATTTTGGGGCCAATATTGAGCCATTTTTGGGACCGATTTGAGTCGATTTTGGCGGTGGATTCCCCCCTATTTAGGAGTTCCCCTCCCATTGGGACCTTTCCCCCTTTTTTGACCCCCGCCCCCATTTTTGGGATTCCCCTCCCATTTATTGGGCCCACCGCCCCCGCCCCCCCCATTTCGAGTCCCCCTCCCAAATTTTTCGGGTCCCCCTTCCCCCATTTTTGGGGTCCTCCCTAGTCCCCAATTTTTTTTTCCCCCCCCCCCATTTTTTTGTCCCCCCTCGATTTTGCCCACCCCCCCCTCATCTTTGGACCACTTCCCCCATTTTTTGGTTCCCCATTTTGTGTTGTCTCCCCCCGCCCATTTTTGGGTCCCCTTCCCCGTTTCTGGGTCCCCCGCCCCTTTTTTTGCCCCCTCCCCAAAATTTCGCCCCCACCATTTTTCGGGTACCCCTCCCAATTTCGGCCCCCCCTAAATTTTCGACCCTCCCCATTGGGGGTTGCCCCCCCCATTTTCGGGATCCCCTCGCCCCACTTTTGAGTCCTCCCCCCCAATTTCGGACCCCTCCCCATTTTTTGGGAGTCCCCCATGGTTTGATGCTCTCTACCCCCCCCCCATTTTCGGGTCCCCCCCATTTTTGGGTGCCCCCACAATTTCGCCACCCCCAATTTCGGACCCCCTCCCCCATTCTTTTGCCCCCCCCAATGTTTCGTGGTCTCCCCCTCCCCCATTGGCTCTCCCTTCCCCCTCCCCACATTTCTTGGGTCTCCCTCCCCCCCACCCCATTTTTGTTTGCCCCCCCCCGCCAATTGGGACCCCCTCACCCGCATTTGTCTGGGTCCCCCCATTTTGGTGTCTCCCCCACCCATTTTCGGGTCCCCCCCCCATTTTTGGGGTCCCCTCCCCCCATTTCCCCCCCCCCATTTTGGGGTCCCCCCGCCCAATTTTTTGGCGGATACCCTCCCCAATTTGGGATCCCCCTCCCCCAATTTCGCCCCCCCCTAAATTTCGGACCCCTCCCCCCTTTTTGGCGTCCCCCCTCCAATTTCGGGTCCCCCCCCCAATCTTTCCGCCGCCCCCCCAATTTCGCCCCCTCCCCCCATTGTGTTGGGTCCCATCCCCCCCATTTTGGCCCCCCCCCAAAATTTCGGGGTCCCCCTCCCATTTTTTGGGGTCCCCCCCCATTTCGCCCACCCCCCATTTTTTAGGGGTCCCCCTCCCTCAGTTTTTGGTGTCTCCCCCCCATTTTTCGGGCCCCCTCCCCCATTTTTGGGGTCCCTTCCCCATTTCCGTTCCCTCCTCTCCCCCCATTTTTGGTGTCCCCCTCCCCAATTTGGGACCCTCTTCCCATTTTGCCCCGCCCCCATTTTTCGGGTACCCCGCCCCCTTTTTTGCCCCCCCCCCCCCAAATTTCGGACCCCTCACCATTTTTCCACCCCCTACCCAAATTGTTCGACCCCCTCCCCCATTTTTGGGGTCTCCCCCTCCCCAATTTGCGGAACCCCTCCCCTGTTTTTGCCCTCCCCATTTCTGGGTCCCCCTCCCCCATTTTTGGGGTCCCCCCGCCCCCATTTTTGCCCCCCCCCTATTTCGAACACCCGTTCCCCATTCCCCCCCCGCCAGCTTTGGGTCCCCCCCCCCATTTTTTGGCCCCCCCCCTCATTTTTGCCCCCCCTTTTTTGGCCCTCCCCCATTTTTGGTTCTCCACCTCCCCTCCATCCAATGTTTCGCCCCCCCCCCTAAATTTCGGACCCCCCCCCAAATTCGGGTCGCCCCTCCCCACCAAATTCGGGACCCCCCCATTTTTTGCCCCTCCCCATTGTTTTGGGGGTCCCCCCCCCCCACTTTTTGCCCTCTCCCCCATTTTTTGCCCCCTCCCCCCATTTTTGGCACCCCCTCGCCCCCCCCACAGTTTCGGGGTCCCCCCCCCTCACCCCCTCGGCCGGTCCCCACGGGCTCCCACTTTGGCTCCAGGCCGACCGGCCCCGCCGCAGCGACACGCACGCTGGCCCGGAATGCGGACACGTCGAAGGCGCACGGCGCGATTGAGGTATCGCCGGACAGGGCCGCAACCGCGGACAGGGAGCCCTGTGGCGGCATGGCACGCCCCGCGGTGGGATGCGGCGGACAGAAGTGGCATCCTATTCGGCAGGGGCCGGTCAGTCGTCGCCACATGCGGCGGGGCCGAACATCCGATTGGGGCGGAAGCAGCATGGACATCTGCGGCGATGCGAGATATCGGCGATATCGGGCTGCGGAGGATCGCGTACATGGCGACATTCGGCAGGCGGATATCGGCGACAATGGCGGCGGCGTAGGCGCCGGGGCCAGCCGGGACATCGCGACGCGCGGCGACAACGACATGGACCCGAAAAGGCCCCGATTTTGGGGAGATTTTGGGAGATTTTGGGGCGATTTTGGGTCAAATTTGGGGACGATTTTTGGTGGAAAAGATTTGGGGCGATTTTGGGGGCCAATTTTGAGACAACTTTTGGGACCGAATTGGAGCGATTTTTGTTGACAATTTTTGGTGTTCTCAATTTTGGGGCGATTTTGGGGCTGTATTTTTGGCGGCAATTTTGGGTCAATTTGTGGGGCATTTGGAGACGATCTTGGGCCCAACTTTGGACAATTTTTTTGCATCAATTTTTGAGGCACCATTTTGAACGGCAATTTTTGGGCTGATTTTTGGGACAACTTTGGGGCGATTTTTGGGGGCGAATTTGGCGGCTGATTTTGGGCCGATTCGGACAATGTTGGGCCGATTTGGGGCGATTTTGGGGCGTTTTGGACCCAATTTGGTCAATTTTTGTGGGCGATTTTGAAGACGATCTTTGGGTCAACTTTTTGGAGCCAATTTTGAGACTATTTGTGGGTCATTTTGGGCCAATTTTTGACGACGATTTTGGGGCTGATTTTGGGCCAATTTTGGGACAAATTTTTGGGATCGATTTGGGACATTTTGGGGCGATTTTGGGGCGAATTTAGAGACATTTGGGGCATTTTGGGTGATTTTGGGGCTGATTTTGGGCGCGATTGAGACAATTTTGAAGCGATTTGGGGTGATTTAGGACAATTTTCGGGACCGATTTGGGTTCAATTTTGGGGCGATTTTGGGGACAATTTTGGGGCCAATTTTGATAACAACTTATGGGGTGATGTTTTTGGGGCCAACATTTGAGGCAATTTGGATCGATTTTGGGGCAAATTTGGAGGCGGATCCTTGGGCCCAAACTTTGAGAACAATTTTTGATCAATTTGATGGCCAATTTTTGAGGCAATTTGGGGCGACTTATTGGGTCAATTTTGGGGCGATTTTGGGGCCAATTTTGGGACAATTTTGGGGGAGACTTTAGGGCGATCTTTGGGAGATTTTGGGGCGATTTGGGCTGATTTTGGGCCAACTTTTTGAGCAATTTTGGGACCATTATGGGGGACCGATTCTTGGGGCCGATTTGGGTCATTTTGAGACATACTTTGGGACCATTTGGGTCCAATTTTTGATCAATTTTGGCCGTCAACATTTTAGGGGCCATTTTGGGGCATTTTGGTTACCGATCTTTGAGACAATTTTGGGCAATTTTGGACCCGTTTGGGTCAAATTTGGGTCGATTTTTGGGTGATGAATTGGGGCTGATTTGCGGCCAATTTTTGAGGAACAATTTTTGGGGCGATTTTGGGACGATTTTTTGGGGAGGATTTCTGGGACAATTTTGGGGCGATTTTGGGACGATTTTTGGGCGGAGATTTTGGGACAATTTTGGGCCAATATTGAGACCATTTTTTTGGGGACCCATTTGAGAAGATCTTCTGGGGCTGATTTTGGGTGACCAATTTTCGAGACAATTTTGAGACAATTTTGGGCGATTTCGCGCCCCGCATCTTTGGGACAATTTTAGGGGACGATTTTGGGGCTGATTTTGGGGGCCAATTTGGGCTCAATTTGGACAATTTTGGCAATTTTTTGGGGCAATTTTGGCGCGATTTTGTGCGCTTGTTTTTGGGACCAATGTTGAGACAATTTTGGGGACCGATTTATGGCGAATTTTGGGAACAATTTGGGGCCAATTTTTGATGAACAATTTTTGGGATCGGATTTGGGTTCAATTTTTATTCGAGGGCTGATTATTTAGACAATTTTGGACTGATTTGGGTCCAATTTTTGGGCAATTTTGGGACAATTTTGGGTCATTTTATGGGGCGATTTTGGGACCGATTTGCTCGAGACAAATTTTGGGGCTTGATTCGGGGTACAATTTTTGGGCGTGATTTTGCGGCCGCATTTTGGGACGATTTTGGGCTGGATTTTGGGACAATTTTGGGGCTGATTTTTGAGGCCAATTGCGTGTTCACTTTGGGGCGATTTTGGGGACAATTTGGCGTCAATTTGGGGCCGATTTTGGGGCGATTTTTGGAGTCAATTTTTGGGACAGTTTTGGGGCGATTTTGGGGCTGGATTTTGGGGCTGTGATTTGAGCCAAATTTGGGTCAATTGTTTGGGGCGATCATTGGGCTGACTTTTGCGACCAATTTGGATGGTCAATTTATGGGCGTTTTGGGACTATTTGGGGCAATTTTGGGGCAACTTTTTGGGACTTGACTTCTTGGGGCGATTTTTGAGACATGTTTTGGGGCGATTTTGGTGGTGATTTTGGGCAATTTGGGGCTGATTTTGAGGATCGATTTTGGGCCAATCTTTGGGGCTGAGGCAATTTTGGGCAATTGGTCATTTGGGACAATTTTGTGGTCAATTTTGGGTCAATTTTGGGGCTGATTTTGATGGCCAATTTGAGAGTCAATTTTTGGAGCTGATTTTTCGGGCCATATTGTGGGTCAATTTGGCCGATCTTTGGTGGACATGCAATTTTTGAGCCGCGACGTCAATTTTTGGACTTTGGACAATATTTGGACCGATTTGAGACCAATTTTGGCGTCAATTTTGGGGCTGATTTTGGTGACAATTTTGGGTCAAATTTGGGACGATTTCTGGTCCAATTTTTGGGGCGATTTTTCTGGGTCAACTTTGGGGCAATTTTGGGCAATTTTGGACTGATTTTGGGCAGATTTTGAGACAATTTACTGGGGCGCATTTTGGGGTGATTTTGCGCGGATTTTGGCATGATTTTGGTCGATTTTTGGGCAATTTGGGGTCAATTTTGGGGCGATGTTTGGGGCATTTTGGGTGTCAATTGTTTTGGGCACAATTTTTGGGGGACATGTTGGTGGTGATTTTTGGGGAGATTCTGGGAGATTTTTGGGCTTTGATTTTGGGGCGATTTGGGGCCGATTATGAGGTCAATTTTGGGTGATGGGCTGATTTTTGGGCTGATTTTGGGCATTTTGGGGATTTGGATTGATTTTTGTGGGCGATTTTTGAATGTGGATTTTGGTGTGCATTTTGGGACAATTTTTTGGGGCTGATTTTGAGGCCAATTTGGGTCAATTTTGGGACATTTTGCGGACGATTTTGGGAATGATTTTGGGGGCTGATTTTGAGGCCAATTTTGAGTCAATTTGGGACGATTTTGGGACAATTTTGGGGCAAATTTGGGCTGATTTGTGAGACCAATTTTCGACGATTTTGATGGCAAATTTTGGGGCGATGTTTGCGGACAATTTTGGGCCAATTTTGAGCAACAAGCTTTGGGGATCGATTTTGGGGTTCATTTTGGACAATTGTTGGGGTCCGGATTTGTGGGTCAATTTGTGGGGCGATTTTGGACAATTTTGGGTCAAATTTTGGGCCATTTGGGGCACTTTGGGCGCGATTTTGGCGCTTGATTGTTGGGACAATTTTGGGGCGATTTGGGCACGGATTTTGGCGAGTTTGATTTGTGGGAGATTTTCGGAAACAATTTTGAGGCAATATTTGAGGCCATTTTTCAGGGACCGATTTGAGTCGATTTTGGGCTGATTTGGGGCCAATTTTGAGTAATTTTGAGGCGATTTTTGGATCAATTTTGAGACAATTTTGGGGGCCGATTTTGGCCGCCGATTTTGGGACACATTTTGGGGACGATTTGGGGCGATTCTGGAGGCAATTTTTGGGGGTCAATTTTGAGACAACTTTGGGGACGACTTCTGGGGCGTTTTGGCCGTCGCATTTTGGGGGCATTTTGGACGGATTTTGGGTCGTCAATTTTGGGGCGATTTGAGACAATTGTTGGGACCGATTTCTGAGACAATTTTGGCGACCCGATTTGGGGCAATTTCTGGGACCAATTTGGGTCAATTTTGGGGCATTTGTTATCAATTTTGGGGCCATTTTGGGGCAATTTTGGAGGCGATTTGGGTAATTTGGTGTGGGCGATGTTTGGGGCCAATTTTGAGACAATCTGGGGGCGTTGGGACACTTTTTGAGGTCGAATTTTGAGTCAATTTATGGGCGCCGATTTTGGGGCATTTTGAGACAATTTTGGGTCACTTTTGGGTGATTTTGGGGGCCCAATTTTGGGTCAATTTGGGACGATTTGTGTGTCCATTTTGCGGACAATTTTTTGGTGTCAATTTTGGAACAATTTTGGGACTCGATTTTCGGCTGTCAATTTAGGGCGATTCTCTCGCGCAATGTTTGGATCGATTTTGGTCAATTTTCTCGCCGCGATTTCCCGCTCGCATTGTGTGGGTCAATTTTTAGAGGCGCGATTTTGGAACAATTTTGGATGTCAATTTTGGGTCGATTTTGGGTCGATTTTTCGGGGCCGATTTTGGTGTCAATTTGGCAGACAATTTCTTTTGGGACGATTTTGGCTCAATTTTTGGGGCTGCATTTTTGGCGATTTTTGGGTCAAATTTGGGCTCATTTGGGTTCGGATTTCCACACATCCCTCACCGCCATTGCACCGTGCCTCTCTACTGGGGTCCCCGTGTCTCCAACGCCATCCCCGGTGTCCCCAACGCCGCTCCCCGGCTCTGATCCAGGTCAGGCTCCGCCACCGCGGGCGCCCGCTCGCCTCAGTCATCCCCAAATTTTTGGGGGGCGGGGCAGCACTGGTGGGGGGAGGGGACACCAGGTCACCCAGTGCCCCCCGGT
>NDFG01000624.1:12250-28803 GCA_002167245.1 Sporophila hypoxantha | reverse complement strand
CCTATTTTTGGGACATTTTTGGGCTGAATTTGGGGATTTTTGGGGCATTTTTGGGCTCTCACCCGCCAGCTCCAGCGTGGCCTCGCGGGACAGCAGCCGCTGCCCTCCCTCGGCGCGGGCCCAGCAGCGATAGCGGCCGGAGTCGGACACGGACACCGGGAACAGCCTGGGGAAATTGGGAATTTGGGGATTTTTGGGAGAATTTGGGGGATTTTTTGGGGATTTTGGGAATGGGGAATTTGGGATTTGGGGATTTGAGATTTGGGGGATTTGGGGTTTTGGGATTTTGGGATTTGGGATTTGGGGTTGGAATTTCAGGATTGGAAATAGGGGATTTTGGGGGGGATTTGGGGATTGGAAATTTGGGATGACAATAATAACTCACAGGTGACATTGACCACTCACAGGTGACAAAGGGGTGACATCAATGACACTCACAGGTGACACAGGTGTGACAACAACCACTCACAGGTGACACACAGGTGACAATAACCACACACAGGTGACACAGGTGACATCAATGACACACACAGGGGTGACACAGGTGACACAGAGGTGACAATAATGGCTCACAGGTGACAATAACCACTCACAGGTGACACAGGTGTGACAATAATGAATCACAGGTGACACAGGTGACATCAGTGACACTCACAGGTGACACAGGTGACATCAGTGACACTCACAGGTGACACAGGTGTGACAATAACGGCTCACAGGTGACATCAGTGACACTCCCAGGTGACACAGGTGACATCAATACCACACACAGGTGACACAGGTGACACAGAGGTGACAATAACGACTCACAGGTGACACAGGTGATATCAATGCCACACACAGGTGACAAAGGGGTGACAATAACGAATCACAGGTGACATCAATGTCACACACAGGTGACACAGGTGACACAGGTGTGACAATAATGACACACAGGTGACACAGGTGACATCAGTGACACTCACAGGGGTGACACAGGTGACACAGGGGTGACAATAACGACTCACAGGTGACATCAATGACACACACAGGGGTGACACAGGTGACACAGGGGTGACAATAATGGCTCACAGGTGACAGTGACCACTCACAGGTCACACAGGTGACATCAATGACACTCACAGGTGACACAGGTGACACAGGTGTGACAATAACGAATCACAGGTGACACAGGTGACACACACAGGTGCCACAGGTGTCTCACCTGAGCTCACTGGTCACCAGCCACCCCCCCCCGGGCAGCGCCACCTGCGCCATGGCGCTGTCCCCAGACACACAGGGGTGACAGTGACCACTCACAGGTGACACAGGTGTGACAATAACGGCTCACAGGTGACACTCAGGTGACATTAATGACACTCACAGGTGTGACACAGGTGACACAGAGGTGACATTAATGACTCACAGGTGACACAGAGGTGACATTGACCACTCACAGGTGACACAGGTGACATCAATGCCACACACAGGTGACACAGGTGTGACAATAACGAATCACAGGTGACACAGGTGACATCAGTGACACACACAGGTGTGACACAGGTGACACAGGGGTGACAATAATGACTCACAGGTGACACAGGTGTGACATTGACCACTCACAGGTGACACAGGTGTGACAATAACCACGCACAGGTGACACACAGGTGACATCAATGACACTCACAGGTGGCACAGAGGTGACAATCACCACTCACAGGTGACATTAATGACACTCACAGGTGACACAGGTGTGACAATAATGATTCACAGGTGACATCAATGACACACACAGGTGACACAGGTGACACAGAGGTGACAATAACCACTCCCAGGTGACACAGGTGACATCAATGACACAAACAGGTGACACAGGTGACATCAATGACACTCACAGGTGCCACAGGTGTCTCACCTGAGCTCACTGGTCACCAGCCACCCGCCCTCGGGCAGCGCCACCTGCGCCATGTCGCTGTCCCCAGACACACGGGGGTGACAATGACCACTCACAGGTGACACAGGTGTGACAATAACGGCTCACAGGTGACACAGGTGACATCAATGACACTCACAGGTGACACAGGGGTGACAATAACGACTCACAGGTGACATTGACCACTCACAGGTGACACAGAGGTGACAATAACGATTCACAGGTGGCACAAACAGGTGACACAGGTGACATCAATGACACAAACAGGTGACACAGGTGTGACATTGACAGCTCACAGGTGGCACAGAGGTGACAATCACCACTCACAGGTGACACAGGTGACATCAATGACACAAACAGGTGACACAGGTGACACAGAGGTGACAGTGACCACTCACAGGTGGCACAGGTGACATCAATGACACAAANCAATGACACAAACAGGTGACACAGGTGACACAGAGGTGACAGTGACCACTCACAGGTGGCACAGGTGACATCAATGACACAAACAGGTGACACAGAGGTGACATGGACACCTCACAGGTGACACAGGGGTGACAATCACCACTCACAGGTGGCACTCAGGTGACACAGGTGACATCAATGACACTCACAGGTGACACAGGTGTGACATTGACACCTCACAGGTGACACAGAGGTGACTATAACGGCTCACAGGTGGCACTCAGGTGACACAGGTGACATCAATGACACTCACAGGTGACACAGGTGACAATAATGACTCACCTGAGCTCACTGGTCACCAGCCACCCCCCCTCGGGCAGCGCCACCTGCGCCATGGCGCTGTCGCCAGACACACAGGGGTGACAATAACCACTCACAGGTGACATCAATGACACACACAGGTGACACAGGTGACACAGGTGTGACAATAACGACTCACAGGTGGCACTCAGTTGACACAGGTGACATCAATGACACTCACAGGTGACACAGGTGACAATAACCTGGTGACACAGGTGACACAGGGGTGACAATAATGACTCACAGGTGACATCAATGACACTCACAGGTGACACAGGTGTGACAATAACCACACACAGGTGACACAGAGGTGACAATAACAGCTCACAGGTGACACACAGGTGACATTGACCACTCACAGGTGACACAGGTGTGACAATAATGAATCACAGGTGACATCAATGACACTCACAGGTGACACAGAGGTGACATTAATGACTCACGGGTGACAAAGGGGTGACAATAGCCACTCACAGGTGACACAGGTGTGACAATAATGAATCACAGGTGACATCAATGACACACACAGGTGTGACACAGGTGACACAGGGGTGACAATAACGACTCACAGGTGACAGGGACCACTCACAGGTGACACAGGTGTGACAATAACGATTCACAGGTGGCACTCAGGTGACACAGGTGACACCAATGCCACACACAGGTGACAAAGGGGTGACAATAACGACTCACAGGTGACATTGACCACTCACAGGTGACACAGGTGACATCAATGACACACACAGGTGACACACAGGTGACAATAACCACTCACAGGTGACACAGAGGTGAAAATAACGAATCACAGGTGGCACTCAGTTGACACAGGTGACATCAGTGACACACAGAGGTGACAAAGGGGTGGCAATAATGACTCACAGGTGACACACAGGTGTGGCAATAATGAATCACAGGTGACATCAATGACACACAGGTGTGACACAGGTGACACAGGGATGACAATAACGGCCCACAGGTGACATTGACCACTCACAGGTGTGACACAGGTGACACAGAGGTGACAATAACGAATCACAGGTGACATTGACCACTCACAGGTGACACAGGTGTGACATTGGCAGCTCACAGGTGACACAGGTGTGACAATAACGAATCACAGGTGACACAGGTGTGACAATAACGAATCACAGGTGACACAGGTGACATCAATGACACAGGTGTGACACAGGTGACACAGGTGACAATAACCACTCACAGGTGACACACAGGTGACATTGACCACTCCCAGGTGACACAGGTGTGACAATAACGACTCACAGGTGACATCAGTGACACTCACAGGTGACACAGGTGTGACAACAACAACACAGAGGTGACATCAATGACACTCACAGGTGTGACACAGGTGACACAGAGGTGACAATAACGATTCACAGGTGACACAGGTGACATGAATGACACTCCCAGGTGACACAGGTGTGACAATAACCACTCACAGGTGACACAGAGGTGACAATAGCGATTCACAGGTGGCACTCAGGTGACACAGGTGACATCAATGACACACAGGGGTGACACAGGGGTGACAATAACCACTCCCAGGTGACACAGGTGACATCAATGACACACACAGGTGACACAGAGGTGACAATAACAGCTCACAGGTGACACAGGTGACATCAATGACACACAGGTGACACAGGTGTGGCAATAATGAATCACAGGTGACACAGGTGACATCAGTGACATAGGTGACACAGGTGTGACAATAACGATTCACAGGTGACATCAATGACACACACAGGTGACACAGAGGTGACAATAATGGCTCACAGGTGACAGTGACCACTCACAGGTGACACAGGGGTGACAATAACGGCTCACAGGTGACACACAGGTGACATCAATGACACTCACAGGTGACACAGGTGACATCAATGCCACTCACAGGTGACACAGGTGTGACAATAATGACTCACAGGTGACACGCAGGTGACATCAATGACACACAGGGGTGACACAGGTGACACAGGGGTGACAATAACCACTCCCAGGTGACACAGGTGACATCAATGACTCACAGGCGACACAGGTGTGACATTGACAGCTCACAGGTGACACAGGTGTGACAATAACAAATCACAGGTGACACAGGTGACACAGGTGACATCAATGACACACAGGTGACACAGAGGTGACAATAACGAATCACAGGTGACATCAGTGACACTCACAGGTGACACAGGTGACATCAATGACACACACAGGTGACACAGGTGACACAGAGGTGACAATAACGATTCACAGGTGACACACAGGTGACATCAATGACACTCACAGGTGACACAGGGGTGACAATAACGAATCACAGGTGACATCAATGACTCACAGGTGACATCAATGACACTCACAGGTGACACAGGGGTGACAATAACGACTCACAGGTGACATCAATGACACTCACAGGTGACACAGGTGCCACAGGTGTCTCACCTGAGCTCGGAGGTCACCAGCCACGCCCCCTCGGGCAGCGCCACCTGCGCCATGTCGCTGTCGCCGTCGCTGTCGTTCCCGTCCCGTTCCCAGCCCAGCTCCGGGGGCGGCCCCGGCCCCGCCCCCCGCGCGCGGCAGCGCAGCCGCACCTCCCCCCCCGGGGCGGCGCGCGCGTCCGAGGGGTGGAGCACGAACGTCACACCTGGGGGGACAGGTGAGGGGGGGATTGGCGGGAATTCCCGGAAAAATCCCGGGAAAAATTCCCGAAAAAATCCCGAGAAAATTTGGGAAAAATAACGAAAAATGGGGAAAAAAACCCCAAAATTCTCCCCCAGGAATTGGATAGGGGGAGCTCCAGGAACGTCACACCTGTGGGGACAGGTGAGGGGGGATTGGCGGGAATTCCCGGAAATATCCCGGGAAAAATTCCCGAAAAAATCCCGAGAAAATTAGGAAAAATAACGAAAAATGGGGAAAAAAACCCCCAAAATTCTGCCCCCAAAACTCGACCAGGAACGTCACACCTGGGACAGGTGAGGGGAGGGGTGGGAATTCGGGAATGCCCAGAAAAATTCCGGAATTCCAGAAATTCACCGCAAAAGTCACCCAAAAATCGCCCCAAATGCCACCCAAAAATCTCCCTGAAATCACCCAAAAAAGGCACCAAAATCGCCCCAAAAATTGCCTAAAATGTGCCTAAAAATGACCCCAAAGTCATCCCAAAAGGACCCCAAAAACTCCCTAAAATCGCCCAAAAATGACCCAAAAATCACCCCAAAATGACCCCAAAATTGCCCTAAAATCGTCCTAAAGTCACCCCAAAAATGACTCTAAAATCCCAAAAAAATCATCCCTAAAATCCCATAAAATTGCCCAAAAATGACCCCAAAATCGCCCTAAAATCACCCTAAAATCACCCTTAAATCACCCCTAAAATCGCCCAAAAATGACCCCAAAGTTGCCCTAAAATCGCCCATAAATGACCCCGAAATCACCCAAAAATGACCCTTAAAATCACCCAAAAATCACCCAAAAATGACCCCAAAATGACCCCAAAATCACCCTAAAATCACCCAAAAATCACCCTTAAAATCACCCCTAAAATTGCCAAAAATGACCTCAAAATCTCCCTAAAATCATCCAAAAATCACCCCTAAAATTGTTCTAAAATCATCCTTAAAATCACCCCAAAATTGCCTTAAAAATCATCCAAAAATGACCCCAAAATTGCCCTAAAATTACTCAAAAATCACCCTGAAATCACCCAAAAATCACCCCAAAAATGACCTGAAAATCACCTCAAAATGACCCCAAAAATCCCCCCCTAAAATCACACAAAAATCACAAAAACTCACCCCAAAATGACTCCAAAATCACCCTAAAATCACCCTAAAATGTCCCCAAAATGACCCCAAAAATCTCCCCAAAATCACCCTAAAATCACCAAAAAAATCCCCCTAAAATCACCCAAAAATGACCCCAAAATCTCCCTAAAATCCCCCCTAAAATCCCCCAAAAATCTCCCTAAAATCACCCAAAAATGACCCCAAAATCACCCAAAAATGACCCAAAAATCTCCCTAAAATCCCCCCTAAAATCCCCCAAAAATCTCCCTAAAATCACCCAAAAATCACCCAAAAATGACCCCAAAATCACCCAAAAATTCCCCAAAATCGCCCAAATTCTCCCAAAAAATCATCCCTAAAATTCCCCTAAAATTGCACAAGAATGACCCCAAAATCACCCTAAAATCGTCCTAAAATCACCCCAAAAATGACCCTAAAATCGCCCAAAAATCACCCAAAAATCACCACAAAAACTCCCCAAAATGGCCCGAAAAATGACCCCAAAAACTGCCCAAAAAGGACCCAAAAATCGCCCAAAAAGGAGCCTAAAATTGCCCAAAAATTTCCCTAAAATCGCCTAAATGACCCCAAAATCGCCCTAAAAATCACCCCTAAAATCGTTCTAAAATCATCCCTAAAATCCCCCGAAAATGACCCAAAAATGACCCAAAAATGACCCCAAAAATCACCCAAAAATCACCCCAAAATCTCCCTAAAATCCCCCCTAAAATCCCCCTAAAATGACCCAAAAATCACCCCAAAATGACCCCAAAAATCGCCCTAAAATTACCAAAAAATCATCCCTAAAATCCCCTGAAAATTGCACAAGAATGACCCCAAAATGTCCCAAAAATGTCCTAAAAATCACCCAAAAATGACCCCCAAATCGACCCAAAAATGACCTTAAAGTCACCCAAAAATGCCCCAAATAGCGCCCAAAATTGACCCCAAAATGGCCCTAAAATTGCCTGAAAATCGCCCAAAAATCACAAGAGAGAGATGAACACAGGGAATGAATGAACTCCAGGTGACACAGTTAAGATAACCACTTACAGGTGACACTAGAGGTGACAATAGCGATTCACAGGTGGCACCCAGAGTGACACCATGGTGACAATCAAGGCACAGCAGGGACCACAGGGTGACTATAACCACTCCCAGGTGAATCAGTTGACATCAATGAACTATATATCACAGGTGAACAGAGTGAAATAACAGCTCAACAGGTGACACAGGTGACATAAATGGACACACAGGTGACACAGGCTGGGCAATAATGAATCACAGTGACACAGGTGACATCAGTGACATAGGTGACACAGGTGTGACAATAACGATCACAGGTGACTAATGACACACAACAGGTGACACAGAGGTGACAATAATGCTCACAGGCTTACAGTGACCATCCACAAGTGACACAGGGGGTGCGACAGGTGAACGACTACATCAGGCTCACAGGTGACACAGCGAGGTGTACATCATGACACTCACAGGGACACAGGTGACAATAATGACTCACAGGTGACCAGGTGACAACATGACACATCAGCGGGCATTCAGACACAGGGGTGACACAGGTGACACGGGGTGACAATAAACCACTCCCAGTGACACAGGTGACATCAATGATCACAGGCGACACAGGTGTGACATTGACAGCTCACAGTGTGACACAGTGTGGACAATAACAAATCACAGGTGACACAGTGACACAGGTGACATCAAATGACAACACAGTGACACAGAGGGACAATAACGAATCACAGGTGACATCAGTGACACCACAGGTGACACAGTGACATCAATGACACACACGGTGACACAGGGACACAGAGGTGACAATAACGATTCACAGGTGACACACAGGTGACATCAATGAACTCACAGGTGACACAGGGGTGACAATAACGAATCACAGGGACATCAATGACTCAGCAGGTGACATCTATGCACACTCACAGGGACACAGGGGTGACAATAACGACTCACGGTGACATCAATGACACTCACAGGTGACACAGGACACAGGTGTCTCACCTGAGCTCGGAGGTCACACAGCCACGCCCCTCGGGCAGCGCCACCTGCGCCAATGTCGCTGTCGCCGCGCTGTCGTTCCCGGTCCCGTCCCAAGCCCAGCTCCGGGGCGGCCCGCGCCCCCCCGCGCGCGGCAGCGCAGCGCAGCACTCCCCCCCGGGGCGCGCGCGCGTCCGAGGGGTGGAGCACGAACGTCACACCTGGGGGACAGGTGAGGGGGGATTGCGGGAATTCCGGAAAAATCCCGGGAAAAAATTCCCGGAAAAAATCCCGAGAAAATTTGGGAAAAATAACGAAAAATGGAAAAAAACCCAAAATTCCCCCCAAGGAATGGATAGGGGGAGCTCCAGGAACGTCACACCTTGTGGGGACAGGTAAGGGGGATTGGCGGGAATTCCGAAATATCCGGAAAAATTCCGAAAAAATCCCGAGAAAATTAGGAAAAAAACGAAAGAGATGAGGAGAACCCCCAAATTCTGCCCCCGAAAACTCGACCAGGAACGTCACACCTGGACAGGTGAGGGGAGGGTGGGAATTCGGGAAGCCCAAAAGAATTCCGGAATTCCAGAAAATTCACCGCAAAAGCCACCCAAAAATCGCCCCAAATGCCACCAAAAAATCTCCCTGAAATCACCCCAAAAGGCACCAAAATCGCCCCAAAAATTGCCTAAAATGTGCCTAAAAATGACCCAAAGTCATCCCAAAAGGACCCCAAAAACTCCCTAAATCGCCCAAAATGACCCAAAAATCACCCCAAAATGACCCCAAAATTGCCCTAAAACTCCATAAAGTCACCCAAAATGACTCTAAAAATCCCAAAAAATCATCCCTAAAATCCCATAAATTGCCCAAAAATGACCCAAAATCGCCTAAAACCCTAAAATCACCCTAAATCACCCCTAAAATCGCCCAAAATGACCCCAAAGTTGCCCTAAATCGCCATAAAATCGACCCAAATCACCCAAAAATGACCCTTAAAATCACCCAAAAATCACCCAAAAATGACCCCAAAATGACCCAAAATCACCCTAAATATCACCACAAATCACCTTAAATCACTCCCTAAAATTGCCAAAATGACCAAAATCTCCCTCAAAATCATCAAAAATCACCCTAAAATTGTTCTAAAATCACCTAAAATCACCCCAAAATTGCCTTAAAAATCATCCAAAAATGACCCCAATTGCCCTAAAATTACTAAAAATCACCCTGAAATCACCCAAAAATCACCAAAATGACCTGAAAATCACCTCAAATGACCCAAAAACCCCTAAAATACACAAAAATCACAAAACTCACCCAAAATCGACTCAAAATCACCTAAAATCACCTCTAAAATGTCCCAAAATGACCACCAAAAATCTCCCCAAAATACCCTAAAAATCACCAAAAAAAATCCCCCTAAAATCACCCAAAAATGACCCAAAATCTCCCTAAAATCCCCCTAAAATCCCCCAAAATCTCCCTAAAATACCCCAAAAATGACCCCAAAAATCACCCAAAAAGACCCAAAAATCTCCCAAATAAATCCCCCCTAAAATCCCAAAAAATCTCCCCAAAATCACCCAAAAACACCCAAAAATGAACCCCAAAATCCACACAAAATTCCCCAAAATCGCCGCAAATTCTCCCAAAAAATCATCCCTAAAATTCCCCTAAAATTGCACAAGAATGACCCACAAAATCACCCTAAATCGTCCTAAAATCACCTCAAAAATGACCCTAAAAATCGCCCAAAAAATCACCCAAAAAATCACCACAAAAACTCCCCAAAATGGGCCCGAAAAATGACCCCAAAAACTGCGCCAAAAAGGACAAAAATCGCCCAAAAGGAGCCCTAAAATGGCCCAAAAATTTCCCTAAAATCGCCTAAAATGACCCCATAAATCGCCCTAAAATCACCCCTAAAAATCGTTTCTAAAATCATCTCCTAAAGATCCCCCGAAATGACCCAAAATGAACCCAAAAAGACCCCAAAAATCATACCCAAAACTCACCCCAACAATCTCCCCTAAAATTCCCCTCCTAAATCCCCCTAAAACTATGCCCAAAAATCAACCCCCAAAGATGACCCCAAAAATCGCCTCTAAAATACATAAACATCAGTCCCTAAATCCCGTTGAAAATTTGCACAAGAATGACTCCGTCGAAAATGTCTCTCAGAAAATGTCCTAAGAAATCAGCCTCAAAGTAACCAACTGCACCCTAATATCGACCAATATACTAAGTTCACCCGAAAAAAGATGCCCCAAAAATACAGCTCCAAAATTTGACGCCCGAAAATGGCCCTTTAATAATTGCTCTGAAAATCGCTCCAAAAATCACCGCCAATAATGACCCCAACAGTTCACCATCAAAAATGACCCCAAAGAATCGCCCTAATATAATCACGAAAAAACTCATTCTCTAAAATCCCCGAATAATTTGCACAAGAATGACCGCTCAAATTGTTCCCAGGAATGATTCCTAAAATCACCCAAAAATGTGACCTAAAATCGCACCTATAAATTTGTCTCAATAAATTGCCCAAATCCATGAAATCACCGCCAATGAAATACCCCAACATATCGTCCAACCAATAATTGGTCCCTAAAATACCTCAAAGAATCACGCATCAAAAAAGCTCCCAAATGCCGAAATGACCCAAAACTGCCCAAAAATCTCCAAAAATACGACCCAAAAATGACCCAAATAACCACCCTAATATCACCCCTAAAAATTCCCCTAAAATGGACACCCCAAAATAGACCCCAAATGAACCCCAAAAATCGCCCTAAATCACCAAAAAATCATCCTAAAATCCGTTTCTAAAATCATCCCTAAAATCACCCAAATCTTCACCCAAAAATGACCCCAAGTCACCCAAAAAATGACCCCAAAAATCGCTCCGAAAAATGCACCGAAAAAGATCATCCCTAAAATCCCCCCGAAAATTGCACAAGGAATGACCCAATATATGTCCCAAAATGCCTAAAAAATCACCCAAACATGACACCTAAAATTCGCCCTAAAATTACCAAAAAAAAATCACCCCTAAATTGCCAATGCCAAATGCGCTAAACATCAAACAATCCTAAACTCAAACACTTGAAATACAAAAATTAACTCCCAAAATTGCCCTAAAATTACACCCAAAAATGATCCGAAATCACCCAAAAAATTCACCCTTTAAAATCCCCCTAGAAATTGCCAAAAATATACCCAAACACCCTAAAAATCACCCCTAAATCGTTCTAAAATTCATCCCTAAAATCCCCCGAAAATTGACCCAAAAATGACCGGAAAATGTACCCAATGCCAATCCAAAATGTCTCCTAAAGATCCCCCTAAATGACCCAAAATGACCACAAATAATGGCCCCAAAAATCGCCACCAAATGACCCAAAATCTCCCAAAATGACCCAAAATCACCCCACAATATGACCCCGAAAATCCCCCTAAAATCACCCACAAAAATTACCGCCAAAACTCCCCTAAATATGACCCAAAAATCGCCCAAAAAATTGCCCAAAATCTCCCCAAATACGCCCTAAAATCACCTAAAATGTCCCAAAAATCACCCATAAAAATGACCCAAATCACCCAAAAATGACCACAAAATGACCTCAAAATCCCCCCAAAATGACCCAAAAAATCGCCTAAAAATGCCCCAAAATCGCCCAAAATTTCTCCCAAATCCGGCCAAATTTCACGTTTCCGTTCTCCCGCGGCCCTCCCCCCTCCCAGGGGAGGGCTCCGGAATTGTGGGGAATTTGTCCAAAAATTCCCAAAAAAGCCGCGTTGAAGGTGGGAGGGAAGGGAGGACCCCCGCCATCCAAAAAAATTTGGGTATCCCAAATTTTGGGGGGCTGAAATTGGGGAAACCTAAAATTTGGGGTGATCAAAAATTTTGGGATCCCAAAAATTTGGGAAACCTATAATTGGGGGAACCCAATAAATTTGGGGGATCCCAAAATTTGGGGGGGGGGCTGAAAGTTGGGGGAAACCTAAAATTGGGAACGCTGAAAATTTGGGGGATCATCTAATATATTGGGAACCACAAAAATTTGGAAACCTAAAATTGGGAATCCCCAAAAAATTGGGATCCCAAAATTTGGGGGGACGTAAAATTGGGTGAAACCTAACATTGGGAATTCCCAAAAACTTTGGGATCCCAAATTTGGGGGGGGGGCTGTGGAATTGGGAAACCTAAAATTGGGGACCCAATAATTTGGGAAACCTAAAATGGGGGACATTCCCCAAAAATTTGGGTCACACCAAAATTTGGGGGGGGGGGCTGAAATTTGGGGAAAACCTAAAATGGGGAATCCCCAAAAATTTGTGGGGATCCCAAAATTTGGGGGGCTGAAATTGTGGGAAAACCTAAAAATTGGGGAACCCCAAAAAATTGGGATCCCCCAAAATTTTGGGGGGCTGAGAATTTGGGGAAACCTATATGATTGGGAAATCAAATAATTTGGGATAATACAAAATTTGGGAACCCAACAAATTGGAAACCTAATTGGGACGCAAAAAGACCAAAAATTCGGGGAACCGCAAAAATTGTGGGAAATCCAAAATTGGGGAACCCAAAAATTTGGGATCAAGCCAAATTTGAGGAACCCCAATAAATTTGGATAATGGGAAACCCAAAAATTTGGGAACCCATAAAATTGGGACCCAAAAATTGACCGTAAAACTGGAGACAACCCCAAAATTGGGAACCCCAAATATTCAGGAACGCCCAAAATCAGGGACCCAAATATTGGATTCCCCAAAATTTTGGGAAAACCCAAAATTTGGATATCCCTAAATTTCGGATCTCTCATCATTAGGATCCCCAAAATCAGGAGACCCCAAAATCTGGATTCCTAAATTTAGAAATTTGAAATTGGAGAAAAAAACTGGATAACCCCAAATTGTGGATCCCCCCCAAAAAAATTGGAAGCCACAATATTTGGGAAAACCCGAAAAAATTGGGATCCCCTGGAATTGGGAGTTCCCAAAAAACTGAGATCTCCGCAAATTCTGGCAACCCGCTAAACCCCCAAAAAAAAACCCAAAAAAACCAAAATGCGATGATCCCCAAACGTAACCCCCCTAAAAAAAACCCCAATAAAATCCCCCCCCAAAAATCCCCCAAAAAAATCCCAAAATCGGGATATTGCCAAACCCAGGAACACCCAAATTTCCCCAGGAATCGGTTGATCCCCCAAACCGGACCCCCCCCAAATTGTCCCAAAATCCGAAAATCGGGACCCCCAAAATCGGGACCCCTCCCCAAAATTTCCCCCAAACCCCAAAAATCGGGATTCCCCCAATAATCCGTGAGATCCAAAACCGGAATAATCCAAACACTCGCGACATCCCCAAAACCGGGATCTCCCCCAAAACCGGGGGACCCTCCTGTCCCGTGGACACCCCAAAACCGTATTCCTCCTTCGCCGGGACACCCGAAAACCGGGACCGCGCCCAAAACCGGGACACCCCAAAGATCGGGATACCCAAACGCGGAACACCCAAAACGAGACACCAAATCGGATTCTCCTGTCCGGGAACACCCCAAAACTCGGGCCACCCAAAACGGGATCTCCCAAAAACGGAACCCCCAAAACCGGGACCAAAAACAAAAACGAGTTATCCCAAAACCGGACCCCCGCGCGGGCAAAATCGAGACCCGCCCAATAACCGGTGCCATCCAATCAACCGGACACGCCAAAACCGAGACCCTGCCTCTGTCCCGGGACACCCCAAAAACCGAGAACCGCCAAAAACCGGGACCACCAAAATCGGGATACCGCCAAGATATTGGACAACCCAAAACCGGGATCTCCAAACCGGGACTTGTCCCAAAACCGGAGACCGTCCGTCCGCGGGACACCCAAACCCGAGACCCGCCCAAACCGGACACCCAAAACGAGGATATCCAAAACCGGGACCGCCCAAACTGGGGACCTCCAAACCGACAAACACCCAAAAGCTGCAACCTCTGCCTGTTCCCGGGACACCCCAAAACAGGGACATCCTCCCAAAACCGGGAACCTCCCAAAATCGAGACCCGCCAGAACTGGACCTTCAAACCGGAACACCGTCCAAAACCGCACCCTCCTCTCCGGGACACCTCAAAACCGGGACATCACCAAAACCGGGACACCCCAAAACCGGACAAATCCAAAACCGGGACCTTGCCCAAAACTGGGACCCTCCAACCGGGACAACCCAAAACGAAGGTTATCCAAAACGGGAACAACCCCAAAATCGAGACCCGCCCAAAACGAGACCCGCGACCAAATCGGGCAATCCGGCCAAATTCGGGATACTCCAAAAGTTGGGACACCCGCCAAAATCGAGACCCGCCCCAAAAGCCGGCCCTGCCTGTCCCTGAATGACTCCCAAGAATCGAGACGCCCAAAACTCGGGGACCTCTCCAAACCGGGAACCCAAACGGGACCTCCCAAAATCGTGACCCGCCGAACCGGGATCTCCCCAAAACGGACCCTCCTTTCCCGGGACACCCCAAACCCGAGACCCGCCCAAAACGGGACTGTCCCAACACCGGGACCTCCAAACCGGGAAATAATCCCAAAAATCGAGCCCCGCACCCAATAACTGGACATCCAAACCGGGACCCGCTCCAAAACCGGGACTCCCCTGTCCCGGGACAACCTGCCAAATCCGGGACACCAAAAACCCGGTGGACACACCCAAAATCGATACCCAAACCGGGACTGCCCCACAAACCGAGACGGTCCTGTCCCCGGGACACCCAAAACCGGGACACCCAAAATCGAGACCCGCCCAAAGAATCGGGATCCTCCGTCCCAGACACCCCAAACCGGACTCCCCAAAACCGGGACCGCGCCAAATCGGGATACGCCCAAATTCGGGATACCCAAAATTGGGACAACCCAAATCGAGACCCGCCCAAAAGCCGGGACACCCCAAAACCGAGATCCCTCTGCCCGGACATCCCAAAACCGAGACCCGCCCAGAAATCGGGACAGTCCAAAACCGGGACTCCCCGAAAACGGGCACCCTCCCCAAAACCGAGACCTCCCTGTCCGGACAACCCCAACCGGGACACCACAAAACCGGACACCCAAAACCGGGAAACCCAAAACGGAACCCCCGCACAAAATCGAGACCCGCCAAAATCGGGGATAAACCCCAAATTCGGAATACCCCAAAACTGGGACACCCCCAAACCGGGACCCACCAAAACCGGACTGTCCCAAAACCGGGACCCTCCTTCCCGGACATCCCAAACCGGGAACCTCTCCCGCCCCCAAAACCGGGACCCGCACCAAAACCGGGACACGCTCAAACCGGGACACCCCAAAACCGGACCCGCCCAAAACCGGGACACCCAAGAACCGGGACCGCCCGAACGGGACTCTGCCCAAGAGATTCGATACCCCAAAATTGGGACATCCCCAAAAACCGGATACCCAAACGGGACTGTCCAAACCGAGACCCCCTGCGCCGGAACACTCCAAAACCGGACACCCCAAACCGTGACCCTCTGTCCCGGGACACCCCAAAACCCGAAGACCCGCCCAAACCGGGACACCCCAAAACCGGGACCCCGCCCAAAACCGGGACAACCCAAAATTGGGACAACCCAAAATCGGGATACCCAAACCGGGACTGCCAAAACCGGGACTCCTTCCCGGGACACCCCAAAACCAGGACCTCCCAAACCAGGACCCTCCCAAAACGAGACCACGCCCCAACGGACACCCCAAAACTCGAGACGCTCCTGTCCCGGGACAACCCCAAAACCGGCACCCAAAACCGGGCCCCTCCCTGCCCGGACACGCCCAAAACCATTGGATGCCCTCAACCGGGACAACCCAAAACCGGCCACCAAAGCCGGACCTCCTGTCCGGGAGCCCACGCCAAAATTCGGGATTTCTCCCTGTCCCGGACCCACCCAGAACCCGGGACCCCTCCCCAAATTAGGCGGCGCCCCCACTCACCGGCGGGGCGGGGTCGCCCCAGAGCGGCGGCGCAGCGACCAGCAGCGACAGGATCGGCGCCAGGAACGCGATAGCGGC
>NDFG01000624.1:0-12225 GCA_002167245.1 Sporophila hypoxantha | reverse complement strand
AGTTCACCCAAAAAATGACTCTGCCCAAAAAATCGCCCTAAAAACACCAAAAAAATCATCCGCTAAAAAAACCCCCGAAATTGCACAAGAATGACCCAAAATGTCCCAGAAATAGTTCATAAAAATCACTCCAAAGAATGACCCAAAATCGCCCTAAAATTTGTCCAAAAATGCCCCAAAATCGCCCTGAAATCACCCCAAAATGACCCCAAAATCGGCCCAAAAATGACCCTAAAATCACCCAAAAATCACCACAAAAAGTCCCCAAAATGGCCGAAAAATGACCCCAAAACTGCCCAAAAAATCTCCCCAAAAATCGCCCAAAAATGACCCAAAACCACCCCTAAAATCACCCCTAAAATCCCCCTAAAATGACCCAAAAATGACCCCAAATGACCCCAAAAATCGCCCTAAAATCACCCAAAAATCATCCCTAAAATCGTTCTAAAATCATCCCTAAAATCACCCAAATCTCACCCAAAAATGACCCCAAAGTCACCCAAAAATGACCCAAAAATCGCTCCGAAAATCACCAAAAAATCATCCCTAAAATCCCCCGAAAATTGCACAAGAATGACCCAAAATGTCCCAAAATGCCTAAAAATCACCCAAACATGACCCTAAAAATCGCCCTAAAATTACCAAAAAAAATCACCCCTAAAATTGCCCAAAAATGACCCCAAAATGCCTTAAAATCACTCAAAAATCACCCTGAAATCACCAAAAATAACCCCAAATTGCCCTAAAATATCACCCAAAATGACCCCGAAATCACCCAAAAAATCACCCTTAAAATCACCCCTAAAATTGCCAAAAAATTACCCCAAATCACCCTAAAAATCACCCCTAAAATCGTTCTAAAATCATCCCTAAAATCCCCCGAAAATGACCCAAAAATGACCCGAAAATGACCCAAAAATGACCCCAAAATGTCCCTAAAATCCCCTAAATGAACCCAAAATGACCCAAAAATGGCCCCAAAAATGCCCCCAAATGACCCCAAAATCTCCCAAAATGACCCCAAAAATCACCCAAAAATGACCCCAAAATCCCCTAAAATCACCCCAAAAATTACCCCAAAAATTCCCCTAAAATGACCCAAAAATCGCCCAAAAATGCCCAAAATCTCCCCCAAAATCGCCCTAAAATCACCCTAAAATGTCCCCAAAAATCACCCAAAAATGACCCCAAAATCACCCAAAAATGACCAAAAATGACCCCAAAAATCCCCCCAAAATGACCCAAAAATCGCCAAAAATGCCCCAAAATCGCCCAAAATTCTCCCAATCCGGCCCAAATTCGACGTTTCCGCTTCTCCCGCGGCCCTCCCCCCTCCCAGGGGAGGCTCCGGAATTTGGGGAATTTTCCAAAAATTCCCAAAAAAGCCGCGTTGAGGTGGGGGAGGGGAAGGGAGGGACCCCGCCCATCCAAAAAAATTTGGGATCCCAAAATTTCGTGGGGGGGCTGAAATTGGGGAAACCTAAAATTTGGGGGATCCCAAAAATTTGGGATCCCAAAAATTTGGGAAACCTAAAATTGGGGAACCCCAAAAATTTGGGGGATCCCAAAATTTGGGGGGGGGGGCTGAAATTGGGGAAACCTAAAATTGGGGAACGCTGAAAATTTGGGGATCCTAAAATTTGGGAACCAAAAATTTGGGAACCTAAAATTGGGAATCCCAAAAAATTTGGGATCCCAAAATTTGGGGGGACCTAAATTGGGAACCTAAATTGGAATTCCAAAAATTTGGGATCCCAAATTTGGGGGGGGGGCTGGAATTGGGAACCTAAAATTGGGATCCCAAAATTTGGGGAAACCTAAAATTGGGAATCCCCAAAAATTTGGGTCCCAAAATTTGGGGGGGGGGCTGAAATTGGGGAAACCTAAAATTGGGGATCCCCAAAAATTTGGGATCCCAAAATTTGGGGGGCTGAAATTGGGGAAACCTAAAATTGGGGAACCCCAAAAATTGGGATCCCAAAATTTGGGGGCTGAAATTGGGGAAACCTAAAATTGGGGAAATCCAAAAATTTGGGATAATCAAAATTTGGAACCCCAAAAATTTGGGAAACCTAAAATTGGGGAACGCAAAAAATTTGGGATCCCAAAATTTGGGAACCCCAAAAATTTGGGAAACCTAAAATTGGGAACCCCAAAAATTTGGATCCCAAAATTTGGGAACCCCAAAAATTTGGGAACCTAAAATGCGGGAAACCCCAAAAAATTGGATCCCTAAAACTGGACACCCCAAAATTTGAACCCCAAAATCAGGGAACCCCAAAATCAGGGAACCCCAAAATTGGATTCCCCAAAATTTGGGAAACCCCAAAATTTGGATATCCCTAAATTTCGGATCTCTCCAAAATTAGGATCCCCAAAATCAGGAGACCCCAAAATCTGGATTCCCTAAATTTAGGAAATTTGAAATTGGGAAAAAAACTGGGATCACCCCAAATTTGGATCCCCCCAAAAAATTGGGAAGCCAAAATTTGGGAAACCCCGAAAAAATTGGGATCCCCTGGAATTGGGAGTTCCCAAAAACTGAGATCCCCAATCGGAACCCCCCTAAACCCCAAAAAAAAAACCCAAAAAAACCCAAAATCGAGATCCCCAAAACCGTAACCCCCCTAAAAAAACCCCAAAAAATCCCCCCCAAAAAATCCCCAAAAAAATCCCAAAATCGGGAATTGCCAAACCCAGGACACCCCAAATTTCCCCAGAATCGGATCCCCCAAACCGGGACCCCTCCCCAAATTGTCCAAAAATCCGAAAATCGGGACCCCCAAAATCGGGACCCCTCCCCAAATTCTCCAAAACCCCAAAATCGGGATCCCCCAAAATCCGTGAGATCCAAAACGGATATCCCAAACCCGCGACACCCCAAAACCGGATCTCCCCCAAAACCGGGGACCCTCCTGTCCCGGGACACCCCCAAAACCGTATTCTCCTGTCCCGGGACACAAAACCGGGACCCGCCCAAAACCGGGACACCCAAAATCGGGATACCCCCAAAACCGGGACACCCAAAACCGAGACCCACCCAAAATCGGGATTCTCCTGTCCCGGGACACCCCAAAACCGGGACACCCCAAAACCGGGATCTCCCAAAAACCGGGCCCCCAAAACCGGGACACCCCAAAACGAGTTATCCCAAAACCGGACCCGCCCAAAATCGAGACCCGCCCAAAACCGGTGCAATCCAAAACCGGACACCCAAAACCGAGACCCTCCTGTCCCGGGACACCCAAAAACCGAGACCCGCCAAAACCGGGACCTCACCCCAAAATCGGGATACCCCAAAATTGGGACAACCCAAAACCGGGATCCTCCAAACCGGACTGTCCCAAAACCGGACCGTCCTGTCCGGGACCACCCCAAACCCGAGACCCGCCCACACCGGACACCCCAAAACGAGGATTCCTGCCGGGACCGCCCAAAACTGGGACCTCCAAAACCGGACAACCCCAAAAACTGGCACCTCCTGTCCCGGGACACCCCAAAACAGGGAACACCCAAACCGGGAACCTCCCCAAAATCGAGGACCCGCCCAGAACTGGGACCTTCAAACCGGACACCCCAAAAACGGCACCCTCCTCTCCCGGACACCCCAAAACCGGGACACACCAAAACCGGGACACCCCAAAACGGGACACCCAAAAACCGGGACCTGCCCAAACTGTGGACCTCCAAACGGACACCCCAAAACGAGGTTATCCAAAATCGGGGAACCTCCAAAATCGGACCGCCCAAACCGAGGACCCCCAAAATTTCGGGACACCACCAAATTCGCCGGATACCCCAAATTGCGACACCCCAAAATCGGAGACCCGCCAAAACCGACCTTCGACCCCATACCCATTACCGACACTCCCAAACGATCAAACCCCACCAAACGGGACCTCCAAACACGGACCCCGAACCCATCCCCAAACCGGGACCTCCCAAATCGGAACAACGCCCGAAACCGGATCTCCCCAAACCGGGGCCCTCCCTCCTTCCCGGAACCCCAAACCCGAGGACCCGCCCAAACCCGGGTACTGGTCCCAAAACGGGACTCCAAACCGGGATACCCCAAAATCGGAGACCCGCCCACAACCGGGACACCCCAGACCGGGGACCCGCCCTACAAACCGGGACCCTCCTGTTCCCGGGACACCCCAAATCCGGGACCATCCAAAACCGGGAACACCACCCAAAATCGGGATACCCCAAACCGGGGACTGCCCCAAAACGAGGACCGTCCTGTCCCGGAGACACCCAAACGGACTCACCTCAAATCGAGACCCGCCAAAATCGGGTAATTCTCTCTTCTTGTTCTAAAATCATCCCTAAAATCACCCAAATCTCACCCAAAAATGACCCCAAAGTCACCCAAAAATGACCCCAAAAATCGCCCGAAAATCACCAAAAAATCATCCCTAAAATCCCCCGAAAATTGCACAAGAATGACCCCAAAATGTCCCAAAAATGCCCTAAAAATCACCCAAACATGACCCTAAAATCGCCCTAAAATTACCAAAAAAATCACCCCTAAAATTGCCCAAAAATGACCCCAAAATCGCCTTAAAATCACTCAAAAATCACCCTGAAATCACCAAAAAATAACCCCAAAATTGCCCTAAAATCACCCAAAAATGACCCCGAAATCACCCAAAAATCACCCTTAAAATCACCCCTAAAATTGCCAAAAATTACCCCAAAATCACCCTAAAAATCACCCCTAAAATCGTTCTAAAATCATCCCTAAAATCCCCCGAAAATGACCCAAAAATGACCCGAAAATGACCCAAAAATGACCCCAAAATGTCCCTAAAATCCCCCTAAAATGACCCAAAAATGACCCAAAAATGGCCCCAAAAATCGCCCCCAAATGACCCCAAAATCTCCCAAAATGACCCCAAAATCACCCAAAAATGACCCCAAAATCCCCCTAAAATCACCCCAAAAATTACCCCAAAAATCCCCCTAAAATGACCCAAAAATCGCCCAAAAATGCCCCAAAATCTCCCCAAAATCGCCCTAAAATCACCCTAAAATGTCCCCAAAAATCACCCAAAAATGACCCCAAAATCACCCAAAAATGACCCAAAAATGACCCCAAAAATCCCCCCAAAATGACCCAAAAATCGCCAAAAATGCCCCAAAATCGCCCAAAATTCTCCCAATCCGGCCCAAATTCGACGTTTCCGCTTCTCCCGCGGCCCCTCCCCCTCCCAGGGGAGGCTCCGGAATTTGGGGAATTTTCCAAAAATTCCCAAAAAAGCCGCGTTGAGGTGGGGGAGGGGAAGGGAGGGACCCCGCCCATCCCAAAAAATTTGGGATCCCAAAATTTTGGGGGGGGGCTGAAATTGGGGAAACCTAAAAATTTGGGGGATCCCAAAAATTTGGGATCCCAAAAATTTGGGAAACCTAAAATTGGGGAACCCCAAAAATTTGGGGGATCCCAAAATTTGGGGGGGGGGGGGCTGAAATTGGGGAAACCTAAAATTGGGGAACGCTGAAAATTTGGGGGATCCCAAAATTTGGGAACCCCAAAAATTTGGGAAACCTAAAATTGGGGAATCCCAAAAAATTTGGGATCCCAAAATTTGGGAACCCCAAAAATTTGGGAAACCTAAAATTGGGGAACCCCAAAAATTTGGGATCCCAAAATTTGGGAACCCCAAAAATTTGGGAAACCTAAAATTGGGGAACCCCAAAAATTTGGGATCCCAAAATTTGGGAACCCCAAAAATTTGGGAAACCTAAAATTGGGGAACCCCAAAAATTTGGGATCCCAAAATTTGGGAACCCCAAAAATTTGGGAAACCTAAAATTGGGGAACCCCAAAAATTTGGGATCCCAAAATTTGGGAACCCCAAAAATTTGGGAAACCTAAAATTGGGGAACCCCAAAAAATTGGGATCCCCTAAAACTGGGACACCCCAAAATTTGGGAACCCCAAAATCAGGGAACCCCAAAATCAGGGAACCCCAAAATTGGATTCCCCAAAATTTGGGAAACCCCAAAATTTGGATATCCCTAAATTTCGGATCTCTCCAAAATTAGGATCCCCAAAATCAGGAGACCCCAAAATCTGAATTCCCTAAATTTAGGAAAATCTGAAATTGGGAAAAAAACTGGGATCACCCCAAATTTGGATCCCCCCCAAAAAATTGGGAAGCCCAAAATTTGGGAAACCCCCGAAAAATTGGGATCCCCTGGAATTGGGAGCCCCCAAAAAATGAGATCCCCAAAATTGGAACCCCCCTAAACCCCCCAAAAAAACCCAAAAAAACCCAAAATCGAGATCCCCAAAACCGTAACCCCCCTAAAAAAACCCCAAAAAATCCCCCCCAAAAAATCCCCAAAAAAATCCCAAAATCGGGAATTGCCAAACCCAGGACACCCCAAATTTCCCCAGAATCGGGATCCCCCAAAACCGGGACCCCCTCCCCAAATTGTCCAAAAATCCGAAAATCGGGACCCCCAAAATCGGGACCCCTCCCCAAATTCTCCAAAAACCCCAAAATCGGGATCCCCAAAATCCGTGAGATCCAAAACCGGGATATCCCAAACCCGCGACACCCCAAAACCGGGATCTCCCCCAAAACCGGGACCCTCCTGTCCCGGGACACCCCCAAAACCGGTATTCTCCTGTCCCGGGACACCCAAAACCGGGACCCGCCCAAAACCGGGACACCCCAAAATCGGGATACCCCAAAACCGGGACACCCAAAACCGAGACCCACCCAAAATCGGGATTCTCCTGTCCCGGGACACCCCAAAACCGGGACACCCAAAACCGGGATCTCCCCAAAACCGGGACCCCCAAAACCGGGACACCCCAAAACGAGGTTATCCCAAAACCGAGACCCGCCCAAAATCGAGACCCGCCCAAAACCGGTGCAATCCAAAACCGGACACCCAAAACCGAGACCCTCCTGTCCCGGGACACCCCAAAACCGAGACCCGCCAAAACCGGGACCCACCCAAAATCGGGATACCCCAAAATTGGGACAACCCAAAACCGGGATCCTCCAAACCGGGACTGTCCCAAAACCGGGACCGTCCTGTCCCGGGACACCCCAAACCCGAGACCCGCCCAAACCGGGACACCCCAAAACGAGGATATCCCAAAACCGGGACCCGCCCAAAACTGGGACCTCCAAACCGGACACCCCAAAACTGGCACCCTCCTGTCCCGGGACACCCCAAAACAGGGACACCCCAAAACCGGGACCTCCCCAAAATCGAGACCCGCCCAGAACTGGGACCTTCAAACCGGACACCCCAAAACCGGCACCCTCCTCTCCCGGGACACCCCAAAACCGGGACACACCAAAACCGGGACACCCCAAAACCGGGACACCCAAAACCGGGACCTGCCCAAAACTGGGACCTCCAAACCGGGACACCCCAAAACGAGGTTATCCCAAAATCGGGACACCCCAAAATCGAGACCCGCCCAAAACCGAGACCCGCCCAAAATCGGGACACCCCAAATTCGGGATACCCCAAAATTGGGACACCCCAAAATCGAGACCCGCCCAAAACCGGGACCCTCCTGTCCCGAGACTCCCAAAATCGAGACCCGCCCAAAACCGGGACCTCTCCAAACCGGGACACCCCAAACCGGGACCTCCCAAAATCGGGACCCGCCCGAAACCGGGATCTCCCCAAAACCGGGACCCTCCTTTCCCGGGACACCCCAAACCCGAGACCCGCCCAAAACCGGGACTGTCCCAAAACCGGGACCTCCAAACCGGGATACCCCAAAATCGAGACCCGCCCAAAACCGGGACACCCCAAACCGGGACCCGCCCAAAACCGGGACCCTCCTGTCCCGGGACACCCCAAATCCGGGACCACCAAAACCGGGACACACCCAAAATCGGGATACCCCAAACCGGGACTGCCCCAAAACCGAGACCGTCCTGTCCCGGGACACCCCAAAACCGGGACACCCAAAATCGAGACCCGCCCAAAATCGGGATCCTCCTGTCCCAGGACACCCCAAACCCGGGACCCTCCCAAAACCGGGACCCGCCCAAAATCGGGATACCCCAAATTCGGGATACCCCAAAATTGGGACAACCCAAAATCGAGACCCGCCCAAAACCGGGACACCCCAAAACCGAGACCCTCCTGTCCCGGGACACCCCAAAACCGAGACCCGCCCAAAATCGGGACATCCAAAACCGGGACACCCCAAAACCGGGACCTCCCCAAAACCGAGACCCTCCTGTCCCGGGACACCCCAAACCGGGACACCCCAAACCGGGACACCCCAAAACCGGGAAACCCAAAACCGGGACCCGCCCAAAATCGAGACCCGCCCAAAATCGGGATACCCCAAATTCGGGATACCCCAAAACTGGGACACCCCCAAACCGGGACACCCCAAAACCGGGACTGTCCCAAAACCGGGACCCTCCTGTCCCGGGACACCCCAAAACCGGGACCCTCCCCGCCCCCCAAAACCGGGACCCGCCCAAAACCGGGACACCCAAAACCGGGACACCCCAAAACCGGGACCCGCCCAAAACCGGGACACCCAAAACCGGGACCCGCCCGAAACCGGGACTCGCCCAAAATCGGGATACCCCAAAATTGGGACACCCCAAAACCGGGATACCCCAAACCGGGACTGTCCCAAAACCGAGACCCTCCTGTCCCGGGACACCCCAAAACCGGACACCCCAAACCGGGACCCTCCTGTCCCGGGACACCCCAAACCCGAGACCCGCCCAAACCGGGACACCCCAAAACCGGGACCCGCCCAAAACCGGGACACCCCAAAATTGGGACAACCCAAAATCGGGATACCCCAAACCGGGACTGTCCCAAAACCGGGACCCTCCTGTCCCGGGACACCCCAAAACCAGGACCCCCAAAACCAGGACCTCCCAAAATCGAGACCCGCCCAAAACCGGACACCCCAAAACCGAGACCCTCCTGTCCCGGGACACCCCAAAACCGGGACATCCCAAAACCGGGACCCTCCTGTCCCGGGACACCCCAAAACCTGGATCCTCCAAACCGGGACAACCCAAAACCGGGACACCCCAAACCGGGACCCTCCTGTCCCGGGACCCACCCAAAATCGGGATTCTCCTGTCCCGGGACCCACCCAAACCCGGGACCCCTCCCCAAATTAGGGGCGCCCCACTCACCGGGCGGGGCCGGGGTCGCCCCCAGAGCGGCGGCCGCGACCAGCAGCGACAGGAGCGGCGACAGAAACGGCGACAGAAACGGCGATAGCGGCGACAGGAGCGGCGATAACGGCGACAGAAACGGCGATAACGGCGACAGAAACGGCGATAACGGCGACAGGAGCGGCGACAGGAGCGGGGGGGCCCCGCCGAGACCCCCGCCCATGGCCCGGACCCCCCGCGCCAGGAGGAGGAGGAGGAGGGCGGGAGGAAGGTCCCGGGACAGCTGAGGAGGAGGAGGAGGAGGAGGAGGAAGGTCCCGGGATAACGGAAAACAGGAGGAGGAGGAGGAGGGCGGGGGCGGGATGGGAGGAAGATCCCGGGATGACGAAGAGGAGGGCGGGGGCGGGAGGAAGGTCCCGGGACAGCTGAGGAGGAGGAGGAGGGCGGGAGGAAGGTCCCGGGATAACGGAAAAGAGGAGGAGGAGGAGGGCGGGATGGGAGGAAGGTCCCGGGAGAGCCGAGGAGGAGGAGGCGGAGGGCGGGATGAAGGCTCCGGGAGAGCTGAGGAGGAGGAGGAGGAGGAGGAGGAAGGCTCCGGGATAACGGAAAAGAGGAGGAGGAGGAGGAGGGCGGGATGGGAGGAAGGTCCCGGGATGACGGAGGAGGAAAAGTTTGTCCCGGGATGACGAAGAGGAGGGCGGGGGCGGGATGAAGGTCCCGGGAGAGCCGAGGAGGAGGAGGAAGGTCCCGGGGGTGGAGGAAGGTCCCGGGATAACGGAAAACAGGAGGAGGAGGCGGAAGGTCCCCGAGATTAAAGGGCCGAGCGAGGAGGAGGAGGAGGGAGGGCGGGATGGGAGGAAGGTCCGGGATGACGGGAGGAGGAAAAGTTTGTCCGGTGATGACGAAGAGGAGGCGCGGGGGCGGGAGGAAGGTCCGTGGATAACGGAAAACGAGGAGGAGGAGGGCGGGGGCGGGATGAAGGCCTCCTGGATGAACGGAGGCAGGAAAACAATGTTCGGGCGAATGACGAAGAGGAGGGAGGAGGAGGAGGAGGAGGACGAGGTGGGAGGAAGATCCCGAAATAACGGAGAAGTTGTCCGCGGATACGAAGGAGGAAAAGTTATGTTCTTGGGATAAGAAGAGGACGGGAGGAGGAGGCGGGATCGAAGGCTCCGGGATGACGAAGAGGAGGAGGCAGGGTAGGAGGAGGAGGAGGAGAGAGGGCGGGATGGTAGGAAAGGTGCCGGATGACGAAGAGGAGGAGGAGGCGAGAAGGTCCCGGGATAACGGAAAGAGGAGGAGGAGGAGCGTAGGGCGGGGGCGGGATGAAGCGCTCCGGGACGAGGAGCGAGGATGAGGGAGGAGGAGGGCGGGAGAAGGTCCGAATACGGAAAAGAGGGGAAGGAAGGAGGAGGAGGAGGAGATCCCGGTGACAGCTGAGGAGGAGAGGAGGAGGTTAGAGGAGGAGGAGGCGGATGGGAGGAAGATCCCGGGATGTACGGAGGAGGAAAATTTTTTGCCGGATGACGAAGAGGAGGGCGGCGGGGGATGAGAGGAAGATCTCGGGATACACCGGAAAAGAGGGAGAGGAGGAGGAGGAGGAGGAGGAGGGAGGAAGGTCCCGGACAAGAGGAGGAGTGAAGGAGAAGGAGGAAGGTCCGCGGATCACGGAAAAGGGGAGGAGGAGGAGGTGCGGGGGTGGGAGGAAGATCCGCGGGCATGAACGAAGAGGAGGAGGTAGGAGGTTAGGAGGAAGGTCGCGGGTGGATTGGAAGGTCAAGCCCGGGACAGCCGAGGAAGGAGGAAGACGTCCCGGGAGAGGAGGAAAGATCCGAGATACACGGAAAAAAGAGGAGCGAATGGAAGGGAGGGAAAAGGCAGGGACTGGGAGGAAGAAGTCCCGGGATGACGGAGGAGGAAATAGTCTTTTCCGGATGACGGAAAGAATGACGAAGAGGAGGGCGGGGGCGAGGAGGGAAGGTCCCGGGAGAGCCGAGGAGGAGGAGGAAAGGTCCCTGGGGTTGGAGGAGGTCCCGGATAACGGAAACAACAGGAGGAGGAAGGCGAAGGAAGGAGGAGGGCGGGATGGGAGGAAGGTCCCGGGAGATGATAAAACGGAAAGGAGGACAGGCCAGGAGGAGGAGGAAGGAGGGCGGGGCGGGATGAAGATCCCCGGGATAACGGAAAGGAGGAGGAGGAGGAAGGAGGAGGAGGGCGGGGGCGGGAGGAAGGCTCCGGTAAAGAAAGAGGAGGAGGAGGGACGGAGGAATGGAGGAGGAGGAACCACGGAAGAGGAGGATAGGAGGAGGGAAATCCGGGCATTGACGAAGAGGAGGGCGGGGGCCGGGAGGAAGGTCCCGGGACACGCCGAGGCAGGAGGAGGAGGAGGACGAGGAAGATCCCGGGAATAATCGGAGAAGTTTGTCCGGGATATAACGAAGTAAGGCAGGAGGAGGGGGGGCGGGATGAAAGGCTCCGGGATGATGATGAGGAGGAGGAAGAGGATGATTGACTGGGATGAAGGCTCTGAGCTGAATAATGATGATGAGGAAGGTGGATGATGACCGGGATGAAGGCTTCCGGGAGTGACAGATGGGAGGAGGAGGAGGGTCCTGCGGAGGAGGAAGGGAGAGAGGAGGATGAAGAGATCCCGGGATAGCCAGAGAGGGGGCGGGAGGGGGGGATGGGAATGAAAGGCTCCGGGATGATGATGATGAGTGGTGGGATGAAGGCTCTGGGTGCTGATGATGATGATGATGATGACAGGGATGATGAAGGCTCCGGGATTCTTCCGGGGTTTCCGCGGCTGCACCAGAGTGGTGGAGTGGGACCAGGGGGGACCCGAGAGGGGAAACGGGGAATCAGCCCGGCCTTGCGGCAATACTGCTGAGGTGGACCAGCGACCTTGGGGAACAACTCCTCGGACTTGGGCGACAATTCTGTGGCTTGGGGACACTCCTGAGGTGACTACCGAGGCCTTGGGGACACTCCCAGGATCTGGGGACCACTCCCAAGATGAACACCAAAATCTTGGGGACACTTCCAGACCTTGGGGACACTCCGAAGTGACACCAAAATCTTGGGCAAA
>NDFG01000623.1:15150-31626 GCA_002167245.1 Sporophila hypoxantha | reverse complement strand
CTAACCGGGGATGGGGGTCAAGTGCCGTAGTTCTGTACAGGTGGGAGCCACGGGATCACGCATTTGAGTTGTGGAAAGATGAGAATGTTTGGGATTCAGATCGATTTCCATTTCTGAAGCGTATTTTTCAGTTGTTGACAGTTTTCTTGTCTCGTCCGTAAGAGGGCAGGGAAAATTAGTCTTTGGGACCAATTCCTGAAACAAAACTACGAGGGAAAATTGGTTCTCCTTCTTTTCTGTTCTATTCTATACCAGGCAACGCTCAAGGCAAGACCACTGGCTGCAGGTCTGAGTAGGACCCCTTACCAACACGCTGGATGACAAACATTGTTTGGTTCTGGCGTAGGATTTTTATTATAGGACACCTTCTGTGCCGGTTGTTATGCTTGTTGGATTGCAGAAAGATCTGTCATGCCGTTTTCACAGAGGAGGACACTCCTCAATTGGCTTCACTTTGTGCTGGTGAAGCAGAGAACAAGCTGGCACTCCATTTCTTGAGATCTTGTGCTTTGCTACGCCCCCCACAGCCAGTTTCCTTCCAATGCATTTCCTCTTCAACCAAAGCACTCATTCCTTCATGATATTGTGGTAAATAGGGTGTCGATATCGTGCTTATAAATTACACAGTAATCTCAAATTATTGGATACCAGTAATCAATATTTGTTAGTAATAATTAAAACAGGATTTGATAATGCACCAAGGAGATAGAAGACCTACAACGAGTCGGCGAGCACACCCGTCCATGTGAGTCCCGGTTCCCATCCCGGCATTCCCACGGGAGCGGCTGCCGGGGGTCGTTGGGGGAATTCCCGGGGTTTGAGTCTTGTCCCGATCCCGGAGATTTCCCACCGGAGAGCGCGCTCCCCGGGGTTGTCGGAATCCCAGGTTTAGGGAAATCCATGTGTGAGTCCCGTTTCCCATTCCGGCAATTCCCAACGCGAATTCCCACCGGAGCGGCTCCCGGTACTGGGGTCCGTGAAAATCCTCAGGCTTTTGAGGAAGTCCGGTGAGTCCCGTTCCGGATCCCTGGGGATTCCCAACCGGATTCCCACCGGAGCGGCTCCCGGCTTGTTCCGGATCCCAGGTTTTGATGGAGTCCAGTGAGTATATGTCGCCGCATCCCGGTAATTCCGCACCTGGCGCTGCTCCCCGCGGTGTCCGGGGAAATCAGGTGAGTCCTGTCGGGGATCCCGGATTTCCCGACTCGGGACGGTCTCCGGGCTTGTCACGGAATCCCTGGTTTGAAGGGAGATCCAGGTGAGTCCTGTCCCCGATCCCGGGGGGGGATCCCGCTCCGATCCTTGATTCCAACCCCGGAGAGGCTCACAGGAGATCCCAGTGAGTTCGTGCCCAGCCCGGATTCCCACCGGGTTCCCAACGGGAGCGGCTCCCGGGGTCCCGGAACATCCCTGGTTTGGAGGGAAGCATCCAGGTGTGAGTCCCGCCCCGATCCCGGGGATCGCCGCCCCGATCCTGGAATTCCCACCCGGGAGCGGTCTCTGCGGTTCGGTGAAAATCCCTGGGTTTAGACGGAGGAGATCCAGGTGAGTCACGCCCCGGATATCGGGATTTCGTTCCTATCCCGGGATTCCCACGGGAGCGGCTCCCGGGCTTGTCCGGATCCCAGGTTTTGAGGGAGATCCAGGGTGGAGTCCTGTTCCCGAGTCCCGGTCATTCCACTGGAGCGGCTCCCGGGCTTGTCCGAGATTCCCAGGTATTATAGGGGAGATCCAGTGAGAGTCCCGTTCCCATCCCGGAATTCCCACCGGTGAGCGGCTCCCGGATCTCTGTTGCGGATTTCCCGAGTCCTTGTCCCCGATCCGGAGATCCCGCCCCGATTCCCTGGGATTTCCACCGGGAGAGGGCTCCAGGAGATTCGGCAGGTGTCGGGGAGATCCAGGTGAGTCCCGATTCCATCCCGGGGATTCCTCGGGATTCCACCGGGAGCGGCTTCCGGGGCCGCGCTGTTCCCGTTTGACCGAGGAAGATCCAGGGGCTGGATCCAGGGATCATTCCAGGGCAAGGAGGAGCCGCGATTTCCTGGGAATTCAATGAGGGCGGTTTTCCCGCAAGCTTTTCCCATTTCCTCTGGGAAAAGCCTCTTTTCCCTCGGGGTTTATATTCAGCTCCCTGAAAACTGTTGATTTTCCATTCCATTTTCCCCCTTTGTTTTCCCACCCCATTTATCCCCTTTTCCATGGCCCTTTTCCGCCGCATTGTCCATCTCTTTCGACCTCCTTTTCCCACTTGTCCTCCCTTTTCCCCCCTTTTTCCAACCCCATTTTCCCCAGGCGAAGTGAAATTGTCCATTGAGCGTTTCCCCCAGGACCATTCCAGTCAGTCACCCAGTGGTGCTGCTGGGATGAGGAAGCGGCCTCTCCCATGGATTCCCCACTTTTTATTCCTTAAATCACCCCTGAATTCCCCGATTTCTTTGGAATTTCCCATCACCCTGCTGACGCCCCTGACTGGAGACCCATGGAATTTCTGTGTTTTATTTCCCAGATTCCCTCGTTTCTTTTCCATTCCCTCATTTTCTAAGTGGTTCCCTTTCCCCCCGGAATTCCCGTTTTCATTTCCCGGATCACCCCAAGATTCGCCTGATTTCCTTCCACTTCCCTCTCGCTCATGGATTTAAGAACCCCTTTTTTCCCAAATTCCTGGCTTTCATTCCGCAGGTCACTCTGGATTCCCTCAATTTCTTTTCAATTCCTGTATTTTCTGGTGTTCCGTTTCCCCGTCGGACATTCCCGGTTCCGTTCCCAGGTCACTCTGGGATTCCTCTCATTTCTTTTCTTAAATTCCTGCATTTCTGGAGGTTCCCTTTTCCCACGGAATTCCCGATTTTTTTCTCCAGCTCACCGCCTCCCAAGGTCACTTCTGGAATTCCCTCACTTTCTTCTCAATTGCCTGCATTTTCTGGGTTCCCTTTTCCCACGGCTTATGTCTCCCGCGTTCCCTCCGTTCCAGGGTGCACTCTTGGATTCCCTCATTTCTTTCCAGATTTCCGTTGCATATTTCTGGCGTGTACCCCGTTTTCCCACGGCAAATCTTTCGCCCGTTCCGTTCCCAGGTCACTCCGGACTCGCTGATTTACCGCACGCTGCTCAGCTACGCCCCCAGCCCCGGCAGCAACCCGGCCATCGTGCGCAGCGACCCGGCCGTGGTGCCCATCGAGTGCCACTACCCCAGGTGCTCCCGCGCCCGGCCCGCGCGCCCGGGAATCCCGGGAATCCCAAACCCAGCCTGGGATCCTGTCCTGGTGTTCCCGGGAATCCCAAACCCAGCCTGGGATCCCTTCCCGGCATTCCCGGGAATCCCATCCCCATCCTGGGATCCCTTCCTGGCATTCCCAGCATTCCTGGGAATCCCGTTTTCATCCTGGATCCCATCCTGCCTTCCCAACATTCCCAGGAATTCCATTCCCATCCTGGGATCCCTTCCCGGCATTCCTGGGAATCCCATCCCCATCCTGGGATCCCGTCCTGTGTTCCCAGCATTCCTGAGAATCCTATTTTCATCCCGGATACCATCCCCCCTTCCCAGCATTCCCAGGAATCCCATTCCCATCCTGGGATCCCATCCCAGATTCCCAGCATTCCCAGGAATCCCATTCCTGTCCCCAGATCCCATCCTGCCTTCCTGGCATTCCTGGGAATCCCATTCCCATCCTGGGATCCCATCCTGCCTTCCCGTCATTCCTGGGAAACTCATTTCCATCCCGGATCCCATCACAGATTCCCAGCATTCCCAGGAATCCCATCCCCATCCTGGGATCCCNTGCCTTCCCGTCATTCCTGGGAAACTCATTTCCATCCCGGATCCCATCACAGATTCCCAGCATTCCCAGGAATCCCATCCCCATCCTGGGATCCCATCCCAGCATTCCCAGGAATCCCATTCCTATCCCAGATCCCATCATGGATTCCTGACATTCCCTGGAATCCCATTTCCATCCTGGGATCCCTTCCCAGCATTCCTAGGAATCCCATCCCCATCCTGGGAAACCATCCCTCCTTCCCAGCATTCCCAGGGATCCCATTCCTGTCCCCAGATCCCATCCTGCCTTCCCAGCATTCCTGGGAATCCCATTCCCATCCTGGGATCCCTTCCTGGCATTCCTGGGAATCCCATCCTGGATCCCATCCCAGATTCCCGGCATTCCCAGGAATCCCATTCCCATCCTGGGATCCCATCCCAGCATTCCCAGGAATCCCATTCCCATCCCAGCATTCCCAGTGTCCCCATTCCCGTTTCCGATTCCCTTTTCCAGGTGGGATAACGTCACCAGCGGCTCCCCATTCCCAGTGTCCCCATTCCCAGTTTCCGCATTTCCATCCCGATGCCCCCATTATTGTCCCGGTGTCCTATTCCCAGTTTCCCAATTCCCAGTGTCCCCATTCCCAGTGTCCCATTCCCATTCCCATCATCCCCATTCCCATCCTGGTGTCCAAGCTCCATTCCCAGTGTCCCCAACATCCCATCCCACATTCCCGGGATTCCCAGATCCCATCCTGCATTCCTGGCATTCCCATTCCCATTCTGGGGTCCCCATTCCCACTGTCCCCATTCCCAAATCACGATCCCGATTCCCTTTTCCAGGTGGGATAATGTCACCAGCGGCTCCCCATTCCCAGTTTCCCCATTTCCATCCCGATGTCCCCATTCTTGTCCCAGTGTCCTATTCCCAGTTTCCCAATTCCCAGTGTCCCCATTCCCGATCCCATTCCCTTTTCCAGGCAGGATAGCGTCTCCAGTGTCCCCATTCCCAATGACCCCATTCCATCCCAGTGTCCCCATCCAGATCCTGTTCCCGATCCCATTCCAACCCCATTCCCTTTTCCAGGCAGGATAACGTCTCCAGCAACTCCCCATTCCCAATGGCCCCATTCCCATTCCCGACCCCATTCCCAGTGTCCCCATCCAGATCCCATTCCCTTTTCCAGGTGGGATAATGTCTCCAGGAACTCCCCATTCCCATTCCCGACCCCATTCCCAATCCCATTCCCTTTTCCAGGTGGGATAACGTCTCCAGGAGCTCCCCATTCCCAATGGCCCCATTCCCATTCCTGATGCCATTCCCATTCCCGATCCCATTCCCGATCCCATTCCCGATCCCATTCCTGACCCCATTCCCGATCCTATTACCGACCCCATTCCCGATCCCATTCCCTTTTCCAGGCAGGATAGTGTCTCCAGTGTCCCCATTCCCAATGGCCCCATTCCAGTGTCCCCATCCCGACCCCATTCCCTTTTCCAGGTGGGATAATGTCTCCACGAGCTCCCCATTCCCAATGGCCCCATTCCCAATGGCCACATTCCCTTTTCCAGGCAGGATAACATCTCCACGAGCTCCCCATTCCCAGTGTTCCCATTCCCAATGGCCCCGTTCCCTTTTCCAGGCGGGATAACGTCTCCAGCGGCTCCATCCGTCCCACCTGGGCTCCCTTCAACTCGGCCCTGGCCTCCCAGGAGAAGCTCCTGTTCTCCCTGCGCCTCATGAACGGTGCGGCACCGGGGTCTGCCCACTCTGCTCCTCCTTCCCCATCCCTTTCCCATCTCTTTTCTCCCTTTTCCATCCCCACTTTTCCCAAACTTTTCCTCCTTTCCCATCCCTTTTCCCCCTTTCCCCTCTTTTCCCCATTTCTCTATCTCCTTTCCCCCCATTTCTCCATCCCCTTTTCCGCCTTTCCCATCCCTTTTCCCCTTTTTCCCCTTTTCCCCTTTTCTCCATCCCATTTCCCCCCATTTCTCCATCTCCTTTTCCCCCCTTTTCCATCCCTTCCCCATCCCTTTTCCCCTTTTGGGGTCACTTTGGGGTTGATCCCGTTGGGTTTTCCAGAGGACTGGAGCTCGGAATGGAATTTCTTGGGATTCTCCCTTTCCCATCCCTTTTCCCGTGAGGTTTTCCAGAGGACTGGAGCTCGGAGTGGGATTTTTTGGGATTCTCCCTTTTCCATCCCTTTTCCCCTTTTGGGGTCAGTTTGGGGTTGATCCCGTAGGGTTTTCCAGAGGACTGGAGCTCCGCGCAGGATTTCCTGGGATTCCCCCTTTCCCTTCCCTCTTCCCATTGGATTTTCCACAGGATTGGAGCTCTGAGTGGGAATTCTCAGCGTTCTCCCTTTCCCATCCCTTTCCCCCTTTTGGGCTTGCTTTGGGGTTGACCTCACTGGGTTTTCCAGAGGACTGGAGCTCTGAGAGGGTCTTTTCAGGATTCCCCCTTTTCCATCCCTTTTCCATCCCTTTTCCATCCCTTTTCCATCCCTTTTCCATCCGTTTTCCCTATTTCTCCATCCCCTTTTCCCCCTTTACCATCCCTTACCCATCCCTTTTCCCCATTGGGTTTGGGGTTGATCCCATTGGGTTTTCCAGAGGACTGGAGCTCTGAGAGGGTCTTTTCAGGATTCTCCCTTTTCCATCCCTTTTCCATCCCTTTTCCCCATTTCTCCATCCCCTTTTCCCCCTTTTCTTTCCCTTTCCCATTCCTTTTCCCCTGTTGGGGTCACTTTTGGGGTTGATTCCATTGGGTTTTCCAGAGGACTGGAGCTCAGAGAGGGATTTCTCGGGATTCCTCCTTTCCCATCCCTTTTCCCATTGGATTTTCCATAGGATTGGAGTTCAGAGAGGGATTTCTTGGGCTTCTCCCTTTCCCATCCCTGTTCCCCTTTTGGGGTTGCTTTGGGGCTGATCCCATTGGGTTTTCCAGAGGACTGGAGCCCGGAGTGAGATTTTTTGGGATTCCCCCTTTCCCATCCCTTTTCCCGCGGGGTTTTCCAGAGGACTGGAGCGCGGAGCGGGATCTCTCAGCGTTCCGCCTGGGGGACGTGCTGAACATCCAGGCCGAGGTGGGCGCCCACAGCCACGTCCCGCTGCGCCTCTTCGTCGACTCCTGCGTGGCCACGCTGGGCCCCGGCGCCGGCGCCGAGCACCCACGACGCCATCATCGACATTTCAACGGTGCGCCGGCTGCGGGGAAGCTGAGGGACAAGCTGGATGGTTTAGGGACAGCTGGGATGGTTTGGGACGTTTGGGGACATTTGGGACGGTGTTTGGGGACATTTTGGAGATGTTGGTTATGGGGAAGGTGGCACCTCATCGGCCCATACGCCATCATCGACTTTAACGGGTGTGTGGGCTGCTGGGGACATTGGCGGACATTTGGAGGTTTTTCAGAAACATTTGGGATTTTGGGGCTGCTTTGGGGTTCTGGGGACACCGGGTGGTGTGAGCCCTTCTGTCCCAATACGCCGTCAACGACTTCAACGGGTGTGCCAGGAAATCTGATGGTCTGGGAACATCTGGGACACTTAGGGTTATGGGGTGACAGCTCATCCCACCCCCCCCACTACACCTCATTGACTTAACAGGTGCACCGGGCTGCTGGGGACATTTGGGGACATTGGGGACATTGGCGACATATTGGGATTGTTTGGGATACCTGGGATGCTATACGGTTATGGGAAGGTGGAGCTCATTCCTGCCCCACTACGCCATCATCAACTCAACGGGTGCCCAGGCTGCCGGGGCACCTGGGGACAGCTGGATGGTTTGGGATGTCTGGGGACTTTGGATGTTTGCCATTGGGCCTGGGGACACCCGGGCGTGGTGGTGAGCCCTTCTTGTCCCACCACGCCATCATCAACTTCAACGGGTGCCGGGCTGCTGGACATTTGGGACTTGGAGGTGTTTTGGGGACATTTTGGGGAGTATGGCCGCTTTGGGTCTTGGGGACACTCAGGGGGTGTGAGCCCTTCTTATCCCACCACCCATCATCGATTCAACGGGTGCGCTGGGCTGCCGGGACAGCTGAGATGTTTGGATGTGTGGGACATTGGGGACACTTAGGCGTTATGGGGAGAGTGACAGCTCATACGCCCACTACGCCATCATTGACTTCAACAGGTGCGCGGGGTTGCTGGGGACATGGGGGATGGTTGGGAACATTTGGGACATTTGGGCGATGGTTTGGATTACCTGGGGACACTTAGCGGTATATGGGGAAGGGTGGCACATCATCCTGCCCCACTACCCATCAGTCACTTCAGCGGTGCACCGGCTTGCCGGACACCTGGGGACAGCTGGGATGCGTTGGACATTTGAGCATGTTTGGGATGTTTGGGCCACTCTGGGTCTGGGGGACACCCAGGTGGCTGGTGAGCCCCTTCTTGTCCCAGAATGCCATCATTGACTTCAACGGGTGTGCGGGCTGCTGGGGACATTGGATGTTTGCGGACAGCTGGGGATGTTTGGGGGTGTGTGGGGGACTTTCGGGGACCACTTAGGGGTTATGGGAGGAGTAGACAGCTCATCCCACCCCACTACGCCATCATCGATCAGCGGGTGTCGCCTGGTGGCTCTGGGAACATTGGGGACGATCTGGGGAACATCTGGGACATTTGGGATCGTTTGGGACATTTGGGGTGGTTGGGATGGTCTGGGACCATTGGGGACGCTTGGGGTTATGGCGGAAGTGGCAGCTCATTCCTGCCCCACTACCCATCATCGGACTTCAACGGGTGTCCGGGGCTCTGGGATTGTCTGGGATGCTCTGGGGACATTTGGGTGTTTTGGGACATTGGGATGTTTGAGCTGCTTGGTCTGGCGGGACACCCAGGTTGGTGGTGAGCCTTCTTGTCACACGCCATCATCGACTTCAAACGGGTGCGCTGGCGTTGCGTGGGACATCTGGGGACGTTTGGGGACATCTGGGGACGTTTGGGAACACTGCGATGTTTGGGGACATCTGGGGACGCTTAGGGGTTATGGGAAGTGCAGCTCGATCCTGCCCCGCTACAACAAGTCATCGACTTCAACGGTGCACGGTACATCTGGGGATGTCTGGGGAGACTTTGGGAACATTTGGACATCTGGGGATGCCTCGGAGTCTGGGAATTTGAGGGTGTTTTGGGGAGATTGGGGAAATTTTGGTGTTTTGGGCCACTTTGGGTGCATGTGGGACACCCAGGGGGCTGGCACGAGCTCTCCTTGTGGCCCAACGGCATGCCGTCATCACTTCAACGGGTGTGCCAGGATGTCTGGGGACATACTGGGGACAATTTGAGACATGGTTTGGGGACAGTTTGGGATGCTAGGGAGGTGGAGCTCATCCTGCCCATTTACGCCATCATGCGACATTCCAACGGGGGCGCCGGGGACATCTGGGATGTTGGGGACATTGCGGGACATTTGATGTCTTTGGGGATGGTGGGGCCACTTTGGGTCTGGGGAACCCAGAGGTGGTGGCGAGCTTTCCTGATCCGACTACGCCATCATCAACCTCAACGGGTACACTGGGGACATTTGGGACTGTTGGAGATGTTTGGGGTTAAATTTTGGGACATTTGGGGACAATTTGGGGTGAGGACCACAGTCAGGTGTAGTGACACCCTCATCCCATTCTCACGCTCGTCATTGACTTCAACGGGTGAGTTTGGGGCACTTCGGGATTAGTTTGGCGCCAGTTTGGGACATTTGGCACAGTTGGGACAATTTGGAAATGTTTTGGGGTTCAGGGCAGGGTTGGCTCCTCATCCTGGCCCACTACACCTCATCAACTTCAACAGGTGAGTCTGGGGACATTTGGGACACATTTGGGTCTGGGGGGAACACACGGGTGTGACTTCATGAGAGAGCTGGACATTTTGGGACATTTTGAGTCTAGAGTGCTGAGCACTTGTCACACTTCCCCAGCTGATCTGGGGACACTGGGCAACCGTGGGCCAGCCAAGGGCTGTGACCCTTCTGTCCCCATGGCTGTGACCCCACTGTTCCCCCATGGTGTTGACCCCACTGTCCCCATGGCTTTGTCCCCCATGGCTGTGATCGCCTGTCCCCAGGTGTGACCCGGTCCCCATGGCTTGGACCTGTTCCCAGGTGCTTACCCCACTGTCCCCTGCTTTGTTCCCCATGGCTTTGACCCTGTCCCCAGGGTGACCCCACTGTCCCCAGGCTTTTGCCCCTGCTGTGACCTGTCCCCGGGTCGTGACCCTGTCCCCGGAGTGTGACCCCGCTGTCCCCATGACTGTGTCCCACTGTCCCCCAGGCTGTGACCCCCACTGTCCCCATGGTGATGACCCCACTGTTCCCCATGGTGTACACCACTGGTCCCCATGGCTTTGTCCCCATGGCTGTGACCTGTCCCGTGTGTGACCCTGTCCCCGTGTGCTCTGACTCGTCCCATCGGCTTGTGACCCTGTTCCCCGTGATGGACCCTGTCCCGTGGTTGTGACTTCGTCCCCATGGCTGTGACCCTGTCCCCGTGATGTAACTCTGTCCGATGGCTTGACCCTGTCCCGGGTGTGACCCCGCTGTCCCCATGGCTGTTTGTCCCCATGGCTGTGACCCTGTCCCATGGCCTGTGATGCTTCCCCATCTGCTTGAACCCTGTCCCCCGTGGTATTGTGACCCACGCATGTCCCCTCAGATGCCTGGTTGGACGGGCGCTCCGATGACCACCAGCTCGGCCTTTGTCACCCCCGGCCGCGGCAGACGTGCTGCCGCTTCCAGATCGACGCCTTCCGCTTCGCCGGCGACCCCCGCAGCTGGTAAGGCCCTGGGGACACCCCGGGGACACCCCGGGACAACCGCGCTGTCCCCAGCGGCCACCCCGGCGGCTCCCGGGTCGTCACCCAAGCAGTGTCCCCCTGTCAGATCTACATGCACGTGTCACCTGAAGGTGACACCGGCCGAGCAGAGCCCGACGCCGCTGAACAAGCCTTGCTTCCTTCAGCAAAGGCGCAACACTGAGTGTCACCCCAGTTCACCTCTGTAGTGGCACCTCCTGTTCACCTCTGTAGTGCAACCTCGTAGTTCACCCCCAGTGTCACTCTGTAGTGTCACCTCGCCATTGTCACCTCCCCAGCTGTCACCTCCGAATAGCTTGGCCTCCATGTGCCTCCGCCTCCATGGTGGAACTCCTGGATCACCGCCATGAGTGGCACCTTCATGTGGCACCTCCCAGTGTCACCTCTTAGTGTCACCTCTGGAGTGTTCACCTCTTAGTGTCACCTCCCATGTCACCTCCCTGGCGGGCAATCTCGTGTGGCGCCATCCGTGGTGCCAACTCCCTGGTGTACCTCCATGGTGCGCTCGTGGTGACCCTCCGTGTGCAACTCCCTGGTATCACCTCCATTGTAGGCACCTCCCTGGTGGCACCTCCCAGTGTCACCCTCTGTACGTGGCACCTCCTGTAGATTCACCTCCCAGCTCACCCTCGGAGTGTCACCTCCCTGGCGGCATCTCCATGTGGCCGCCTCCGTGTGCGCAACTGCCCTAGTGTCACCTCCATGGTGGCACCCTTCACGGTGTACCTCCCTGTGGCACCTCCCACCCCGTGCACCGGCTGATGGTGTCACCTCCCTGCCGCAGCTGGCGCCGTGGAGGGACAAGGACATCTGCAGCTGCTGCGAAGCTGGGCACCGCGGCGGAGGGCAGCGGAGCCCTTGACAACGCACCGATACCGGAGACACGACCGGGGGACGGTGAGACAGCAAGGCAGACAGCAGGGGACAGTGTGGGACAGCTGGGGATACCAAGGACATGGGGCATTGGAACCATGGAACCATGGGGACACTGGGACGGGGGACACTGGGACGGACATGGGACAGGCATGGGACCTGTGGAGAGGGGTGAGCCCTCCTCACTGTCCCCACTGGTCCCCTTCTCTTCCCCCTCACTGTCCCTCACGGTCCCTTGTCCCCAGGTGCCACCATCTGAAGCTGCGTTGTCATCGGTCCCGTGCTGCCTCTCCAGTGCCCAGCGTGGCCAGCGCCCCGAGGCCACAGGGTGAGTCCCTGAGGTACACTGGTACACCAATGGAACTGGGGACACCAGTAACACCAGTGCACCGGTGGACAATCCCCCTCCCCCGTGTCAAACTCCTGTCCTTCGCAGGCCGTGAGACCGCTGGCCCTTGGACAGCGCTGGCCTTGCGTGTGCCGGCGTGGCCGTGCCGGAGCCGCACTGGCCATCGGCCTCAGGCGCTCGGAATTCCCCCATAGAACCCGGAATGCGGACGAAATCGCCGAACAATTACGGACATGACAGACGGAAATCCGAACAATCCACAAGGACCAAACAGAATTCCCAATAAATGCCACAAGACCGTACGAATCCCGATAAATCCCACGAAGGACCGACAGAATTCCCAATAAATGCCACCAGGACTTGATGGAAATCCGATAAATCCCACTGACCCGCGGTGTCCGAAAGGTCACTCTGGGAAGAAACCCCGGGAATGGGTTGGGGAGGGTGACCAGTCCCCTCCAGTTCCTCATTCCCGTCCCAGTGTCCCAGTTGTCCCTTATCCAGCTGTCACCATTTCCAGTGTCCCCATTCCCATCCCAGTGTCCCAATCCCATGTCCCAATCCTAATTCCCCATTGCAATCCCACTTCCCCTTCCCATGCCAATTCCCCCATTCCCCCGTCCCAATGTCCCCATTCCCGTCCCCAGTTTCCCCCACTCCTGTTCCAATTCCGGTGGCCACCAGTCCATTTCCCATGTCCCATTCCATCCCAAGTGCCTCCCCAGTCCAGCTGTTCAACAGCTGCCTGCTTTCTCATTAACTGGCTCCACGCACAATTTCTGGCATCTGCCTTTTGGCTCTTCTCCTCTCCTCTAACTTTCTATACACCCTTATGTGCTCCTCCTCAGTAACGCTCGTTGCACTCCCCTCTCCTAGCTTTCTGACCAGAATGTCCGACCTCTCACCTATTCTCCCCTCAAGGACCCATAATATCCCGAATATGGCATCTCCTCCTCTGTTCTCTAACACTGGGGCCCTCCTTCTATAATTTTACATACTATATTTACGAAGCCTGGTCAGATCCAGTCGTCCCTCAAATAATTCCGCACTTGGCCAATGTCTGAACATCTATCTTCCTAGTTATCATTCTTTTTTCTCGTATCTCCACTTCAAGACTATGTGCAATACTTAATCATATTACTGCTCTTACTCCTCTCTCTCTCAATTCCCTAATCGTTCCATATCACCATAACGTATTCCTCATCCCCAGCGAGGCTGTGTCTTCCGGCAATCACATCCCTCGCTAACCTCTCTCTCAAATGATCTCCACTCTCAGTGTCCCCAGATTTCCTCACTGTCCACTATTTCCCTGAATATTTCTCCCAACATCTGTCACCCTGGTTCAAGGAGTACTCTTTCCCTGACCATTTGGGCAGGAATACTCACACAGAATTACCATGTCTCCCAGGTATCTCACGATCCAGATGAGTTCTCCAGATGTTCCATTCCTCCTCAGGTCGCCATTCCCAATGTCCCCATTCTCATAAACCCCACCTATTCTCCTCAGCACTTCATATTTGCCCATTGTCCTCTCAAATATTCCCCAACAATATCCGCTCTACTAGTGCTCTGCCAAATACAGATAAAATTTCATCCCTTCATGACATCCTCTGAATATACCAAAATGTTTGCATGTTCATCTCTCACATCCATCTAGAACACTTTTCTTTATGCTTCCTACTCCATTCGAGACATCAGTGAAATATTCACCAATCGGAATTCGTATAAAGATGATCACGAGGATTTCAGGCAGCACTATCTTCGGCGACCTCCCTCTCTCTCGCCTCTAACGAGCATGGAATTACCCTTGTTGAACACTTACCTCTCATCGACTCTGTTAATATTCCTCAGTGTTGTCGTTATAAAACGTGCTAGCCATCCCTCGTGAGTCCTCGCGGCTTCGCTTATTTACTGGGAAAAGGGGAACTTTGGGAACGCAGCGACGCGACTCTTCTGGTGAACACATGTCCTCGGCGGGTAAAGTGAGAGGGAATTATCCTTCCCTTCTCCGCGCTTGCTGGCGTGCGTCTGCAGAAACTCCTCTGCCAGCGGGGTAACCGGCCGACTCGTTACATACTCTTTATAATTAACTCTCTCTACCGCCTGGGACTAGGATTTCCGGCCCGGCTCCTCTCGGAGAACGCAAAGAACCCGACCCCAAATCGGCAAATCCCATAAAATTCCAATGGGAAGGATAATTCCCGATTGCACCCCAAATCCAGAAAATTCCATGAAGAGGACAAAATCCCAATTCCTTACCAAATCCAGAAAACTCCATGGAAAAGGAGGAAATTCGCCAATTCCCACCCCAAATCGCCAGAAAATTCCATGCGAACAAGGAGGAAAAAACCAACCCCCAAATGGGCAAATCCCAGAAAATTCCATGGGAAAGGAGGAAAATCCCAGTTCCTACCCCAAATCCCAGAAAACTCCATGGAAAAGGAGGAAAAAAACAATCCCAAATGGGCAAATCCCAGAAAATTCCATGGGGAAGGAACAAAATCCCAATTCCCACCCAAAATCCCATAAAATTCCATAGGGAAATTCCTGATTCCCACCCCAAATCCCAGAAAATTCCATGGGAAAGGAACAAAATCCCAATTACCACCCCAAATCCCAGAAAATTCCATGGAAAAGGAGGAAATTCCCAATCGCCACCCCAAATCCCAGAAAATTCCATGGGAAAGGAGGAAAATCCCAACTGCCACCCCAAATTCCAAGGAAAAGGAGCAAAATCCCAATTCCAAAAAAAAAAACCATCCCAAAAAATCCCAAATTAAAAAAAAAATCCCCATTCCAAAAATCCCCATCCCCCAAAAATGGGGATTTTTTGGGGATTGGGGTTTTTTGGGATGGGGGAATTTTGGGATGGGGGAATTTTGGGGATATGTGGTTTTTTTGGGATGGAGGATTTTTGGGATCAGGGTTTTCTGCGGTCGGGGTTTTTTTGGGATCGGTGTTTTTTGGGATGGGGATTTTTTGGAATCGGTGTTTTTTGGGATGGGGATTTTTTGGGATTGGGGTTTTTTGGGGGATCGGGGCTTTTTGGGATGGGGATTTTTTGGGATGGGTTTTTTTTGGATGGCGTTTTTTTTTTTTAATTGGGTTTTTTGGGGGATCAGGGCTTTTTGGAATGGGGATTTTTTGGGATTGGGGATTTTTTGGGATTTTTTGGGGGGATTTTTTTTGGGATTGGGGTTTTTTGAATTGGGGTTTTATTTGGGATGGGGGATTTTTTTGGATGGGTTTTTTTGGGCTCAGGATTTTTTAGGATCAGGGGGTTTTTTATTTGGGTTTTTTGGGATCAGGTTTTTTGGGATGGGTTTTTTCATGATGGGTTTTTTTGGGATGGGGTTTTTTTGGGATGGGTTTTATTTGGGATCAGGGTTTTTTTGGGATCAGGGGTTTTTTTGTGATGGGTTTTATTTGGGGTCAGGGTTTTTTGGGATCAGGGTTTTTTGGGATGGGTTTTTTTGGGATCGGGTTTTTTTGGGATGGGTTTTTTCATGATGGGGTTTTTTTTGGGATGGGTTTATTTTTTTGTGATGGGGATTTTTGGGATGGGTTTTTTGGGATGAGGGTTTTTTGGGTGGGATTCTTTTTGGATAGGTCTTCTGGGATGGGGTTTTTTTGGAAATTGGGGTTTTTTCAGGATGGTTTTTTTGGGACGGCAATTTTTTGGGATTGGGGTTTTTTGGGGATTTTTTGGGGAATTTTTTGGGGGGGATTGGGGTGTTATTTGAATTGGGGCTTTATTTGGGATGGGGGATTTTTAGGATGGGGTTTTTTTGGGATGGGGTTTTTTTGGAATGGGGTTTTTTTGGGATCGGGGTTTTATTTGGGATGGGGGATTTTTAGGATGGGGTTTTCTTGGGATGGGTTCTTTTGGGCTCAGGGGTTTTTGGGATTTTTTTTTTTGTGATGGGGTTTTTGGGACAGGTGTTTTTTGGGATGGGTTTTATTTGGGATCAGGGTTTTTTGGGATGGGTTTTATTTGGGGTCAGGGTTTTTTGGGATGGTTTTTTTTTTGGAATTGGGGTTTTATTTGGGATGGGGGATTTTTAGGATGGGGTTTTATTTGGGATGTTTTTTTTGGGGGGCTTGGGATTTTTTGGGATCAGGGTTTTTTTGATTTGGGATTTTTTTGGCTCAGGGGTTTTTGGGATCAGGATTTTTTGGTTTGTTTTTTTTTTTCAGTGGGTTTTTTTGGGACGGGTTTTTTTGGGGGATGGGTTTTATTTGGGGTCAGGGTTTTTTGGGATGGGTTTTTTTGTGATGGGATTTTTTGGGATGGGTTTTTTTGAGATGGGTTTTTTTGGGGATCAGACTTTTTTGGGATGGGTTTTTTTCATGATGGGTTTTTTTGGGATGGGGTTTTTTTTTGGGATGGGTTTTTTTTTGGGACAGGTGTTTCTTGGGATGGGTTTTATTTGGGATCAGGGTTTTTTGGGATGGGGTTTTTTTTAATTGGGGTTTTATTTGGGATGGGGGATTTTTAGGATGGGGTTTTATTTGGGATTTTTTTGGGGGGCTTGGGATTTTTTTGGCTCAGGGTTTTTTTGATTTGGGATTTTTTTGGCTCAGGGGTTTTTGGGATCAGGGTTTTTTGGTTGTTTTTTTTTTTTGCAGTGAGGTTTTTTGGGACTTTTTTTTTTTTTTGGATGGGTTTT
>NDFG01000622.1:37316-52168 GCA_002167245.1 Sporophila hypoxantha | reverse complement strand
CTTCCCCTTTTCCCCCATTTTTCTTCCCCTTTTTCCCCATTTTTCCCCGTTTCTTCCCCATTTTTCCTCCCCATTTTCCCCGTTTCTTCCCCATTTTTCCTCCCCATTTTTCCCCCGTTTCTTCCCCATTTTTCTTCCCCATTTTTCCCTGTTTCTTTCCCATTTTTCTTCCCCTTTTCCCCCATTTTTCCCTGTTTCTTCCCCATTTTTCTTCCCCTTTTCCCCATTTTTCCCCGTTTCTTCCCCATTTTTCTTCCCCATTTTTCCCTGTTTCTTCCCCATTTTTCTTCCCCTTTCCCCCATTTTTCTTCCCCATTTTTCTTCCCTTTTCCCCCATTTTTCCCCATTTTTCTTCCCCATTTTTCTTCCCCTTTTCCCCCATTTTTCTTCCCCTTTTTCCCCATTTTTCTCTGTTTCTTCCCCATTTTTCCTCCCCTTTTTCCCCATTTCTTCCCCATTTTTCCCTGTTTCTTTCCCATTTTTTTCCCCGTTTCTTCCCCATTTTTCTTCCCCTTTTCCCCCATTTTTCCCCATTTTTTCTCCATTTTTCTTCCCCATTTTCCTCCCCTTTTTCCCCATTTTTCCCCGTTTTTTCCCCATTTTTCTTCCCCTTTTCCCCATTTCTTCCCCATTTTTCCTCCCCTTTCTCCCCATTTTTCCCCGTTTCTTCCCCATTTTTCCTCCCCCTTTTCCCCCATTTTTCTTCCCCCTTTTTTCCCCATTTTTTCCTTCTTTCCCCACCCCTTTTTCCCTTTTTTCCTCCCATTCCCTGCCTGATGACGTCACAACCGCACTGACGTCACACTCCACAGGAAAAAGAAAAAAAAAAGGGAAAATCCCTCCAGGATTTCCCAAAAAAATTCGGGATAAACCCCTCAAAAAAACGGGATAAACCTCGGGAATTGCCCCACTTGGCCCCAAAATCGCCGTTTTTCCACCCAAAAGGGAAAATCCGGGAATTAAAAAAATTCCCAGAACGGGAGCAGCCGCAGCCCCTCCCCCAGCCCCTGGAGCCCTCATGAATCCTTAATTACGGAGTGCTCATGAATAATTAATGAGCGAGAGTTGATGAATAATTCATGAGAGCGGCCTGGCCAGGGGGAGAGGTTTGGGATTTTGGGGGGAAAAGAGGGAAAAAAGGAGAATTTTCCCAAAAAATCCCAATTTTTCCTCCCCAAATCCCAATTTTTCTCCCCAAATCCCCAATTTTTCTTCCCAAATCCCATTTTTTCTCCCCAAAATCCCAATATTTGCCCCCAAATTCCCAATTTTTCTCCCCCAAATTCCCAATTTTTCTCCCCAAATCCCAATTTTTCTCCCCAAATCCCAATTTTTCTCCCCAAAATCCCAATTTTTTCTCCCCAAATCCCAATTTTTCTCCCCAAATCCCAAATTTTTCTCCCCAAATCCCCAATTTTCCCCCCTAAATTCCCAATTTTTCTCCCCCAATCCCAATTTTTCTCCCCAAAATCCCAATTTTCTCCCCAAATTCCCAATTTTTCCCCCCAAATCCCAATTTTCCCCCCAAATTCCCAATTTTTCTCCCCAAATCCCCAATTTTTCTCCCCAAATTCCCAATTTTTATCCCCAAATTCCCAATTTTTATCCCCAAATCCCAATTTTTCTCTCCAAATTCCCAATTTTTACTCCCCCAAATCCCAATTTTTCTCCCCAAATTCCCAATTTTTCTCCCCAAAATCCCAATTTTTCTCCCCAAATCCCAAATTTTCCTCCCAAAATCCCAATTTTTCTCCCCAAATCCCAATTTTTCTCCCCAAATTCCATCCCATCCCTTTGGGAAGGGGAGGAAAAAAAAAATAAATTTAAAATCCGGAATCTAAAAGCAAAAAAGCAAAAAAAAACCCCAAAAAAACCCAAAAAACTCCCGGGATTTTTGGGCTGAATTCCGCTCATTCCTGGTTTTTATTCCGGTGATAAATGAGGGACAAGGGTGGTTAATGAGGCGCTAATTAACGGCCGCGGCCGCTAATTACCCCGCGGCGTTGATTGACAGCTGGTGTGGGGGGGGGGGGAGATGGAAAGCGCCAAACAAAAATTTCAAAAATCTCCCCAAAAAACCCAACCCAAAATCCCCCCAAAAAAAACCCCAAAAATCCAAAAAAAATCACCCCAAATCCAAAAAACGCCAACAATCCCCAAAAAAAACCCCCAAAATCCAAACCAAACCCCTCCAAAAAGTAAAAAACCGTCCCAAAAATCCCCCCAAAAACCCCAAAATCCAAAAAAAAACCTCAAAAAATCCCCCGCAAGAAAAACCCCAAATCCAAAAAAAAAACCCCCAATAAATCCAAACCCCCCCCACATCGCAAAAATAAAACCCCCAAAATGCTAAAAAACAACCCCAAAAATCCCCAAAAAAAAACCCCCAAATAAAGAAAAAAACCCAAAGAATCCAAAAAACAACCCCCAAAATAAAAAAAAAAACAACCCCTCAAAATCCAAAAAAAACCGCCCGAAAGAATCCAATAAAAAACCCTCCAAAATCCCCAAAAAAAACCCCCAAAATCCAAAAATAAACCTCCAAAATCCCCCCAAAAAAAGCCCCAGAAAATCCAAATAGAACCCCAAATCCCAAACAAACCCCCCCCAAAAATCCAAAAATAAAAACCCCAAAAAATCAGAAAAAACCCCAAAAATCCAAAAAAACCCACCCCAAAATCCAAAAAAAGCCCACACCCAAATCCAAAAATAAAACCCAAAAATAAAAAAAAACCCCAAGAAATAAAAAAAAACAAAAATCCAAAAAAACCACCCAAAATCCAAAAAAAAAAAACTCCAAAAATCATCAAAAAAACCTCCCCCCCAAGAATCCAAAAAAAAACCCCAAAAATCCCAAAGAATTAAAAACTCCAAAATCCAAAATAAAAACCCAAAAATCCCAAATAAAAACCCAAAAATCAAAAAAAAAAAACACCTATCCAAAATCCAAAAAAAACCTCAAGAAATCCCCCAAAAAATACTCACCGCGCCCGTGCCAAAAATTCAATTTTTCGGGGGTTTCTCGCATCGATCTAAATTTTCTCCTCTTCCTAAAATTCCGGCAATATCCAAATTTTAGCCTCCCCCTTTTCCTCAGAAACTCTCTCCAAAAATCACAGATTTTTTCAACCCCAAAAAAACCCAATTTGGGGTGGAAATAATTTTGGGAATTCTTTCTTCCCCCGGAGCTTTGCCGAAATCCCCACTTCCAAAATTCCCCCAAAATGTTGGATTTTCCAGGGACAAAATGGACGGGGATCATGCCCGAAAATTTTTTGGGGAGGATCCCAAAATACGGCGTGGGAATTCAGAGGAATTTTGGGAAGTGGGGGGGGGGGGGAGAATTGGAGGGAAAATTTTGGGGGGGGTCCCAAAACTTTGGGGTTTTCCGGGAGAAATTTGGGAGGGGAGGTCCCCAAAAATTCGGGGAATGTTCCAGGGGGGGTTCCCAAATCGGGTGGATTTCGGGGGGAAGGAACGGGGTGGCAAAGGGGGGTCCCCAAATTTGGGTGGATGTTCCAGGGTTGGAAAATTGGGGGGGGTCCCCAAAAACCCGGTGGATTTCGGGGGAGGAACGCGGGCTGGTAAAAGGAGGGGGATCCAAAAAGTTTGGGGGTGCCAGGGAGGAGGGATAAGGGCTGGGGGGGTCCCAAAATTGGGGGATGGTTCCGGGGGGGGTCGGAACACGGGGGGGGATTTTGGGGGGGGTCCCCAAAGAAGCGGGTGCGATTTCGGGGGGGAAGAATCTGGGTGGTAAAAGGGGGGGGGTTCCCAAAATTTGGGATGGCAGGGAGGGAATTGGGGGGGAGGGATCCAAAAATTCGGGGGGGTCCCAAAAATTGGGGGATGTTCGCCGGGGGGGTCTCGAAACCGGGGGGGGGATTTGGGGGGGGGGGGCCAAAACCCGGGTGGATTTCGGGGGGGGATTGCCAGGGGTGGCAAAAGGGGGGGTGTCCCCAAAATTTGGGTCCCCTGGGGAATTTCGGGGGTCGCCGCGTCACCGAGAAGCCAGCGGCGGGGGGGGATTCAAGGGTGGGGTCCAATAATTTGGGGATGCCAGGGCGGCGGCAAAGGGAGGGGCGGGTCCCGCAAAGATTTGGGTTTTCGGGAGGAATTTGGAGGGGGGGGTCCGCCAAAAATTCGGGTGGGGGGGTCCCAAAAATTGTGGGGATGTTCCAGGGGGGGTCTGGAAAATTGGGGGGGGGTCCCAAAACCGGGTGGATTTCGGGGAAGAACGGGCTGGCAAAGGGGGGGTTCCCAAAATTTGGGGCGTGGGGGGCGGATTCAGGGGGTGCAAAGGGGGGGGTCTCCAAAAATTTGGGGATGCCAAGGGAGGGGGGGTCCCCAAAATGTTGGGGGTGGGGGGCGGTCCCTGGGATTCGGGGGGATTTTGGGGTGGCAAAGGGGGTTCCCCAAAATTTGGGCGATTTCAGGGGGTGCAAAGGAGGGGGGGGTCCCCCAAAATTTGGGTCCTGGGGAATTTCGGGGGTCCGGTGCAGCGAGAAGTCAGCGGGGGGGGGGATCCCAAAATTGGGCGGGGGAGGGGAGGATCCCAAAATAATCCCGGTGGAATTCCAGCGGAATTTGGGAGTGGGGGGGGGGGCGAAGAATTTGGGGGGGGGGGTCTCCAAAATTCAGGGGGATGATCCAGGGGGGTGTGGGAAAATTAGGGGGGGGGGTCCCCAAAACCGGGTGGATTTCGGGGTGGCAAAAGGGGGGGGGTCCCCAAATTTGGGGGTGGCAGGGAGGCGGGCAATGGGAGAGGGGGTCCCCCAAAATTTGGGGTTTCCGGAAGGAATTTGGACAGGGGGGTCTCCAAATTCGGGGGGAAAGGTCCCCAAATTTTGGGTTTCCGGGCAGAAATTTGGGGGGGTTCTCCAAAATTCGGGGGGGGGGTCCCCCAAAAAATTTGGGGGATTGTTTCCAGGGGGTCCTCCAAAATTTCGGGGAGCCAGGGAGGCAGGAAAGGGACGGGGGGGTCCCCAAACATTTGGGGTTCCAGGAGGAACTTTGGAAGGGGGAGGTCTCCAAAGATTCGGGGGGGGGGTCCCCAAAATTGGGTATCTCTGGGGGAATTTCGGGGGGTCCCCGGTGCCATCCCAAGCTCTGCCTCGCATCTCCCGAAATCGCAACCCTTCAAAAATCCCCCAAAATCCGCCAAAAATCCCCAAAAAAAATAAACCCAACAACCGAACCGAGCCCTGCCGGTGCCGGGGGGTGACCACGATTTTCTCCCGAGGTCGGCCGGGACACGGCGGTGCCGTGAGTCCCACGAGCGACGGGAGCGTCTGGACAATCCAGTGGTGACCATGGCCATGTGCTGAGCACGGCCGCCGATCTTCAGACAGCGGCACGTCATTGTTGCCGCCGCCCGCCGCCGCCACCGGAGCGCCCGTGCCCACACCTCAACATCGCGCCCGCCGCCGGTGATACCGGGAACCGGCAGCGGCTCAGGAAGACTCCCCCCACACACCGCAGTGAAAAGCGGGTACCGAGAACCGGAACGCGGGAATCGGAACCGGGAACCGGTTCGAGAAAAGCAGCCACCGCGTGAAAGACGCAGTACCGGGCAAACCGGGAAACCCGGGACCGGGAAGGGGGGAGGCACCGGGAACCGGTACCGGGAACCGCGAGTGCACCGGACACCGGACCGGTTCGGGCAGAGCCTCCTGCCGTAAAAACCGCGGTGACCGGGAACCGGTATCCGAGAACGGGGTGGTAGCCGTCGGGACCGGGACCGGTTCGGGCAGAGCCCCCCGCAGTAAAAACGCGGTACCCGACCCGTACCGGGAACCGGGACGGTTCGGGCAGAGCCCCCGCCAGTAAAACAACGCGGGTACCCGGACCGTAACCGGGGAACCGGGAGCCGTTCGGCAGAGCCGCCACCGCAGTAAAAACGCGGTACACGGGAAACCGGGAACCTGGACCGGTTCGACAAAGGGCCTGCAGTGAAAACGCGGTACCGGGAACCGGGACCAGTTCGGGAGTGAAAACGCGTACCGGGAACCGGGAACCGGGAGACCCGGGGACCGTTCGAGCAGAGCCTCCCCCGCCGTGAAAACGCGCACCCGGAACCGGGTACCGGGAACCGCGAGTGGCACCGGAACCGGGACCGGTTCGGGCAGAGCCCCACCCGCAGTGAATAACGCGGTAACCGGGAACCGGGAACCGGGACCCGGTTCGACAAAGCCCACCCCCACCGGCAGTAAAAACGCGGTACCGGGAACGGACGCGGTTCGGGCAGTGGAAAACGCGGAACCGGGAACCCGGGAACCCGGGACGGTTCGGTGCAAAGCCCCCCCCCACCGTACAAACGCGGTACCGGAAAGCCGCGAGTGGCACCGTAGGGAATGCGGAACGGGGGAATCGGTACGGGACCGTTCGAGCAGAGCCTCCCGCAGGTAAAAACCGGTACCGAACCGTACCGGAACCGCGAGTGGCACGGGAATCGGCACGGACCGGTTCGAGAAAAGCACCCACGCGCAGTAAAACGCGGTACTCCGGGAAACCGGAACCGGAATACGGAACGCGGGACCGGTTCGAGCAGAGAACCTCCCCGCAGCTGAAAACGCGGCAGCCCCGGAACGGTACCGGGAACCGGCGACTGGCACCGGGGAACCGGGACGCGTTTCGGCAAGCCTCCCCAAGTGAAAACGCGTACCGGGAACCGGGACCGGTTCGGCAAGTGAAACGCGGTACCGAGAACCGGGAACCGGAATCGAACCGGGACCGTCGAGAAAAGCACCACCGCATAAAAAACGCAGTACCGGTGCTGGGAAGCGGGGAACGGCGGTTCGAGCAAAGCGCCCGCATAAAAACGCGGTACCGGGAACCGGGGACGGTTCAAGGCAGAGCCCCCCCCGCAGTAAAAACGCGTAACCGGGAAGCGGTACCAGGGAACCGGGGAGCGCACCGGGAACCGGAACCGGGGACGGCGTTCGACGCAGAAACCTCCCCGCAGTAAAAACGCGGTACCCGACAACGGGGGTGTACCGGGAACCGGGACCTGTTCGAGCAGGAGCCCCCCCCGCAGTAAAAATGGACGGTACCGGAAACCGGGAACCGGGACCGTTCGAGCAGCACGCCTCCCGCGTAAAAACGCGTTACCGAGAACCGGGTAGTGGCACCGCACCCGGTAGCCGGGCGCCCGATCGGAGCCGCCCTCCGCGGTTTTAAAGGGGTCCCGGCTGGCACCGGACCACCCCCGGCGGTGCGTTGCCGGTGCCGGTACCAGGGCCCGCTCCCGGTCCGCCCCCCGGGGCTGACGTCGGCCTGCCGCTAGCCCTGGGCACCCCGAAGGCCCCGGAAGACGGGGGCGGACCGGCACCGGCAACCGGGGCGGCACGGGTGCGGCACCGGGCGGGGTCGGGGTGGGTTCGGGTGGATCGGGCGGGATCGGGGCGGGATCGGGCGGGTTCGGGGAGGTTCGGGCGGGATCGGGCGCGGGATCGGGCGGTCGGCGGTTCGGGGGAGTTTCGGGAGGGTTCGGCGGGATCGGGGTTCGGGGGGTTTCGGGGAGGGTTCGGGGCCGGCGGGTTCGGGGGGGTGTCGGGGGGTTCGGGGAGGGTTCGGGCAGGTTCGGGGCGGGGCCGGGGCGGGTTCGGGGCGGGAACCCCCCCAATATCCCAAATTCGGGGACAGAACCCCCCAAATCCCCATTTTTGGGCTTTTTTTGGGGGGATTGTTGGGGTTTTTTTGGGGGGATTTTTGGGGTTTTTTGGGAGTTTTTTGGGGGAAATTTTTGGGGTTTTGGGGGGAATTTGGAAGATTTTAGGGGAAAATTTCGGGCGGTTTTTGGGGGAATTTTGGGCGGTTTTTGGGGGAATTTTGGAGTTTTTGAGAGCTCCTTTCCGCCAGTGTTTCGGCTGTCCCTTCCTCCCAAGTATGTCCAGTTTCCCCAGTTTAAACTGGGCTGTCCCAGTGTCCCCAGTTTCTCCCCCCGCCCCGCGCTGTCCCGTCGCCGCTCCTTCCCCACCCCCCACGCGCCACACCCAGCGGGTCAACAATTCCCCAAAAAAATTCCCCAAAATTCCCAAAAATCCCAAAATTCCAGCAAAATTCCCGTCCTCCAAAAAAACGCCAAAAAAAAACCCCCAAAAATCCCCACAAAATCCCCCACAAAAAAAAAAATAAAATGCCCGAATTGAAATTCCCGTCCCTTACCTGCCTGGCGCAGGAGGAGAGGAGGAGGATGAAGAGGAGGAAAGCGCATTCCTGAACCCCCCCTCCCCCAAACACATCCTCCAGGTACCCCGAAAGATTCCCAAAAATTCCCGAAAAATTCCCAAAATCCCCACCACCCCCCCCCAAAACCCTTTCCGAGCCCTCACCCCTCCCCACCCCCGGAGCTCCGCGCAGCCGCAGCCTCGGAGCCAGCCCAAAAATTTAAAAATTAAAAAAAAAACAGAAAAATTAAAAAAAATAAAAATTTGGGGAGGGGTCGCGGGGGGGAGAGGGATTTTGGGGGGATTTGAGGATTTTGGGGGATTGGAGGATTTTTTGGGGGTGCGGCGTGGTCTCGGGTTCCCCCACCCCCCTCCTCCTTTTCTTCCCGTCCGCTCCAAATATTTCGAATTCTCCAAATCGCCACCAAAAATCAGCAAATCCGCACCGAAATGCCCCAAAATCCCCCTCAAACTCCCCCAAAATAACAAAAAACCCAAAATCCAAAAACACCACCCCAAAATCCAAAAAAAAACCCCCAAAATCCCAAAAAAAAACCCTCCAAAAAATCCAAAAAACGCCCGCCAAAATCAAAAAAACCCCCAAAATCCAAAAAAACCCGCCCCAAATAAAAAAACCCTAAAAAACCCCAAATCTCCCAACCCGCCCCCGCAAAAAAACAACCCTAAACCCCCTAAAAAACCCCCAAAATCCAAACAAAAACCCAAATCCAAAAAAAAAACCCCCCAAAATCCAAACAAAAAAAAAACCCAAATCAAAAAAAAAAAAAAACAAAAATCAAAAAAAAAACCCCTCGCAAATCCCAAAAAAAACCACCAAAATCCAAAAAAAACCCCACCCAAAATCCAAAAAAACCGCTCCAATATTCCCCATTAAATAAACCCATTTCCCTATCTTAAATGTAAAATCCCAATACTCTCTATTAATTAAACATCCCAATCGTATTCCCGCATTTAAATACATCCGCAATTCCCATTAAATAAAATCCATTCCTATTAAATACAACTCCATATTCCCTATAATTAAATCCCATATTGTCCCAATTAATTACATCCCATATTTCCCATTAATTAAATCCCATATTCCCCCATTAAATAAATCCATTCCCTATTAATTTAATCCATATTTCCCATTAACTAAATTCCATATTCCCCATTAAAATAAATCCATTCCCTATTAACTAAATCCCACATTCCCTGTTAATTAAATCCCATATTCCATTAACCGCCATATTTACTAATTCCCAATATTCCCTATGAAACTAAATTCTGTCCTATTACAAATCCCAATTATAAATCCCATTTTTCCTATTAAATAAAACCCGCAAAATTCCCAATTTTGCCCGTTTTCAGTCCATTTTACCTCCAAAACCCAAAAAAAAAAAAATTCCAATTTATTAAAAAAAAAAAAAAAGAAAAAAGAGGGAGAAAGAAAAACACCCAGAATTACAGAAAATTCCACTGGAGGGGGATTTTATTTCTGCAGGAAAAGAGCCACGGGCTTTACCAGCTTTTTTTTTTTTTTTGGGAATTTTTTGCCAACGGATCCCAAGCTGGATTTTTGGGATTTTCCTGGTTTTTTTTCCCACTGAACGAAGCAGAAACAACAGCAGAACCCGGAAAATCTGCGGAAAAAAAACCTCCCCACATCCAACTTTTTTTTCTTTTTTCACGCCCAAACTGAAAACACTGCGGCGGGAAAAACGGAACTCCGCCATTTTTCCCCATTTTCCCTGCGAATTTACCCCAAAAATCGGCAGTTTTTTGGAGTCCCAAGCGATTGGCGGCCGGGAAATTCCCGGGATAATCCGGACGGCATGCTGGGAGCTTGCCCACGTCTTTGCTATAATTAACGAGGAGTTAATTAATTAACGCTTGAATCGAGCGAGCCTTCAACCGGGGGCGTTTTTTGGGGAGAAAAGAGCGGGAATGAAGTTTAAATAAACTGCAGGTGGGGGAGGGCCTGGCCTGCCACCTGCCACGGTGGCGGCTCATTGTTTGGTGTCCGTTGTCAATCGTGTCACCGTCCATCGGTGTCATTGTCATTGTGTCATTGTCATTGTGTCATTGTGTCACCTTCATTGGTGTCACCGTCAATTAGTGTCATCAAATTGGTGTCATTGTCATACGTGTCATCGTCATCGGTGTCATTGTCGTTGTGTCATTGTCATCAGTGTCCATTGTCCATTGGTGTCAACGCGTCATTGGTGTCATCATCATTGGTGTCATTGTCATTTGTGTCACCGTCATCGGTGTCATTGTCATTGGTGACCCCCCCCCCCCCCCCCCCCCCCCCCCCCCCCCCCCCCCCCCCCCCCCCCCCCCCCCCTCACCGTCATCTGGTGTCAACCATCATTGGTGTCATTGTCATCGGTGTCACCGTTCATTGGTATCATTGTCATTGTGTCATTGTCATTTATGTCATGCATGGTGTCACCCGTCCATTGGTGTCATTGTCATTGGTGTCACTGTCATTGGTGTCCATTGGTCATTGTGTCATTGTCATTGTGTCATCGTCATTTGGTGTCATTGTCATTGGCTGTATTGTCATTGGGTGTCCATTGTCATTGTGTCATTGTCATCAGTGTCATTGTCATTGTGTCACCAAATGCAGTGTCACTGTCACTTGGTGTCACTGTGCATTGAGTGTCACCGTCATTGGTATCATTGTCATTGCTGTCATCCATCCATTGGTGTCCACTGGCTTGCGTGTCACCAATCATGTCACTAGTTATTGGCTGTCACTGTCACCAGTGGTCATTGTCCATTGGTGTCATTGTCATCAGTGACATGACAGTTGTGTCAACCGTCATTGGTGTCATTGTCAATTGGTGTCATTGTCCATTGTGTCATTAGGTGTCACCGTCATTGTGTCATTGTCATCGGTGTCATTGTCATCAGTGTCAATTTTTTTTTTTTTTTTTTTTTTTTTTTTTTGGGTTTTTGTCTTGGGTGTCACCAATCCAGTGTCACTGATCATTGGTGTCACGCGTCAATTGGGTGTCCATTGTCATGTGTGTCACTGTCATTGGTGTCCACTGTCCCAGTGTCATTGTTCACCGGTGATCACCGTCATCAGTGGTCACTTCATCGGTGTCATGTCACTGTGTCACCGTTATTGGTGTCAACCGTCATTGGTGTCATGTCGTTGGTGTCACCGTCATTGGTGTCATTGTCCATTTGGTGTCACCAAATCAGTGTCCATTGTCATCGGTGTCATTGTCATTGGTGTCATTGGTATTGTGTCATTGGCCATTTGTGTCACTGTCATTGTGTCATTGTCATTGTTGTCACCGTCATTGGTGTCCCATTGCCATTGGGTGTCATTGTCACTGTGTCATTGTCATCTGGTGTCATCGTCATCAGTGTCACATCATTGGTGTCACGTCATTGGTGTCACTGTCATTTTGTCTTGTGTTCACGTCATTGGTGTCACTGTCATCGTGTCGAATCATCATTGGTGTCATTGTCATTGTGTCATTGTCATACGGTGTCACGTCATTGGTAATCATTTGGTCCATTGTGTCATTGTCATCTGTTGTCATCTGTCATTGGTGTCATCATAATCGTGTCACCAGTCATTGGCTGTCAACGCGTCATTGGTATCATTGTCATTGTGTCATTGTCATTATGTCATTGTCATTGTGTCATTGTCAATTGTGTCATTGTCATCGGTGTCACTGTCATTGGTGTCATTGTCATTGGTGTCTACCGTCATTGGTGTCATTAGCATTGTGGTCATTGTCATTAGTGTTCAACCGGTCATTGGTGTCCACCAGTCACTGGTGTCATGTCATTGGTGTCATTGGTCATTGTGTCAATCGTCATTGTGTCACTGTCATCGGTCACCAGTCATTGTGTCAACCGTCATCGGTGTCTTTGTCACTGGTGTCCATCATCATCCCTGTCATCACTGTTGGCCCATTTGCCATGGCTGGTCATTGTCGTCATCCACCATCTGTTGGTCATGGTCATTGTCACTTTTGTTGGTTTGTCGGCTCATGGTCACGGTCCACCATCGTTGGTCATTGTCATCTTGATTGGTCATGGTCATCTGTCACAATCGTTGGTCTTGTTCCTCTTGATGATCATGGTCATTGTCACTCATTGGTCCATGGTCAACTGTCACCATTGTTGGTCATAGACATTGTCATGGTCGTGGCCACATCGTTGGTTATTGTCACATCGCTTGTTTTCATTGTCACCTTCACTGGTCCTGGTCATTGTCACCTTCATTGGTCCATGGTCCCATTGTCCCACCATCGTTTGGTTCATGGTCCCTGTCACCTTCATGGTCATCGGTCATTGTCGCTATTAGTTGCTCATTGTCCACCTTCATTGGTCATGGTCACGGTCACCATTTTGTTTGGTTATTGTCACCTTCACTGGGCATTGTCACCCCTTGTTGGTCCATTGTCATGGTCGTGGTCCATTGTCACCATCGTTTTGTCAATTGTCATTGTCATGGTCGTTGGCCACCATCGTTGGCATTGGTCACCTTCACTGGGCATTAGTCACTGTCACCTTCATCGGGTCATGGTCATTGTACACCATCATTGGTCATTGTCACCTTCATTGGCATTTGTCCACTTCATTGGTCATGGTCATTGTCACCATCGTTGGTCATCTGTCCATACTTCTTGGTCATCGGTCATTGTCACCTTCATTGGTCATGGCATTGTCACCATCGTTGGTCATTGTCATTGTCATGGTCGTCGGGCCACCCATCGTTAGTTCATTGTCACCTTCATTGGTCATCGTCGTGTCCACCAATCGGTTGGTTATTGGTTCATTGTCATTGTCACTGTCACGCATCGTTGGTCATATGTCACCTTCACTGGGCACTGTCACTGTCACCTTCATTGGTCATTTTGTCTCGTGTCCACTGTCAACCGCTGGTCCCATCGCGCCATCGTTGCCATGGTCACGCCGCCGCCGTCCCAAAAAACCGCCGAATTCCCCCGGTTTTGCTTCCACCCAGGAGGGGAATCATGGAGAAGTGTGGGGATGGAGTTGGTGGGGGGAGCGCGGGCGGGATTCCCATGGATTCCCATGGATTCCCCTGGATTTTTCCATGGATTCCCCTGGAATTTTCCATGGATTCCCCTGGATTCCCCAATGGATTCCCCTGGATTCCATGGATTCCCTGGATTCCCCATGGATTTCCTGGATTTCATGGATTCCCCTGATTCCCTCAGGATTTCCCATGGATTCCCATGGATTCCCTGGATTCCATGATTTCCCATGGATTTCCATGGTATTCCCCTGGATTCCCCTGGATTCCCATGGATTCCATGGATTCCCCTGGATTCCCCTGGATTTCAATGGATTCCCCTGGATTCCCATTGGATTTCCCCCTGGATTCCCCTGGATTCCCATGGACCTCCATGAATTCCCAATTACGGATTCCTGAGGATTTTCCCATCGATTCCCCATCAAATTCCTGCAGGATTTCCGGGAGTTCCTGTAATTCCCTGAGGATTCCACATGGGATTCCCATGGATTCCCCTGAGATTCCATGGATTCCCATGGATTCCACTGGATATCCATGGATTTCCATGGATTCCTGCAGGATTCCCATGGATTCCCCTGGATTCCCTGGATTCCCCTGGATTCCCCTGGATTCCCATGGATTCCTCAGGATTCCATGGATTCCCTGGATTCCCATGGATTCCCATGGATTTCCATGGATTCCCCTGGATTCCCATGGAATTCCATGGATTTCCCGCTTGATTCCCCTGATTTCCCTGGATTTCCATGGGATTCCATGGATTCTCCAATGGATTCTCCTGGATTTCCATGGATTCCTCAGGATTCCATGGATTCCCTGGATTCTCCTGGATTCCCATGGATTCCCCTGGATTTCCATGGATTCCCTGGATTCCGCCTGGAATTCCCATGGATTCCCATGGATTCCCATGGATTCCCCTGGATTCCCATGGATTTCCATGGATTCCCCTGGATTCCCATGGATTCTCAGGATTTTCCATGGACGCTCCATGATTCGACGGATTCCTGAGGATTCCATAGATCCCATCAATTCTCTGAGGATTTCCGTGAGTTCCCGTGAATTCCCTCGAGGATTCCGCATAAGACTCCCAGGATCTTCCATGGACTTCACGAATTCCCATGGATCTCCACAGATTTCCATGGATTTCCTGAGGATTTCCCTGGATCCCATGGATTTCATGGATTTCCCATGGATTCCCATGGATTCCCCTGGATTCCCTATGGATTCCCATGGATTCCTGATTCCCGCTGATTCCCATGGATTCCCTGGATTCCCATGGATTCCCATGGATTTCCCCTGGATGTCATGGATTTCCCCCTGGATTCCCATGGATTCCCATGGATTCCCCTGGATCCCCCATGGATTTCCATCTGATTTCCCGATGGATCCATGGATTCCCATGGATTTCCCCCTGGAATTCCCTGGATTCCCTGGATTTCCAATAGATTCACCATCAATTCCTGAGGATTCTCGTGGAGTTCCTGAGGATTCCCATAGATCTCCATGGACTTCCATGAATTCCCATGGATATCCATGGATTCCCATGGATTTCCTGAGACTTCCCACGGATTTCCTGAGAATTCCCACGGCTTTCCGCGCGGAGTTAACGGGTTCCTACGGATCCCAAACGGATTCCCCCAGGATTTCCCGGCGAATTT
>NDFG01000622.1:0-19247 GCA_002167245.1 Sporophila hypoxantha | reverse complement strand
CACACCAGCGACACTTGATCCACTATACCACCGTTACCCAACATTGGGACTTTCTTCTGCCTTCTCAACAACATTCACAACTACCTCCATCCTTCCTTCCTATGTATCACCCAAAGACCACAGCCATCTTATACTCATTAACACTTCCAGCACTGAGTACTAAAATCCTGGTAAACCAACTCGCCTATGTACCTCCCTGGGACCAGCAAACCGCGTCCTCCTTAACAAGAAAGCTTCACCGCAAACGACCAACGCGAACGCGCCCTACTCCAATGCTCGGTAACTGTACTTCTCTCCCCTGACTCTTATGCAGGGCAACCACCCAACGACTCTCCCAGCTGCAACATCCACCCAGGATCTCGACCAGCACCAACTCGCGCCGCCCAAACCACATTAATCCAATTAACCAAACTTTGAACTCAGGGGGGAGCAGCTGCAGCAGTCCTCTTACAGGACCAACGACCAGCGCACAGTCAGCTTCCTTGTCACAAGCCCCTCTGCCCACCCACGGCCAGGCACGAACAACTCGCCAAACACGAGTCCAGAATAACAGGAAAAAACAATCAAGGAACAACAATCTCTTTACATTGCTTTCAGCTCAGGGATCACAAACTGCCCACAATTCCCCTACACCTACTGGTTTTACACGCAGCACCCTGACGTTCTCCACTCGGGGCCTGCACATTTACTTAGGCGCTACAAAGTGCTCGCTTCATTTCAACTAACCATCTCCCTCCCACCTACCTTTTCTCCTACCACAATGTCGAAGACTTTACAAACAGCAGACGACGCAAGAGCACACACGCACAGACGGAGACTACCTGGCCAAACTGCTCGCGTTCTAGGCCGACTACGACCCTTTGTCTCCCCCCCGCTCGACCACACCTCCATGGAAAACAGACTCCCACACCCACCAGCCTCGGCCAACGCGCCAACACTCCCTGCATCAAAACCAACTGCTTCCGCTCTTTTATCAAATTCCCCCGCCACCCAGTCCGACCTCCAGGCTCAAATTCATCTACTCGCGACGCCGCTTCGTGTCCTCCCTGCACCCCACTGGGAGCCCCAGCAGAGATAGCACAAAACCACCATTTATTCTCGTCCTCTCATCAATCGCTCCTCGCTCTCGCTCTTCAAGCCAGCCAGCCTGGTGGCAACCACGGCACCTCCCAGATCCTGCTGCCTTTTCAGACTACTTCTACTTACAAACTCATTCATCCACCCTAGCTCTTTTCTTTTTCCTTCCCTTCTCCTCCCTCCTTCTCTTCTCTTTTCATTACAACACCTGTTCGGCACACATGATAAACCGCACAGACCAACGCAACCAACCAAGATACACCACCCGTGACAGTCACGTGCTCCTGCCCTACAACGCAGCACGCCTCTGCTCTCGCTCTGCACACCAGCCCCATGCAGTATGCAGGCAATGTGCTTCGCACTCTTCTAACCCCCTTCGGCAAAGCCCTGCTTGGAAGGGTTTCCATCAGCCACAGTCGCTCTGCCCCAGGCGCTCTCCCAGCCTCACAGCCTGCGACACCGCTCTGTGTACAACCAGAGGATGTCCAGCTCTCGCTCTGCCTTTCTCTGGCCAGCCAGGACGCCGCCGGGCCCCAGCCACGGAACGTCCCTCCAACCAGCACACAGCTCCGTGTCTTTCTACACACCAGTGTGCCTCTGGCACACGAGACCCGACCACCCAGACGGGCCCGTCCTGCACCGATCGGTCTGCAGAGCTTCCACCGCAAGCAGCCCCACAACGACTCCTGGGCAAACCCACAAGACAACTACTCACCACCTGCTCTCGGCAGCACAAGCTTCCCCTCTCCTGTGACTCCGCGCACTGGCGCTGCATGGGCACACGGGCTACCCATACCCTCCTACTCCCCTCCCAACTTCTGCTCCTGCTGGCTACAACCGCACAGAGTGCTGAGCACTCACAATCCTACACGCCCCAAAATCCACCACCGTCGCCCTTTGTCCTGCCACGCTACACACCCGCACATGCTCCCGCGCACGCAGCTCCAGGCTGCACCTACCTTCACACCCTCCTACCGTTACGACCACAAAACTCCTCAAAAAGCAGAACACCTCCTGGGCCCACCTGCCCGCTCTCAACCCCCTGTGGTCACTCTCCTTATCTGCAGGAACGTTCCACACCTTCCTCAGTGATGCTCCCTCCATAGCAGCTTTCCACAGCACTGCTACCTTTTCCTTCTCACAGTACCACGACCAACCAAACTTTAACCTCTCTGACTACGCCACAACTAACCTGACCCCACCCTCTGTCCTCGTACGCCCACTCCAACCTTCTTATCAAGCCCACCACCACCGCTCGTCGCCTATTCACAGGCGCCCAGGCTCGTGTTCTTAACTTTCTCTTTCGGTGATTTGTACACGCTCCGCAACACTCCTTCAGGTGCGTGCAGATCTACTCTCTCTCACCACATCTCTTCCTATTTTCTTACATTCTAATCCCTCCCAACACTCACCCGTCCTCTTTGTTCTGCATCTGCACAGCAATGCGACTCATTAATCCCCACCACAGAGTGCATCTCTTCCTGACCAGTCTTATTTAGACTTCTTAGGCAGAACAAAGAAAACCCCTTAACATTCTTTCAGTTGTTGGCTCGTTTTGCTCATCCAAACAGGCCTTACCCCTTCTCAAGGTCTTGGATTCGACCATTACCTCATGGACCTCCAGGCCCACTCCTACGTTCAACTTAAACAACAACTCCATGGGCCACCAGACGCCCCCATTAAACCAGACCTTCTCAATTCAACGGGCATCAACAACCCTTAATTCAACCTTTTTCCAAATACCTGCACGACCACCAACTCTCAATTAGTCGAGAGGAGTTGCCTCCAATTGTTCTACAAGTCAAACTTTCCCCACACGGCACAGAGTCGCTACACACCCTCGAAGCCCCTTCAACGGCCAAGCTTCCTTTTCTACTTGATTCAAGATCCATCATCTTACCTCCTCTCCATCGGCATACTGCCTCGACCAAAGCCCACAAGATCTTTCACCAAAAGCACATCCACCCACGATCGTGGAAAAACGACCACTATAAATCCACAACCCATTCCTACTCTTGCCATTCTTCCTATCAACTCATCGTTCTACCCAATAACCTCGCTTACGCCACGATTGAAACTAACAAACTGGACTTGGCACCACACCAACTCCTTTCTAAACCCTACTTCCGCAATGTTCTTATCTCCACTATCGCGCAACACCACCACCGAAATCAGTCGTGCCCCAAACATAAATCTCCGGCGCACACACATGCGCATCAAACACATCTCCAAATCTCCATGCACCAAACAACTCTACAAACTAATCCCATGATTTCGAGCTATCCATACCAAGCAGCGGACAGGCACCCACAAATTCCGCTCCATCTGACAGCAAGTGCTCAGCAACACCAGCTCTCCAGCAGAGAACTCGGCCATCGCAGCCACCTGGAAGCTGCATGTGCCACGATCGTGGCAGCCTGCCTGGCTCTGGGTGTTTCTGCACCTCACCTCCTGTCCAGTGGCGAGACGCCCACTGACGAGCCCCTGCACTGGAAATTCCTGAAATCCAGACGCTTGTGCTGAACACACGCCTGCCACGCGCAAGCTCGAAAACGCTCCCGCAGTCTTCCCAGGCAGAATCCTTGCTCACCTCTGCTCTGACCCAAACAGCCCAACAACATCTAATCCCACTTCTCAGCGACGCGAACATCTCTCCGGCGTCACAACCCGTGACACGACATTCCACCAGCACGATTCTACAAATTCATATTATCTCTGTATCATCTGCTGACGCCACTTCTCGCAAACCCCCCACCTCAGAACAAAACACACACCAAATCCCCTATCCAAACACCCCAGCATCTCTGCGCCAACTCACCTTTATCTCTCAAGGGCTGCTTCTACCACGAACCGCTTACCTGATCTTCAAGATGAGCTTCACAATCCAGCACTTAATTCCTGGGAAGCTAGTAGATCCACCCACTCTATACCCAACACGAGTCACCAGTAGCTCTGTCATTCTCTCCTTCTGCAGCTACACCATTACAAGCCAGCCGCCCCTACTCTGAAGAGCATAATAAAAACCACGCCAACAACTACACGAACCCAACAAAACCAAATTAAGTTATTCAATCCGGCCAACAAGCCCTGCACCTTAAAAACATGCTGCTAGCACACATCAACGATCCTTCGGAAACTATTCCTTTATTCAATAACCCTTCGACAGATTTCCCCTTGCCAGCCGGCCCAACTTACCTCGATTCACCTTCTCATCTCGCCCCACATACCTTTCCTTACCTCCGACTCTTCCTGCTATGCATACACAAAAAAGCCTAATTCTAGGAAACCCAGACAACAGTCCACATACACCACCTGTGGCGCAAAAATCACTGGAAAAGCCCCTCCTTCTCCTCCTTTTCACAAACACACTAAGACACACAGCACCTTAACTCCTCGGACCCACCAAGCTCTGCGCCTACGCACTCGTGCAGCAGCAATTTGCTATGCCCAGAAAACGTCCCAGGGCCCAAAACCACAACTACAGCGCATCTAACACGCTGCACTGCTCTCGGGCTGGCCTCCTGCCAGCCTGCCCCTCGCCCTCGCCCACGCAGCCCGGCCAACCTTCTGCCCACCACTCGCCGGCAGGAGACCACCGTATAAAAAGTGGGAACCTCATGCCATATCAAGGTCACACGGCGAATTTCCCACCACTATTCACCTTCTCTATAGCCGCATCATATCACCGCACATACACAACATGACAGAGCAACACAGGAAAGTTTTTGCGCTATAGCAGAAGACAGGGATCACTGCCCAAGCATCTAGACACGCCAGGGCGGTCGCACTTTCACCCAAAAAACCAGGAAAATTTCCAAAAACCGCAAAAAATGGCAGGAATTTCCGAAGCCAAAATAACAAGGAATTCACCAAAGAAGAGTCCCAAATAAAAGGAATTCCGCAAACCTGATCATCAAATCGAAGGAGATTCCCAAATCTCGCTAAAAAATGGGAATTCCCAAACATCCAAAAAACGAGAATATCCAACCAAAAAATGAGAATTCCATCATAAAAGGGAATATCCCAAACCCTAAAACAACGAGAATTCCCAAACCCATAAAAACCGGAGAAATTCCCATATAAAAGAATTGAATCCAAACCCAAAATGGGAAATTCCCAAACCCAAAAAATATGGGATGTTCCAAACCCAAAATCACGAGAAATTCCAGACCCAAAAAACCGAGAATTCCCAACCCATAAAAACGAGAATTCCTGAACCCAAAAACCAGCGAATCCCACACCCAAAAAAACGAGAATTCCTGAAACCAAAAAAACAAGAAATTCCCATAAAAAAGGAAATTCCCATACCTAAAAAATGGGAAATTCAAAACCAAAAAACGGGAATTCCAAACCCCAAAAAAAAAACCCGGGAATTTCAAACCCAAGAAAACGAAAAGTTCCCAATAAAAGGGAATTCCCAAACCCCTAAAAAAATGGAAATGTCCCCAAACCCCTTAAATAAATGGGAGATTCCAAAACCCAAGAAAAATGGGAATCCAACCCAAAAACCCAGGAATTCCAAACCAAAAAACACTAAGAATCCGCATATTAAAAGGGAATATCCTCAAACCCTTAAAAAAATGGGAATTTCCAAACCCGCAAAAAACCCAGGAATTTCCAGAACCCAAAAAACCGAGAATTCCCATATAAAAGGGAAATTCCAAACCCTAAAAAACATTGGGAAATTCCTAAAACCCAAAAACGAGAATTCCCATATAATCAAGGGAATTCCCCAAAAACCTAAAAAAAGGGAATTCCAAAACGCCAAAAAAATGGAAATCCAAAACCGAAAAAAGAGAATTCCCATATAAAAGGGAATTCCCAAACCCAAAACCCGAGATTTCCAAACCCAAAAAAACGAGAATTCCCAAACCCAAAAAAACGAGAATTCCCCATAATAAAAAGGGAAATTACCAAACCCAAAAAATGAAAGAATTCCCATATAAAAGGGAATTCCAACAAACCTAAAAATGGGAATATCCCAAACCTCAAAAAACCAGGAATTTCCAAAACCAAAAATGAGAATTCCATATAAAAGGGAATTCCCAAACTAAAAAAATGGGAATTTCCAAGCCCAAAAATTGGAATTCCCACCCCCAAAAAGTGGGCATTCCTATACAAAGGGAATTCGCAAAACCTATTAAAAATGGGAATTCCAACCCAAAAATGGAATTTCCCAGAGATCCAACTTCACAAAATCACTCGAGATTGTTCGCACAACTCCCAAAATATAAACGCACGAGTAAGAATTTTCTTCACCCTTAATACGCGCCATACATAACCAAGGAAATCGCTGTCAAACTATCAAATAAGATAAACACAAAAACCCTACACACTGACAAAACAGGATGTCACGAACTCACACTAAGACACCATCTCTCGCCATACTCACTAAAAGAGTCCAGACAATTCACCCCAAAACCCTAAAAAAGAGAATCTCACTTATAGACTATCATATGCGATGAATTCTGAAAAACTCTCATACTAAAAATTTGCGACAATTTCCAAGCCCAAAAAGCTGGGTATTCCAAGCAAAAAGACAATGAGCTGATAATCTACCCACACATAGGCTACAATAACAACCTGCCTTGGCTGGGGAACTGCTTAACACAATTTTACACTAAGCACACCCACTATAATAATATACAAATATAGGGATGAGAGATAAAATTAATATAAGGAGGAGTCTATTCGGGCTCGTTGAGATTCTAATATCGAGAGCGATGAGAATGTATGGAGATGATTCCTTTGTGAGAATTCAGGGGCCTCACGCTGGTGTACTATCCACACATGAGTATCTTAAATCCCCCTGAATCTCAGAGGAGTAGTAATATATACCTAGAGCACGTCCATACAATTAGTCAGGAGGGGAATGGCTCAATACCTGATGGCATTGGGAATAAACAGCAGAGAGGCCAAGAAAAATCACGGGGAGATAACTGCAAACACTCTCAAAGAGAAGGGAAAGAAATCCCGCGGGGAAAGAGGTATACAGTAAATTGTAATGGCGAAAACTAGTCGCGCTCTGGACCAGAGAGGCTCACACGCAGTCAGTGAAATATTTCCTCCGTAATAATTAGTGCCATTGCTAATTATAAACTACATCACGGCTTTTTCAGTTCTATATAAGGGGATTTTCATCTCTCTTGTTGCAGGAATGGTGGTGTGTGTGGGGGAAGAGAGCCTTGTAATATGCGGAGAAGAAGTGTCCTGCGGCGTGAATTGGGGTGAATCACTGTTTATCTCAGCACGGCGAGACAAATAAAAAAGCGTCAGGCCTTGGGTCTAACTTGAGAATATTCGGGTGGGAACAAGTGGGGGGTACTTCCTCGACTCCACTAAGGACGAATCACAGCTCCTCCACCTTACAGAGAAGATCATGGTCGCGCCAGTTGGCATCACGCGGGTGTTCCTCACTTAGCGAGCCAATCGGTGGAAAGGATATGAGCTTGCGCATTTTCCTCCTGCTTCTTCAGAGTACCCCTGTACTCGGTCGTGCGTCAAAGTGGTTGGGCGGTAGAGAGGGACAACGCACTCTCTCACGCCTCTTATCTGGCAGGCACGACTTGGATGAACGCTCAGATCGGATAGAACAACCATGAGCGAAAAACACTAAGATAAACTACACTCTTGCGAGGATATAGTGGTAGGAGCACTCGCGGGAGACGGTCGCGTGGACTTCGACAATATGCCTCTCGCTAACGATTCCATTAGAGAGTACGAGGAGAGAGGATATATTAACTCTGGCTCAAGAGGATATGCCGCGTTGAGATAGGTTCACTGCAGAGGAAACAATAGGCGCCCTGCGTCGCACAACGTGAAACTACAGGAACAACTCTCTCTCACGGAGCGAGACGTGTAGTTGGGTCCCACGCTTATTCCTCCAAAATGCAGAGATGAGTCAGGCTTGCATTTCTAAATCCGAGGGGCGGCGCGCGAGAAGGTCAGGTGTAAAATATGCCGCGACTAAAAAAGATGTTCCAAGCACAGAAATATCTATCCCATCTCTCTGCATGCATATTGTGCCCTCGAGAGAGAGAACCTTTAATGCTCCTGTTACACGCACAGCGCGTTTCTCTGTGCACATCCAGCCAAGGGAGCAAGTATTCTGCGGAGCACACATATCCCACGACATATACACTATAGTGGAGGGATATGTAAGGAAGGAAGGAAGGTAGGAAGATGAGAGGTGCGCGCGTGAGGGAAACAATATATTCTACTGCAAGATTAATCACGCTCCAATATCCATATTATTCTCTTGGGGTTGTGATGAGCATATATCAGCAAACATAAGACATATCTCTTCTTCTACTGTGGGGGCAGAGGAGACAATACACACCCATAGTGATTTATTCCGCTGTAACTCTTTATATGTGATAGAGGGTGGTAGAGAAAGTGCATCTCATTAAGAGAGGTGTGTAATTTAACAAGTTGATAATCCACTCATCCCAGAATATTTTGTATGCGGAGGGGAACATGCACTAGAGAATCCCGCATCCGAATTATTCCTCTAGCCACCAAGCGTCGCTATATACTAATATTCGCACATGGGTGATAATCTTACATCTTTTTGCCGATATCTTCACGCATATATGTACTTGTAGAGTTCTTGGTAGAGATTGACTTTTGTTTATCTCATATAAATATGATAGCGAGAAAGTGCTACACACACTCTAATCCAAAGCTCACGAAAGGCTGTATATATAAGTGGGCATGGAGCCTATATTAGTCCTCTGCTAGTACTAGTGTGGAACAAAAGTAACAATAAAAAGTCCACAGCAAAGGTCACTAACAGCAGCAAACCTTGTACAACTTGTGCGTGCTTAAAGAGGAGTGTAGGGCTAGTTATTTTGTGGAGGGGAATCAGAATAATAACTATTTTCATCCATCTTACATATATAAATTGTGTGTGGTGGTGCATGTGAAATTCGCGAGAACAGAATGTTCCCACCATAATTTCATATGTGTGGTGGAAAGGACCAGATATATTGCACAATATATTTCCCTATAAGTAGAATAAATTATTTTGGGATGTTATCTCCTCGGCTGAGGGGAACACCTCAAGAATTTGGTTCGGCTCTTATTGGGTCTTCTCTCTAGGTATTTTGTTTATTGGGTGTGGTACCTTTGTGTGGATACTTCGCGGGTTTGGTAAAACCGGCCGGGGAAACGAGCAAATGACAATCTCTGCAACTGGCTGATATTTTAAACTTTGGACTCGTACCAAACAATATATCTCTATATGTGGCTGGAAGTAATACAAAGTAGATCCCTTGTGGGTATGCCAACACACAAAAAAATGTTCAATCGTAAGATCTCTTGACATGCGGAAGGTGGCCTATACCAAATTTCATATTCTCTGACGCATAGGGTTTTCACTCCAGGCCACATTATAATTAGTTGGAGAATCTATAATATGCGTGCAAACGAGCTCTCCGTGGTCATAAAGAAGGAATTTCTGGAAGCAAAATTCCCTCAAATCAAAGATTGGAGGCGAACAATAGAAAGGTAAAAAAATATTCCATCTTGAGGTGTTGTGCAACTGAAGCCTAATTGGTAATAGAGTATCTTCCAAGTGTTTTCCTCTATTAGTCTATGTGTGTGAAGGAAATAATCCACACACAATATTTGCTCCTCGAACCACCTTTTTTCTTCTGTACGAGTATATTTTTTGTTCTCTCGCATATTGCTACATAGTTCGCGCACACAAATTCAGCACTCTCCATCCTGAATCTAATGTAGAAGGAGTGGGATAGTTAGTCTCTGCGTGCTGTGAAGAGAGAGCGTGGATGAAAAACTATACTTCGATCCCATCACACTCTCTTTTCCAGCATATGCTTAAATCTTTTTTATTATGGAGTTTTTGGTGGAGGGGCAAATCCAAATTTCCCTCAAAATTTGTGGGGGAAAAAAAAAAATCCCCAAATTTCCCCGTTATATCTTGGTGGGATTTTGTGAGGGAAAAATCCCAATTTCCTCAAATTTGGTGGGATTACTTTCTGTGAGGGGCAAAAAAATCCTAATTTCACTCAAATTTGTGGGGGAAAAAAATCCAATTTCCCTCAATTTGTGGGGGAAAAAATCCAATTTCCCCGCCAATTTGTGGGATTTTTGTGAGGCGGAAAAAATCCTAATTTCCCTCAAGATCTGTGGGATTTTTGTGAGGGGAAAAAAATCCCCAATTTCCTCAAATTTGTGGGGGAAAAAAATCCCAAAATTCCTCAAATTTGTGGGATTTTGTGAGGGGAAAAATCCCAATTTCCCCTCAAATTGTGGGATTTTTGTGAGGGGAAAAAATCCAATTCCCTCAGATTTGTGGGGAAAAATCCAATTTCCCTCCAAATTTTGTGGGGACTTTGTGAGGGGAAAAAATCCGCAATTCCCTCAAATTTGTGGATTTTTTTGGGGGGAAAAAATCCAATTTCCTCAAATTTGTGGGGGAAAAAAAAATCCCATTTCCCTCAAGATTTGCGGGGGAAAAAATCACCAATTCCTAAAATTTGTGGGATTTTGTGAGGGGAAAAATCCCAATTTCGCCTCAAATTTGTTGGGGAAAAATCCCAATTTCCGCTCAAATTTGTGGGATTTTGAGGGGGGAAAAAATCCAATTTCCTCAAATTTTGCCGGGGGAAAAATCCACCAATTTCCCTCAATTTGGTGGGGGAAAAAATTCCCAATTTCCTAGATTTGTGGGGGAAAAAAATCAATTTCCCTCAGATTTGTGGGGGAAAAAATCCCAATTTCCCTCAGATTTTGTGGGGGGAAAAATCCCAATTTCCATCAAATTTGTGGGGGGAAAAAAATCCAATCTTCCCTCAGATTTGTGGGGGAAAAAAATCCCAATTTCCCTCAGATTTTGTGGGGGGAAAATCCAATTTCCTCAATTTGTGGGACTTTGGTGAGGCGGGAAAACAATCCCAATTTCCCCTCACATTTTGTGGGATTTTTGGGGGGAAAAAAATCCCAATTTCCCCTCAAATTGTGGGGGAAAAAAAATCCCAATTTCCCTCAGATTTGCGGGGGAACCAATCCCAATTTCTCTAAAAATCTTGTGGGATTTATTGTGAGTGGAAAACAAATCCCAATTTCCCCTCAAATTTGTGGGGAAAATCCCAATTTCCGCTCAATTTGTGGAGATTTTGTTGAAGGGGGGAAAAAATCCCAATTTCCCTCAAGATTTTGGTGGGGGAAAAATCCCAATTTCCCTCAAATTTGTGAGGGAAAAAATCTCCAATTTCCCTTATATTTGTGGCGATTTTTTGTGAGGGGAAAAATCCAATTTCCCTCAAAATTTGTGGGGGAAAAATGCCCAATTTCCCTCAGATTTGTGGGGGAAAAAAATCTCAATTTTCCTCAAATTTGTGAGGAAAAAATCCCAATTTCCTCTGATGTTGTGGGGGAAAAAATCCCGAATTCCCTCAACTTTGTGGGGGAAAAAAATCCCAATTTCCCTCAAATTTTGTGGGAATTTTGTGGGGGAAAAAATCCCAATTTCCCTCAGATTTGTGGGATTTTTGTGAGGGGAAAACCAAATCCTAATTTCCATCAAAATTGTGGGGGAGAAAAAAATCCAATTTCCTCAAATTTGGGGGGGAAAAAATCCAATTTTTCCTCAAATTTGTGGGGGAAAAAATCCAATTTCCCTCAGGAATTTGTGAGGGAAAAAATCCAATTTCCCTCAAATTTCGTGGGGGGAAAAAAATCCCAATTTCCCTTATTTTTTTGGTGGTTGATTTTTTTTTGAGGGAAAAAAATCCAATTCCCTCAATATTGTGGGGGAAAAAAAATCCGCCAATTTCCTCCAAATATTGTTGGGGAAAAATCCCACAATTTCCATCAAATTCTGTGGGGGAAAAAAATCCCAATTTCCCCTCACATTTGTGGGAATTTTTGTGAGGGGGGGAAAAAATCCCAATTCCCTCAAATTTTGGAAGGAAAAAATCCCAATTTCCCTCAAAGATTTGTGGGGAAAAAAATCCCAATTTCCCTCAAGATTTGTGGGGGAAAAAAATCCCAAAATTCCTCAATTTGTGAGGGAAAAAAAAACCAATTGTCCCTCAATTTTGTGGGAAAAAATCCAATTTCCCTCAGATTTTGCGGGGGGAAAAATCCAATTTCCCTCAAATTTGTGGGGGAAAAAATCCCAATTTCCTCAAAATTTGTGGGTAAAACAGTCCCAATTTCCTCAAATTTGTGGGTAAAAAAAATCCAATTTCCCTCAGATTTTGGAGGAAAAATCCCAATTTTCCCTCAAATTTGCGGGGGAAAAAATCCAATTTCCCTCAATTTGCGGGATTTTTGTGAAGGGGAAAAAAAATCCAATTTCCCTCAATTTTGGGATTTTTTTGAGGGGGAAAAAAATCCCAATTTCCCTCAGATTTGTGGATTTTTGGTGAGGGGAAAAAAAAAAATCCCAATTTCCCTCAAATTTGTTGGGATTTTTGTGGGGGGAAAAAATCCAATTTCCCTCAGATTTGTGAGATTTTTGGTGAAGGGGAAAAAAAAATCCAATTTCCTCAAATTTGTGGATTCTTTGTTGGGGAAAAGATCCCAATCTTCCCTCAGATTTGTGGGAAAAAATCCCAATGCCTTCCCTCAGATTTGCGGAGGAAAAAAAAATCCCAATTTCCCTCAATTTGTGGATTTTTGTGAGGGAAAAATCCAATTTCCCTAGATTTGTGAGGGGAAAAAAAATCACCCAATTTTCCCTCAATTTGTGAGGGAAAAAAATCCAATTTCCCTCAATTTGCCCGGGGGAAAAATAAATCACATTCTCCACCAACTTCTGTGGGATTTGTGAGGCGAAAAAATTCCTCCCAATTTCCCTCAGGAATTTGTGGGAAAAAAAATCCAATTATCCTCAGATGTTGGGATTTTTCCGTGAGGGAAAAAATTCCACATATTCCGCTCAGATTTGTGGGGGAAAATCCCAACTTCCCTCAGATTTGCGGGGGAAAACAAAATCCCAATTGATCGCTTGTGGAAAATTGCGATCTGGGCATTGTGAAATTCTGTTGGAATTTTTGAGGGATTCCCTCCCCAAAAACCCCTCACGATCTTGAAAATCAGGACAACTCCTCTCCCTAAATATTTCACTTTCAGCGGGAATTTTCCTCCCTAAATCTCAGGATTTTCGCTATATACCCCCTCAAAAAAMCGGGAATTTTGATGGCGACTTTTCCAATCCCAAAATCTGAATTTTTTTTTGTTTTTTCCCAGGTTTTGGCGGGAGGGGGAGCCCAACGACAGCGGGAAGAACGAGGACTGCGCTCACCTCTGGATCTCCGGCAAGTGGAACGACGTGCACTGCACCTTCGAGTGCTTCTTCGTCTGCGAGCGCCCCCTTGCCCAAAAATCCCCTTTTTCCCCCTAAAATCCGGGATCCCCATTCCCAAATTTCCCGATTTCCCCCCCCCCCGTTGCAGTGTGAAATCCCCAAAAAAAAAGCGAATTTTTTAAAGGGAATAAAAGGAGATTTCCTGCTCTGCTTGTGGGCGAATTTGGGATTTTCCTGATTTTTCCTGAACTTTCCCGGGATTTTTTCCCGGATTTTTTCCCGGATTTTTGGCTGGTTTGAGGTAGGAGATTCCCGGGATTTTGGTGGTTTTAAGGTAAAGCTCTCTGGAGATTCAGGGATTAAGGAATTTTTTGTCGGCGCCATTTCCAAATTTTCCATGATTTTCCCTAAAAATCAGCGCTTCCCAAATTTTTCCCTATTTTTTTTTTTTTCCTATTTAATTTTGGATTTGTATGGGAATTCTCATTTTTTGGGCTTGGAAATTCCCATTTTTTGGGCTTGGAAATTTCCATTTTTTAGGTTTTGGGAATTCCCTTTTATATGGGAATTCTCTTTTTTAGGGTTTGGGAATTCCCATTTTTTAGGGTTTGGGAATTCCCTTTTATATGGGAATTCTCGTTTTTTGTGTTTGGAAATTCTTGGTTTTTTGGGTGTGGAAATTCCTGGTTTTTTGGGTTTGGAAATTCTCGGGTTTTGGGTTTGGAAATTCCTATTTTTGGGTTTGGGAATTCCCATTTTTTAGGTTTTGGGAATTCCCTTTTATATGGGAATTCCGCCATCAATAGTTCTGTCACCGCCGATCGGAATTCCCAAACCAAAAAACGAGAATTCCCAAACCCCAAAAACGCAGAAATTCACCCATATAAAAAGGCGGAAATTCCCAAACCCAAAAAACGGGAATTCCGCACAAAATCCAACCCTAAAAAAATGGGAATTCCCAAGCACCTAAAAGAAAAATTCCCAATCAAAACCGTTTCCCATATAAAAGGGAATTTCCCAACCCTTAAACAAAATTGGGAATTCCCACCCAAAAAAACGAGAAATTCCCGATTACAAAAGCAGGAATTCCCCCCCCCAAACAACACCTAAAAATATGGGGAAATTCCCAAACCCAAAAACGAGAATTCCATATAAAGGTGAATTCCAAACCCTAAAAAATGGATCACCAAAAAACGAGGAATTCATCAAACCGTATCCCAATACGCACAATCCGAAACCAAAAACGGAGGGAATTTCCGGACCTAAAAATAATTCGAAGAAAAACGAGAATTCCCGAAGAACCCTAAACAAAAAATGGGAATCCCAAACCCCAAAAAACGAGAATTTTCCCATACAAAGGCGAATTCCCACAACCAAAACATGGGAATTCCCAACCCAAAAATGAGAATTCCCAAAATAAGGAAAGTCCAATCCAACCCTAAAAATGAGGAATTCCAACCCAACCGTCCCCCCCCCCCCCCCCCCCCCCCCCCCCCTCCCCCCCCCCCCCCCCCCCCCCCCCCCCCCCCCCCCCACCCCCCCTGTAAAAAGGGAATTCTCCAAACCTAAAAAAATGCGGGAATTCCCAAACCCAAAAAACACGAGAACCGATCAAGGATTTCAACCAAACACAGAATCAACAAAGAAAATGAGAATTCCAATAGTGAATCCCAAGACGTGAGTCATAAATAATAATTCCCAAATCCTAAAAAACGGAATCTCCAAACCCATGCCAAAAAACGAGGAACTTTTCCAACAAAGAAATTCCCAGAATCCACAAAAATGGGATTCCCAAACCCTAAAAAAGAGAATTTCCACAACCCAAAACCACGAGACATTCCCATACATGAATCACCCAAAAACCTGGAATTCCCAAACCAAAAATGTCTCTAAACAAAAACGAGAATTCCTAGAACCGCCAAAAAACCGGAATTCCGCAACCCTAATACCAACGAGAATCCTGAACAACCAAATCCCAAACCAAAGAGAATTTGAAAACAGAATTCATACAAAAGGAAATTTCCCAAACCTCAGACAAAATGGAAATTCCCAAACCCAAAAAACGGGAAACTTCCAAAAACCCAAAACCGGAAGTTTCAAACCCAAGAAAACGACAATAGTTCCCAATAAAAGGGGAATTCACCAAAACTACCCTAAAAAAAATGGGGAAATTCCCAAAACCCGCTAAAAAATTGGGAGATTCCATAAACCCAGATAAATGGGAATTCCCAAACCCAAAAACCCAGGAATTCCCCCAAACCCAAAAAAAACAAGAAATCCCATAATATAAAAGGGAAATCCTCAAACCCTGTAAAAAAATGGGAATTTCCAAACCCCAAAAAACCAGGATATTTCCGAACCCAAAAAACGGAGATTCCCATATAAAAGGGAATTTCCAAACCTCAAAAACATTGGGAAATGTCCCGAAAACCCAAAAAAACGAGAATATCCCATATAAAAAGGGAATTCCCAAAAACCTAAAAAAGAGGAATCCCAAAACGCCAAAAAAATCGGAATTCCCAAAACCAAAAAAGAGAATTCCCATATAAAAGGGAATTCCCAAAACCCAAGACCCGAGGAGATTTCCAAACCCAAAAAAAACGACAAATTCCCAAACCCAAAAAAACGAGAATTCCATATAAAAGGGAATTACCAAGAAACCCAAAAAAATGAAGAATTCCCATATAAAAGGAATTTCCCAAAAACCTTAAAAAATGGGAATTCCAACAAACCTCAAAAACCAGGAATTTCCAAAACCCAAAAAATGAGAAATTCCCATATAAAAGGGAATTCCCCAAACCTAAAAAAAATGGGAATTTCCAACGCCCAAAAATGAATTCCCAACCCCACAAACTGGGAGATGGAAATTTTGGGATTTTTTCCCCCACAAAAATCTGAGGGAAATTGGGATTGTTTTTGTCCCCCACAAATCGAGAGGGGAAAATTGGGGATTTTTCCCCCACAGATTTGGAGGGAAATGGGTTTTTTTTCCCACCGCAAATTTTTGAGGGAAAGTGGGAAATTTTTTTCCCCCGCTCAAAAATCCCTACAAATTTGAGGTGAACTTGGGATTTTCCCCAACAATATTTGAGGGGAAATTGGGATTTTTTCCCCTCACAAAAATCCCACAAATGTTTTAGAAGAATTGAATTTTGTTTCACCGCAAATCTGGGGAAATTGGGATTTTTTTTTCCCCCACAAATTTGAAGGGAAATTGGGATTTTTTCCCCCCAAAAAATCCCACAAATTTGGAAGGGGAATTGGAGATGTTGTTTCCCCTAAACAAAAAGTCCCAACAAAATTATGAGGGCAAATGGGATTTTTTCCCCCACAAAAGTCTGAGGACATTGGGATTTTTTTTCCCCCTCAACAAAAATTCCACAAATTTGAGGAAATTGGGATTTTTTCCCCTCTACACAAAAGACTCCCAACAATTTTGAGGGAGAATTGGGATTTTTTTCCCGCCAACCAAATTTGAGGGAAATTGGGTATTTTCTTTCCCCTCCAAAGAAATCGGCACAGATCTGAGGGAAATTAGGATGTTTTTCGCCCTCACAAGAAAGCTCCACAAATGTGGCGGGAATTGGGATTTTTTTCCTCCCACAAATTGAGGGAAATTGGGATTTCTTTTCCCCCACAAATTTTGAAGTGACAATTAGGAATTTTTTTCCCCTCACAAAAGAATCCCACAAAGTTTGAGGGGAAATTGGGATTTTTCCCCTCACTAAAAATCCCAAACCACTAAGGGAAATTTGGATTTTTTTCCCGACAAATTTGAGGGGAAATTGGATTTTCCAATCACATACAAATCCATCAAAAGTATAAGGGAAAATTGGGATTTTTTTCCTCGACAATAAATCCCACAATATCTGAGGGCAATTGAGGATTTTTTCCTACTCACAAAAATCCCACAAATGTGTGGAGGAATTTGGGATTTTTTTCCCCCACAAATTTGAGGGAAACTTGGGATTTTGTTCCCTCACAAAAAATACCACAGATTCGTAGGAAAGTTAGGATTCTTTCCCCTCACAAAAATCCACAAAATTGGCGGAAAATTTGGATTTTTCCCCCACAGAAAAATTTGAGGGAAATTGGATTTTTTTCCCCCACAAATTTGAGTGAAAATTAGGATTTTTATATCCCCTCCACAAAAATACCCACAAATTTTAGAGGGTGAAATTGGGATTTTTTTCTCCCTCAACAAAATCCCACAAATAGTAAAGGGAAATGTGGGGAATTTTTTTTCCCCCACAAATTTGGAGGGAAGATTGGATTTTTCCCCCACCAAATTTTGAGAGGAAATTTGATTTTTTCCCCTCACAAAAATCCCACAATAGTAAGGGAAATTGGGGATTTTATTTCCCCCTGCAACAAAGAATCCAACAATCCTGCGGGGAAAGTTGGGATTTTTTCCCCCCAAAAAATCCCACAAAAATAAGGGAAATTGGATTTTTTTCCACCCACAAATTTGAGGGAAATTGGGATTTTTCCCCCACATAATCTGGAGGAAATTGGGCATTTTCCCCACAAATAATCCCACAAATTTGATGGAAATTGGCGGATTTTTGTTTCCCACAAATAATGAGGGAATTGCGATTTTTCCCCCACAAAATCTGAAGGGAAAAAATTGGGATTTTTTTCCCCACATAACAATCCAGCAATATCTGGCGGATTTTCCCTGGGAATTTTCTCTGCAGAAAAACTTGAAGGAAAATTTTGCGAGTCTGGGGATTGTGGAATTCTTGTTGGAATTTTGAGGGATCCCTCCCCAGAAAAACCCCTCAAACGATCTTTGAAAATTCAGTGAACAGACTCCTCTCCTAAGGATATTTAACACTTTCAGCGGGAATTTTCCTCCCTAAGATCTTCTAGGATTTTCCTAATACCCCTCAGGAAATAACGGGAAATTTTTGATGGCGACTTTGTCCGCCAAAATCCTAAAATCTGAAATGTGTTTTTTGTTTGGTCCCAAGGTATTTTTGAGCGGTGGAGGGGAGCCAACGACAGCGGGAAGACGAGGAGCCTTGCGCTCACCTCTGATCTCCGGCAAGTGGGAACTGAACGTCACTGCCCAGCACTTTCGAGTTGCTTCTTTCGGTCTGCGTTAGCGCCCCCTGCCCAAAAATTCCCCTTTTCCCATCCTAAAATCCGGGAAAGTCCCCATCCCAAATTCCGATTTCCCCCCCCCCCGTTGCGCAAGGTGTGAAATCCCCAATAAAAAAAGCGAATTTTTTAAAAGGGAAGAGAATGGAGATTTCCTGCCCTCTGCTTGTGGGCGAATTTGGGATTTTCCTGATTTTCCTGGAACTTTCCGGGATTTTTTCCCGGAATTTTTTTCCCGGATTTTTTGGCTGTTGGAGGGTAGGAGATTCCCGGGATTTTGGTGGTTTTAAGTAAGCAGCTCTCTGGAGATTCAGGGATTAAAGGAAAAATTTTTTGTCCGGCGCATTTCCCAAATTTTTCCATGATTTTTCCCTAAAAATCCAGCGCCTTCCCAATTTTTCCCTATTTTTTTTTTTTTCCTATTTAATTTTGGAACTTTGTATGGGAATTCTCATTTTTGTTGGGCTTGGAAATTCCCATTTATTGGGCTTAGGAAATTTCTCCATTTTTTTAGGTGTTGGGGAAAATTCCCTTTTATAAATGGGAATTCTCTTTTTTAGGGTTTGGGAATTCCCAATTTTTTGAGGGTTTGGGAATTTCCCTTTTATATGGGAGATTCTCGTTTTTGTAGTTTGGGAAGATTCTTGGTTTTTTTGGGTGTGGAAAAAAATTCCCTGGTTTTTTTGGGTTTGGAAATTCTCCGGTTTTTTGGGTTTGGGAAATTCCTATTTTTTTGGGTTTGGGAATTCCCATTTTTTAGGTTTTGGGAGATTGTCCTTTTATATGGGAA